>OU015495.1:202014432-202036932 GCA_907164885.2 Dolomedes plantarius
CAAATGCGTAATAAAGACAGCAATTATAAGAAATTTTCGAACAAAAAAATTAACTGAAAATGAATTAAAATCTGCTTAAAGATGGCTAAAAGTATTAAAAGAATGCATTGTCATCGTGTTCTGAGCTATTCTAAAAGTTTCAAATGTCTACCTAGTCGGGAAGTTAGTTGCAAGATTTGTACTGGACAAACAAACAAACAAGAAAGCGAGTTAATAAAAACATGGTAACAAAAACGCAAAGTGGTAAAATCATATTTTTTTGCTGTTTTGTTAAGATGCTGTGTAAGGTATACACAAGATTCGATTCACAAGAATCGAACTTTTGAGTGAATGAATTAAAGAAGCTGCTTGAGATATGCTAATTTCGGCATACGCGCTTGGTATAAATACCAAGCAGCTTGATTAAAGAAGAAGGTTGAAAAAGGTTGTTAAAGTTGATAGATAAGCGAGTTAAGGGAGCTACGAGGAAAGCAGCTCCAGGTGCTATCCTGCGCTAGTGCTTAGGGGGCCCGAAGTTTACGTGGCAGTACTGCTGGTTTGACTCTCTGCTGGTTTGTGAGTATTTGCAAAGTGTATTTCTATTGAATGTTAATCTATATTACGTACAAGTAGTACGTATGCTTATTGCTGTAAAAGCAAATTCTATTGTGCAACGAATTCAATAAACATTGTTTCATGTATAAACTGTGTTTGTATCAAATTCATTTAGAGTGCCACTTCAAATTTTTACACCCAAATCTGGGTAGATGTGAGCTATACTCTACAGCTGATTAACAATATTACAGCTATATGCAGCTATCAGACTTGATAACCTTGCTAATATGTTGGAAGTAACAGAAGTCTAAAACTTTACCATAAATATCAATCTATATACTCATTATAATTAGTAATTTCAGATTTATATTTTATAACATTCTGAATTTAAACGAAAAGGCTTGTATTTGGATAGTAAATGAACTAGGATTAATCACATAGATAGTATTAAAGAGAGAAGTCTAATAAATATTTTTAAATTACACAAAAAGCTAAAAAAAAGGATGTCTGAGAGGATTATCTTATCTAGCCCATACTATCAGTTTTGTTAGAACTACATAAATATAATGGCATCAGTTAAAATAAGGAAGATACAATTTCTGAACTGTTATATTACCATACGTCAACGGCTATTCTAAAATTCTAAGATTACCTCTAAAATACCATCAACTTTGCATTAACCTTTTCCTTACGGGGTGGGATAGCATGTATCCCAAGAATATGGACCGAAGAATGAATATATATATATATATATATATATATATATATAACCCCCTTAATGGCCGTTCTTACAAAGGTTAATAAGAAGTGTTCTTTATAAGTTAAACTATAGCTTCATTTTATAATTAGGAGCGATGAAATCGTGTGTATATATATATATATATATATATATACACACACACACATATATAACCCCCTTAATGGCCGTTCTTACAAAGGGGGTATGAAATTTCCCATTCTAAAGAGGGAATCAGAAAAATGGGCCCCGTAAGCTAAAGGTTAATAAAACAAACTTAAGATTTTAGTCTGCCGTTTATACGTTTCTCGATTAAATCATATACCACATTTATGCATAAACTTGCATTTCAGTAAAAAATAATGCTAAACAAATTCAGTCATACATTACTCAACTCGTCTAATTTTTACTTTTACGCGTTTTTCATAGCTAGGAAACGAAAGATATTCAATTTTCCGAAGGGTTAGCCATTTTTCTAAATGGAAAGTGTTTTCCTGACAAGGTTTTTCTTCAAACGCAACAAGTAGTGTACACGTTGATAGTCCTACCTCTACCTTTATTACTGCTAAATAAACTAAACGGTTATTTGTAACACGTAAACGTGATGAAGTTTATATGAAGAGTACACAAAGAATGTAATTTCCAACTTCTAGAGTAATGACTGCTCACTGAATAGAGAAAAAGGAAATGAGAAATAGAAAAATACGTGAAGAAAATAAAGAACGCATTTTAGCCTTTCCTCAACATAAGTTTTGACATTTAATATTAGATAATCGTTTTTAACTAAGGGTAATTTGAATGGGAATATCGTAAAAACAGAAATAAACTCTAAACAATGAAATGTTTGCATTCTACTACGGCAAATCAACAAACCAAAATAATACCCTTTGCAAAAAATAACTAGAGACAGAAAATATTCAATTAAAAAATATATTAGGTTAGATAGCATTTATATTTAACACATATTTTAATCGTTATAAATGTAGAATATTTTGTTTCAATTTTAGAAAAAGATGTTTTCATGTAATACTAGCTGAAAACCCGTACATCGCTACGGAGTACATTCAAATGAAATACAACGGTCAATGTATGCAATTAATGCCAAATATATATATATATACATATATATATATATATATTATATGATAAATACGACGATCAGTGTATACAATTCATGTAATATATATATATATATATATATATATATATATATATATATATATATATATATATATATATATTTATAAGAACATCGTAAAGGATAATTTTATAGACAAAATAATGTAGAAGAAAATATTCAAATTAAATCTAATATAAAGAATACTAAAGAATATAGTACAGTTAATATAGTACAGTTTGTAGAACATTTCTTTTACTGTATTTTAATATTTTTTGGATAATGTCCAATCGTCTGCCGCATTAGCAAGAAAAATAATATTTTTTTTTGTCTATTTAGTTGTTATGCACGTGACGATAAATTTATTTAAAGTACCAGAAGAAGAAATCACGTGATCGGCATTTAATAAATTAAATTCTAAAAATTAATCTTTAAAAATTCACCAAAAATCAGAAAATGGAGGTAAATATTCGAAAAAGATCTCATTTTAAAGGAATTTTTAGGATCTTTCTCGTGATATAAATTTTATAACCCTCAAATTATTATTTTAAATGCAAACTTTAAAAAAGTTACAAAAACAGCTTAAAAATTTAATTTAAAAAATCTAAGAAGAATTTTTCAAAAATCTTTCTTAGTGCACCCCTACACCATAAGAAGAATCGCCATGCAAAATTTCAGCCCTTTAGGTTCAGCGGTTTGGTCTGTGCGTTGTATGTCAGTTAGTGAGTCAGTTACGGAACTGTTTTATATATATAGATGGGCAATAAAACCCAATGATTTGAAAAATGTTCATAACCGAATATGCTTCATAGGAGGTAAATTGCTCATTTATTTTTTTTTCTTTACATTTGCATCTACATAAAAACCTTTTATGTACAAAAAGTTCATATATAATTTTAAATTAAGTGTAAATCTTTAAAAGAAAAATTTTCATGATTTTAAATATATTATTTTAGAAAGATATCAAATATATAGTAGATATATTTTCATTGAGTTGGTAATTTTTTATGCTATTCTCATTTGAAATTAATTAATATAGTCTAGCCGAGATATTTATAAGTTTGAAAAATAAAGAAAAAATGCTTCATCAGTTTCAAGAAACTCTTGTATATTTCCATATGCTTTTACTTATATATGAAAGTAACTTATTAGTAACTTGAACATTAGTAACACAGCACTCAAAAGTAACTTAAATTAGAGCAAGTATCGAGTAAAACAGATACTTGATTCTAAAAGTTAAATCAGTTTCAATTAATTTGAAGATATATATCAGTGAACAAGGGAAAATCTATATTGTTAGAAAATGAAAGATAATAGCAGTGCCAGTGATAAAACTACTGCTAGAGACTACTTAAAAGATATTTGATAACCTTTGCAAAGTAATAGAAGAACTCAGGTGTCGAATTTAAGGGTTGACTTTTTTTTCTTTAAAGGAAAGATGTAAGAGGACTAAATGCTTACACCCTCTAACATGATAATGCAAGGATCGAGGGAATAGATTTTATGAATGATTTAGCTAATAAATTAAAGAGATCTCGGCCATAAAAGAGAACAAGAATTTTGAGATAACATAAGACGCGACATTCGAATTTGCAATACTGGTGGAATTCCAATAAATAGAGCAGAAAAGCTAGAATAAAGTTTTAAAAATAGTTTATCTTTCCCAAGAATGAAAAGGAAAACAATTCATTTTTACTATTGGGTTTTAAAAAAAAAATTTAGCTCAAATATTTACCCAAAATTTTCAAAAATAGCAAATATTTGGACAAACTATATTTTTTAAACTGCAATTTAGCGTTCTTCAGTCAGTTTTTTTAACACAGTTCTCAGAATACATTCAGTGAAGCATAAGGTTTCATGTTTCTTTTGTTTTATGACAAATATTATAGGAAAAAGGAAAACTGATCCTCATAGATTGGAAAATCTTTAATAGCAATAAGCAGCATTGAAATTTCATGAATTGCATTTAAGTTTTCATTGTTTTATAGCTTAGCTAGCACTCAAATACATTTATTGTTAAGGACAATTTGATCGCATTTAACAAAATGATCCAATTTGCATAAAATTGGAATTAGCTATCTCTGACTCTGCGATGAAAGATTTACACTATTCTGGCTACGATTATTAAGGTTTAAATTTCCTTTTTACGTTATTCATATTCATAATTTTTCATTAGCTATGACGACAATGAATAATATAAACGACCATTTACTATATATATTGATTGAAGGATATACATTGAAAATGCAAGTATGTAGAATATTGTTTTGTATATATATTGTGATAACTTCAGACTCCGGGTAGCTAAAAATGTTCAGAGTCAGTCTACACATTAAATTACAGTTTTATTAACTTTAAGTCGGAAACTTTTTACACTATTTACAATGTTGATCTACCTCTAGACATAGAGGGAACTGGCCTTCGTAATAGCCAAATAATTTCGATGATAAGATGTCGGCAAGCAAATACACAGCGGAACTAGGAGGTCGGTACACAGCCTCTAGAGCATACAGCTCTGAAAATAGAATAACTTCGTAAGGAAAGTTATAAATCACGAGAAGCTTATAGAGCGGGCTGCTCTGAAATATGAAGATAACTTCTTGATGAAGTAACAAGCTAACAGAAGCCTGTAGAGAAGGATGTTCTGAGATAGCTATACTTCAGGGTGAAGTATTAGTTGAAGTATTAAAGTTCAGGATAAGTCGGTTGCTCCAGGACAACGTAGACGAAAGGTGCTCTCTAGATGAGAGTCTCGACCAAGTCTGTCCAAAAAACTGGATATCTTCTCCCGGCGTGGCAATCGTGCTTCCGGTCACGTGACTGCAAATGTTTAGGTTGGCTGGCACAATTTGTGACGTCATGTCCGTTGGCTGTGACTCGCTTGACAACGAAGCCATGTGGTCGACTCTTATAAATCAGCTGATCTGAAAATCATTAGTTCACGTCGAAATAGTCATTAGTTTACGTCTTCCCAGGGGCCGGCAGATAGGAGCAACCCCATTCTCTGCTTCCAGACACCTTGACGCTGATCGATAGAACTGTTCGCAGGTCACCTGCTGTGGGAGGTCCGGCTGTCTGGGTGATTTATTCGGAAAGGTCGTAACGGATTCTTGCAATATATAACGAAAATGTCGGTTAAAATTTCTTAAACATTTGATAATATTTTATGTTATCGACTCATACAAGTTGTTCTGGGCAGAAATATTAGTATTCTAGAATAGTGTCCAGCACTAAGATCTAGCATTAAAGTATAATCGTCTTGCAGCATGCATGTTTCCTTGCCGTGAAATATACCTTCATATTATATCGACCAGTAGCAGCAGAATTGATCATTAAACCACCTATTAGTAGCTTCGGTGATCTGACTAGATAATCGCTACTCATGTTTATTTATGTGAAATTTTCCCTTATAAAATTGAGTTTGAATTTCTGTTATAAACATTAATTTTTTCATAATTCTAATCTGATGTGCGTATTTAGTGATAAAATGCGATTATGCAATCAAAACAAAGAACTCCCGTGATATATTTCTGAGCAATACTTTTCAATCTTTACACAGTTCCAGTCATGAAAATGCGGCAGCAAAGATTTCGTGATCTATTTAGAGTTTGATTCTATGCATATTGTGTTTGTATTTTCCTTTTGAGGGAATGAGATTTCATTCCCAGTGTAGTTTGCAATTTAAATGAGACTGCTCGTGTATACCCATTTTCCTATAGAATAAATCTATTGAAATATTAGATGAAAAAACGCTTTCCTATAGAATAAACCCATTGAAATATTAGATGAATTTTTTTTCTCCCTTGAACTAGTGGTTTTGGCCAATCTTCAATGCATAACATGCCCAACCTTAGTCTTGAACTGTGATGATATCTCAAAAGTTTCTTTGCCATTGATATGGGTTGTCGACATTGAACATCAGTTCAGTGTTGTTGTAAGGCATGGATTCTTAACCTGTTGTCCATGGACCCCTTGGAGGTCTGTGAATAAATTTCAGGCGGTGAACCGACACAGATGAGAATTCTATTCCAGAAAATCGCTCATGCAGCAAAGAACAAATATAAAGAATTTTTATTTGAAACAAAAATTGATCCAGATGTCAAATCAGAAAATCTAAAAACAAAACCATGCAAGGCGTAATAGCTTGTGAATTTGAATTCAATCAGAAACATAATTGTGCGGCAATAATTCGGTAAAGTGCTTTGTAGAGTATTACGGTGACAATTATCTCTCTACAGTTATGCAGTTAACTTTTTCCATAAACAATGACTAAGTGATCGATTAAGTGATCGATATTTTCCCGTTTATTGTATATACTGAAATTCTGTGTTCAAGAGCTGTGATCGGCGAGGTGAAGGGGATATTTTTTCTTCAAATTTTAATTTTACTTAAACGATTAATCTAAATTTTGATTCTTCATGCTCTGGGATTTTGATAAAAAAAAAAAAAGTTTTTCGCTGCCCCAATTAAATTTGGAATGTCAAAAAAGAAAAGAAACTATAATGAAGATTACGTATTACATAGTTTATGCTGCATGAAGAAATGTGACGGGACAGCAAATCCGCAGTTTTATTTCCAATTGTTTTGTCTGAATGATTCGTTTTAAGAGTCTTTATTAACAGATGGTGGGGTCTATAGCTTTCACCATATTACCAAAGAGGTCTTAGAACACTTAAGGGCACACAGAACATCTCGATAACCAAAATAGAGCGATTTTAGTGAAATGTTTATGAGCATGTATTTAATTGCAGAATACAGACATATGCAAAATATTTATATATCAGTAAATAAATACATGATATTTTATATTTAAAGTGAAATGAGAAAATTATGTTAAAAATATAGTTTATTGTAGCAATTTAATTATTTTCAAAAAAACTTGTTAAATGGTTGATACTAATATGTCAGTTAAGTAGACTTTTCTAAAAATATATTGAATTCATCTCTTCCAAATTTGATATGGTAACATAAAATGTATCAGTTGACAATAATACGAAGCATTTTGCTTCTAGGTGTAGTGAAATTGTAGTGATGTTGAAAATAACAAAAAATATGTAATTAAAATTATTATGTTTTTGAAGTTTTCCACTAACAAAGTTTTAATTTAATTTGTTCTAACTTAGAAGCAAAATACTTCGTATTATTGTCAAATGATATATTTTATGTTACCATACGAAATTTGTAAGAGATAAATTCAATAGATTTTCAAAAAACTCTACCTAACTGACATATAGCATCAAACATTTAAGTTTTTGAAAATAATTAAATTGCTACAATAAACTAAATTTTTAACATAATTCTTCCATTTCACTTTAAGTAAGAAATATAATGTATTTATTTACTGGTATATAAATATTTTGCATATATATGTATTATGCAATTAAATACATGCTCATAAACATTTCACTAAAATCGCTCCATTTTGGTTGTAGAGATGTTTTGTGTGCCTTTAGAAGGTAAGAACCATTGATCTAGGGATTGAGTGACTTCTTCATAAATCAAAATAGGCATGATGATCCCGTGCATAAACGGCCATTTACCCAATGACCGTGCACTTAAAATAGGCTTCATTCTACTACCTGAAGGAGTTTGCTCCATGAGATCATATAACATTTCACACAGAAGTTGCAAAACTCGCATAAGTTCAATTTCGATGGCATGTTGACGTATGATGCTAGTAAAGAGAAAATCGTGTAATGGTAAAAAGTACCAATTCCAAAACACTGCCTATTACGATAGGTACTTGTCATAATTACACATGAGTGCCCATAAGTCTAACGCATGTAAACCGCTTATAAATTTCCTTTTTACAATGTCAAAAAAGAACAAACTGAATGACATTTCATTTATACTATTTGATATCGAAAAAGCTTTTGATCGGGTTTAGCAGTGTTCTAATTTATAAACTCATTAAACTTAAACTACCCTCTGACATCATCAAATTAATTCACTCTTACCTGCTCAATAGAACATTTCAAAAGTCCTCTACTCTCAACTAACTTCTTTCACACGTAACATTAATGCGGGAGTTACCCAAGGATCTAAGCTCGCACCGCTTTTGTTTAACATTTTCATTAATGACATTCCTCACTCCACAAACACAACATTCGCCATGTTTACGGACGACACAGCAATATACAGCCGAAAACACTGTAAAGCATACTAGAACGTAGATCTAATGTATTGAGTTCTTTATAAAATGCATTTCTTTTCTTTCAAAAGTGTTTATTCCGGTTAAATATGATGTGTAGCATACGTTCAAAAACAGCAAAATTTTCGCAATATCCCCAAGGTCGAATCTATGAACCTATCTATGTCAATAACAAACTTCCGCTCTGGCGTATAACTTTTAGTCGATTGTTTAACAGCTTGCACGCCAGCTTTTATTTGCTTACTTACTCAAGATTCTGAATGAAAACTTATCGATTGGACGGGAATTTTTCTCTTCTGTCGGGGTCCGATCGGCTTTGATTACAAAGGGAAGGGGGTTTATATTTTTGGTACTTTGCCAGTAGTCGGAATTTCCCGTTGTAAATTGAATCTTGTTCTTCAATATAAGATGACCTGAGAAATATTTTCATTAAACTTTTGCATAAATAGGCATGATGTTGCTAGAGTTGATTTATTTTAGCAGCATATTTGACGGTATTTAGTCATGCATATCGTAGCAGTGTTACTAATGCGTATCATAGCAATGTAAATTCTGTTTCCGGTTAGAATACACTGAAGTGCCACTGAATTAGGGATAGCAAAGCCTATGCAAATTGTGTAGCGCTGCGTATCATGTATGCGCAAGTGAGGCCGCTGTGGTAACTGCATATATAGCGCGTACTGTGGTTGTTCTGAATTAGTTGTTGGAATTGCCAGTATGGGTAAACTGCCTGATTTAGACGCCTTCGATCGCGGACAAATCGTAGGTGCGCGACGCATGGGCCATTCATTTTCCGAAATCGTCAGACAGCTAGGATTTTCAAGGTCGACAGTGTCAAGAGTATACCAAGAATACATGGATGGTGGAAAAAAAACTAGCGATCGGGCAAACTGCAAAGGACAATTAGCCTTGACAGTGCGTGGTGAGAGACGGTTCAGGCGTATTGTACGTAGCCAGCGAAGCCAAACATTAGCTCAAATTACCACCCAGTTTAATGACGGTGCCAGTCGTACAGTCAGTAAACGGACTGTGCAACACTCGCTTCACCGTATGGGTTTCGGCAGCCGTCGACCTACGAGAGTACCATTGCTCTATACTCGCCATCGGGCTGCACGTCTTGCCTGGGCAAGAGAGCACAGAGACTGGAGTGTAGAGGACTGGAAACGAGTAGCATGGAGTGATGAGTCTCGATTCCGACTACTTAACGCCGACGGGAGGCTGAGAATATGGCGTCAGGCTCATGAAGCCATGGATCCTGCATGCCTGGCTGGAACTGTACAAGGGCATGGTGGCTCGATCGTGGTCTGGGGTGTTTTTTCGTGGCACAGTTTGGGATCTTTGGTGCATGTACCAACCTCCCTCAATGCAATTCGGTACGTAGAGTTGCTGGGTGATCACCTCCATCCGTTTACGCTGTTCTGTTATCCGCACGGTAATGGAGTTTTCCAGCAAGACAACTGTACCTCTCACAAGTCCCGGTTGGCTACTGGCTGGTTGGATGAGCATTCCTCTGACTTCTCTGTCATGAATTGGCCACCTAGAAGCCCAGACCTAAATCCTATTGAGCATCTTTGGGATGTTTTGGAACAAGGCGTGAAAGGCCATCACACAGCACCAAAGAACCTTACTGAATTATGGACAGCTTTAGCCAATATTTGGCAAGCCATTCCCGTGGAACGTTCCCAGAAACTTGTTGAATCTATGCCTCGTCGTGTGGCAGCCGTTATCAAGGCCAGAGGAGGCCCAACTCGTTACTATGTAGGTATCCCTAATTCAGTGGCACTTCAGTGTATTTCTCCTTAAAATATGTATAAGAGGGTGGAACGAAAAAAACTTTTTTTTAATTACAATATGCTGTAGTTTTCAAAAGTTGCCATTTAACAAAATAAAGATGGAAATTAAATATTAGCGTAGTTGGTGTATGTTTTGAGTTGGCGCAAGAAGGGCAAACTTTTGGTTTTGATTAAATTTTTGACAAATTTCGCAATTATTTTGAAATTGAATACCCTTGCAGTACAAAACAGTAGCAAAATATATAATTTAAACATTCCTTTTAGTCAGTAAACCTGCTAAACTGATTATATAATACGTTTTACTTCATAAAAATAGTACACATTAAGGCACTTAAGGACGAGGCACTTAAAAGACACTCGGACATCACGGTGGAACGTAAAAAAAATTTTCTGAATTTCAATATGCTCTAGTTTTTAAAAGTTGTCTTTTGAAATTAAAATTAAAAAATACAAAACTTTTTTACTCTACTAAAATATTTTCAAGTGCCGTCGAGGGCTTCAAAATGGATATTTTTATGAAAAAGTGATTAAATTTGTATTTTTTGTTAATTTTTTTATAGTATATTAAAATAATGTATATTTTCTGTAAATAAAATATTCAAAATATGATATTTTGACAGAAGACTTGCAAATTCTAAGTATTTCTAATTTTTAGATTCCATAACAGAACAACTGATTTTGTGGAATTTTTTTGATTTTCATCATATTAATTTTACAGTAGCATATTCTTATATTACACATTGGAATGAAAGAAAAGCAATTTTTAACTGACGGACCTTAGATAAAATAAACAAATCACACTTATTTAGAAAAATATTAATGTCTATAAAGGCAAAACGTTATTTTGAAAAAAATATTCATGTTTTTTAAAAGTCCATGGTTTTCATTACTTATTTCACTGACACATTGAATTGTTTTTTTGTTTCAAATTTTGGCATTATCTTTTGAGAATGTATTTTTGTTTTTATCAATGCATCTCTTGTAGAAGTACCACGATCGGGCAAGGATGACTCGGTAACTAATTTAACAATCCTTTCTACTACTTGTGTGTGACATGGAATATTGTTGAAGTCAATAGTTTGTTTCTTGTGATGAGATTCTTTTGCTTCCTTTATAAACTGTTTTAGTTTGTCATCAGAAATATGCCTCGCCATAGGAGGTTCTGTTGCTTTAACATCATTCCATTCAATCATATCAATAACATATATCATATAATACTTGGCATCAAAGTTTACACGTGGAATTAAAATCTTTCCGATGCCTCTTTCATTTTCCGCCCTTGCTTTTAGAATCCGGCGTAATCCAAGCTCTCTTACATGACTGCAATCGTCTAATATCACGCAAAGGAGGAGATTTTCAGAAGCGGCAAAGTATGCATTTCTTTGAATGACTGGGTCAATTACATTTTTAAGAGTCTGATAGAGGTAACGTGAATAGCTTACAAGTTTCCACAAGTGCTTCGATCAATGGATACAAGATGGTTTCAGCTTTATGTTAAACCAAATTGGTGCATAAACTTTCAAAATGTACTCAGTCAGTATTCGGAGATTTTTTGCAGGACATTCTGTTCCCAGATAGAAGCGAAGTATTCGGTTTGCTAATGTAAGCCATCGTGAATGACAAAATTTTCCTGGTTTTCTCAAGGACAAATCAGAAGAGCACCTTCCAACAGAAATTGCATTACACATTTCTAACAAATATTTTTGGTCCACACTTAAATCATCCTTAATTTCTAGTAATGGAATGTTATTTTCAATAGGTGAAAATCCAATCACTGGGAGTTCATAGCAGTTTTCTAGTTGTTTACCCATTTCTCTTCCAAATTCATTTGGACCTTTAGTTTTTCCATCTAGGAGACAAAATAGGTGACATAGGGGCAGGTCATTTCCATGAAATAGACAAATGAACCACTGCAGTGGTCTTCTTAATTCTTTTTCCAATAAACTAATCACATCATTATTCAATACAGTGTTCACGGCAGTTCCACCACATCCAATTGCAGTAATGTTTAAGTGTTGGGTGTTGTCATTGGAAAAGGCCATTATGCTATCTTTTATACCTTTTCAAGTGCCAAAAATCGGTGTTACATGTCCTAAAAACTTTGATCCAGACTCTCCAACAAGTGATATATGTCTTCGATAACTGTTTTCTTGTATTACTTAGTCCCTGTCTTTTCTTGCACAACAGTCTTGTCTTTTCTTCCGTCAACAAATAATCCTTATTTTCTGTAACTAACTTTTGACTTTCTTCTACATACCTTTTGAGGTTCTTTTTTCGCTCTCGCCTAATTTTCATTCTGTCAGTTACTGGACTTCTTTCTTTATCACTAATCAGACCAACATCCTGAAGAGCGGCGCTTGCAGTTGTTGCAGCAAATTTGTCCGATACTCCAGTTCGATTAAAAACAGAAGCTACAGAAGGCAATTTTATGCGCATTTGACTACTTGAGGTTTCAGGGGCACTTGACGTAAAGGCAATAGCAAAATTGGGTTCAAAAACTCAGTCTTCTTCAGAACTTTGCTCTGTTTCTACTTCACTATCTATGTATGTTTCATTATTTTTTTCCAATTTGCGCTTTTTGTTGAATATAATTCATTTTTCTCTGCAATATCTTAGTTTATCTTTTTCCTTTCAGTGCTAAAGCTCGAGATGTTACATTATCAATCGTACCTATAGACATTTTTCTAGTTTCTCTCTGATCTTTTAAAAAGTCTTGCTCTAGTAAGGGAACTTATTTTTCTTTTTCACATTTACAAAAGTTAAAATCTAAACATTTGCAAGCAGCAACATCAAATAAACGTTTACAATCATTCTTAAATAAAAGTAAATTTGAATTATATTTTGCTGTTCCTTTCCTGTTTTTAGATTTTAACATATTTCTGTACTTGACGTGATAATGTTAAATCATTTGGAAGATTCGGATATGAGAAAGTACAGGAATTGAAGCTTCCAACCAAATGCTTTCAATTCCTGTACTTTCTTGTAATACTTATACTGTTCTTTTTGTCAATAAATGGGATATTTCACTTACCGAGGGATTCTTAGAAGATGTCTGTTTCATCGCATGGCTTATATGAAGGTAACCCTTCATAACGTCTTCAATCGTTGGCAAAATTAATTCACTTAATTCTTTTGGATATCCGAAAATCGGGCATTCTGACATTTGTCTTGTTAGAACTGTTTTTGACAGTGCATTTTAGCTGCACTGTTAGAAGACGAAAATGCTTGTAGGAACAGACTAAATTATAACACACAAACAGAAATATATAACTTTGAAAGAACTTAAATTGAGTTTCACTGTAACAGACAAAACATCACAGAATGAGACTTTTGTCTGTTACATTGAAACGCACTGACCTAAATAAAGTTACATGCAGGCTGTGAAACACACGTGGGAGGACGTGAAGCAGACCGAACCATTAGTGGAAAAGTGGGAGAGAGAGATAATGTCAAATTGTTTTTAAGGGAACGTTGGACATTAAAATTTACTTTTTTTACTTTTCATCATAGAGATACGAAATTTTGTACATATACACATTTCACTATAAATAAATAGAATACCTTAAAAGAAATTTCCAATCTCATTATAAATTTAAGATTTAAAAAAAAAATTAAATTTATAAACAAAATTTTAAAATGCTCCTTGCTACTTAATTTTTGAGATATTTCCTCGATTTTGCATTTTGATCTCTTTAAACTGTATAAAAAAACAAATCTGGGTATCAATTATTTAATCCGTTGAATAGTTAATTTTTGAGAGATTTTTTTCTGAATTCCGTCCCGATTTTCATCAAAATTTTGCCTTTTAAAATGTTATAGATCAAATTTAACTACCTTAATGAAGTCGAATTGTGAAATGCATACCCAATTTTTTTGTAAACAGCACCAGGATTCTTCCTTACCAATTTCATGAATTTTGAACAAGAATTAAGTAGCATGGAGCATTTGAAAAATCTAAAACCCTTGAAAAATCTGTTTTGAGAAAAACAGATTTAAAATTTATTACTACAATTACCCGTTATAAATTACTTTGTAGAAGCTTCATAAATGATTTTTTACTTGAAAAAATTATTTTGTTACTAATAATCCACAGAAATATATATATATATTTTACAATAACACATTCAGTATTACAATGACGAGATTTGCTCAAATAAAGGTCCACCGTTCCCTTAAAGTGCCTCGTCCATTTGCTTAATGTATACAATTTTTATGAAGTAAAATGTATAACATAATCAGTTTAACAGGTTCCTGACTAAAAGGAATGCTTAAATTACATATTTTACTACTTTTTTGTACTACAAGTGTATTCAAAATTCAAAATAATTGCGAAATTTGTCAAAAATTTAATAAAAAAAACAAAAGTTTGCCCATCTTGCGCCAACTTAAAACATACACCAATTACGCTAATATTGAATTTTTGTCTTTATTTTGATAAAAGGCAACTTTTGAAAACTACAGCATATTGAAATTTTAAAAAAAAGCTTTTTTCGTTCCACCTTAACCAATATAAATCTATTTCAATATTCAGAATATGATCAAGTTTTTCTAGGAGTTATATTAGTTTTTAAAAAATAAGAGATTAGGGTCGGTATATTGATATGGAAATTTTGCTGTATATTTAAACTACTTGATACTCTAAATTTATAACTTTATACCTATTTCCTTACCACTGCAACTATAAAAAAATTAATGTATCCATGTTTGCCACACTTAATTATCTTATAACAAGCCCGGTAAGTTAAAAAGTGTGGTATAAATATAATTATAAATGTTTTTCAAATAATTAGTTTTTTTGTAAGCTTATATTTTTCCTTGATAGAGCACAATTTTATCTTCATATATTTTTTAGGGAATGTTTTTAGTGTATACTTTAAAATATTTCTAATTCAATATTCTAATTTAAAATATAATTTCTAATTTAAAATATTCAAATCTCTAAAAATTTACGAGATGAGATTTCGTGATCTCTGATCGCAAACCAAAATGCTTTTTCTGAACGCCTAATCAGCGTTATCAGGCCTATTTCATGCAAAATTACTCTGAGACTGGAAGTCAGATAGAAAAGCCGTGGTAAAATGTTCAGACTAAGATGCTTCTGGGGTGCTTCGTGCGATATGCTTAAAAATCACTCCAGACGGAACATACAGATTTAAGGGATATCTACCAATTATTGTAGAGATAAATTAAAAACATCAGTATTTGTTTATTTTACTTACCTACATCTATAATCTGACTAAGGCGTTAACAATAGATTTAAATATGTTTAGCTTTTAGACTTTCGTTAAGTGATTATCAAATTATGTTGATTTCCCTTTTACTCTTCGCAAATCTCTTCTCATTAATCTAAAATATATCAAAAATATATTAAATCTGAAAACACCGAATCTCAGAAACCAGGAAAAATAATGAGAAGAAATAGATGTTTTACTGGCAAATAATAACAGTATAGGTCTGTAATCATACCTCTTTGTTCTTGCTTAAGGTTATTATTACAGATAAAAAATTATAATTATAAATAAATTTAATCCTGAAATGCTGTGATAAGAAATCATGTTAAAACCACTAAAATTTCTAGCTATGAAAATGACCTCAACGGGAAAACATGAGATGAATTCAACACATGGAATTTTTCCTTGATATTATTTGTTACACAAACACTCATCTCATTTCCTGTTTGAAGTTTACATTTTGTTCGGCAAATAGCCAAAAGTAAAATGCCAGTTGTAAGTGTCCAATGCCATTTCATTGTTCCCCTGAAGGGAGTTTTAAAATGTTTTTTCTACGTTTTTATAAGGGTCTTTGAAAAATCACATTGAATGAATTTATATGTTTCAGAACATTTTGGTCTTTAGATCGTTAGGAGAACAAGAAAAACGGTAACAACTTATTCCTGCTAGGGATGCGACATCGACAACAAAACATCGATGTTTTGAAACATCGATATTCAATATTAAAACATCGATGCTAATAAAACATCGCCCCAAAACCATCAATTTTTTAAAACATCGATGTTTTGAACATCTATATTTTAAAACTGCTTTAGTAACCTCTAACTTTAATGTTACTTTGGTTAGTTGTGGGGAGGGGGGGATGATTTAATTTTACTCTCTGATAGGGCCAGGGCCCGACTTAGCCTAATTGGGGCCCGGGGCAAAAACTTCTTTGGGGGCCCCCCTCTGCTTCACTACTTCAGTAATGAAGAACTTAATACTTATTACTAAACTTTATATTCGATTTGGGGGCCCCCCTCTGATGTGGGGGCCCGGGGCAACTGCCCCGTATGCCCCTGCCTTAGTCAGGCTCTGGATAGGGCTGACACAAATGACAAAAACTTGGTTGCTACAGTCAGCGTATATCACATAATTTCCATCATACATTTTATTACTTTTACCAAAAATTGAGGAAGATATTTTTGCTATCAAAACAATTGATAGAACCGAAGCCATAAAGAAAAATCCGCGATGTTTTCTGATTTAAATTGGTCGAATGTGAAAAAATTACTGTAAATATCATGTCATATTTATTTACAAGTTGGAGAATTATTTACGCCTCCTGGAAGTAAATTATTTACTTCCAGGAAGAATAATTTACTTCCAGGAGGCGTAAATAATTTAGTAAAAAAATATCTGAAGGTCATGACTGTAATACAAGACAAAAGCATTGGTTTCATATCAGTAAGAGTAAAAGGCAAAATCATTTAAAGAATTTTTGAGTTTGGTTCAACAGTGTTTAATATCAAAAATATTAATAAGAACAATTTATTAACAAATCTTTCATTTTCGAATTAAATAATAGAAAAGAAAATTACATATATATACATATCGATGTTTTAAAACACAAAACATCGATGTTTAAAAAAAATCGGCTCCAATAAATCGATGGCTAGAACATCGATGTTTTAATCAAAACATCGATGTTGCATCCTTAATACCCACAAGAAAGAGAAACGCATAGAATAGATTTTTGAGCATTTTAGTGGAACGAAACCACGAAATGCGATGACTGGATTCTATAATATGTAGATTGGATTCAAATAAACAACAGAGACTTCCCAAAAACAAAATACCATAGCAATGAGCACATATAGCTCCAAGAGAATGTCAAAATATCGCATTTATTTTTTATATATGTTATGTTATTTTTTCATAAAACAAAATAGTATAGTAAACAACTTGATTAAATTTTAAATTGAATAAACTGGAATCTGGAAATTCTTAAGTTTAATAAAGAAAGCATCTTTGTCTACAAAATTCCTATGAATAAGTTATTAAGAGAGCGTTAACAAGAACATGATATCTGATATCGTTTTTTGCTACTCTAATAGGGGAGCACCATATAAGGGAATCAATATTTCTCCCTAATAAGGGACATCACAGAAACGGGTTGCCTTTTATTAGGGATTTTGTCCACGTCTTAGCTGGGAATCGGACCCGGGCTCCCACTGTGGAAGCTCTCGACTTCAATCACTTTACACTGTGAACGAAAATGTTCCTTATTTGAAGTATATAACCTTTAAATTGACGAATGGTAATATTTTTTTATGGACAATATGTCAATTTTTATAAGTTTCAAATCTATACCGTCAGGGTCTGCTACAGGGGGGGGACAAAGGGGGCAAATGTCCAGGGGCCCGGGCTGGCAGGGGCCCCGGTTAAATAAGAGTTGACTAAAAAAATGTATACAATGTTCAAATATTGAGTGGAGAGGGGGGCCCGCTGTATTATTTTGCCCCAGGCCCTGGCTCAGTTAACGGCGGCCCTGTATACCGTACATACGGTTAATCTAAATATATAAAACAGTTCCGTAACTGACTCACTGGCTGACATACAACGGAAAGACCAAACCGCTGGACCTAAAGGGCTGAAATGTTGCAAGGACGATTCTTCTTATAGTGTAGGGGTGCACTAAGAGAGATTTTTGAAAAATTCTTCTTAGATTTTTTTTAAAATTAAATTTTTAAGCTGTTTTAGTAACTTTTTTTAAGTTTGCATTTAAAATAATACTCTGAGAGTTATAAAATTTATATCACGAGAGAGACCCTAAAAATTTCTTTAAAATGAGATCTTTTTCGAATCTTTACCTCGATTTTTTGATTTTTGGTGAATTTTTAAAGATTCATTTTTAGAATTTAATTTATTAAATGCCGATCACGTGATTTCTTTTTCCGGTACTTTCAATAAATTTATCGTCCCGTGCATGACAACTAAATAGACAAAAAAAAATATTTTTTTTCTTGCTCATGCGGCAGACGATTGGACATTATTTTGTCTATAAAAATATCCCTTACGAGTTTTTTTATGAATATATATATTTTTTTCTACATCAATTGTATACATTGATCGTCGCATTTATTATAAATATGTATATATATTTATTTTTGGCATTAATTGCATTCATTGACCGTTGTCTTTAATTTGAATGTACTCCGTAGCGAAGTGCGGGTTTTCAGCTAGTAATCTATAAGAATGCTAATTTTCTCCAAGATCTGTAAATTTGAGTTTCGGCTTTACAACTGACTTCTTTTTACTGGGCAGTCTAAATGTTAGCACTTTCAGCCAACCAATCGATCAACCGAGAGGCTGTTTCGACCAGGTCATACGAAAAAAAAGAAGTTAGCCCTCTGTGCGTATCATTCATTCTAGACACCCTTAATACTGTGTTCAGTAACAAATATACCTCATGCTACTTCTCCAAAATTACATTAAACTGGAAGCTATTCTTTGGGGAACAAGCTTCAGTATTTTATTTCCTAAGTTGCAATTTCAACTTCTTACGTAGCCAGTAAATGACGGTGAATTTGTTATCTTTACTTACTGCATTTTAGAAGAAGGGTGAAATTAGAAAATTTATCTCTTAGAAGTTGATCACATATTTATTCAGCTGAAGTATACTTAAAAAAGATTTAGAATGCATCTGACGAAATGAACCTTTAAAATTAATTACTTTATTCTACCGGATTATTTGAGTTCGTTGATGATTAATTGAAATATAATCTTTTAATTGCAGGAAATGGCTGGACTGAGAAAGGTGTGTTGCAAGGTGAGAGATATAAAAACAATTACTTTCAATTTCAGATTCAATTGCGATTAATTGCAGACGTTCATTTAATTAAATTTGATGAAACTGCTTCTCATTTTTCAAACGTTTCATTCGATTTCCTGTGCGGTAATATCGAACATGAGAGCAAGGATATTGATTATACTTACTAAAAATATGATTAGAAGTATTTTACGGTTAATTTCAAATTATTGAACCAACATTTCAGATTGTACTTTTGAAAAATTTCCATTTTCGGAATGAACAAGAAACATGATCATAATAATAGATTTATTAGATGTTATAATTTTCCCTTTGAATGAGGTATATTACGCTTATAAAAACTGATACTATATTATGGTAATTTGCTGCAGTGTTGTGATGAAAACTGGTTTACAAAAATTAGCATTGTATAATTTGATTCAGTTGGAAGAAATGTGTTATACATTATTCAGTAATATTATACAATAATAGTTTCTTTTCATGCGTAAGTCGGATTTTTAGAAACCAAAGAATTTCCATTTTCCTGTTACATATTCCTATTACATATTCCTGTCTGTTGCTGAATATAAGATAGCGAATTTAGTTTTATTCAGTACCTGTATATACTAAATTTTTCAAGCATTTGTAATACTACAGAATTTACAGTTTTTTTCAGACATCAGTAATGTTTTAATTCCTGATTTGGTGAAAAACCTCTTACCCCCAAAATAAAGTGCTAAATAAAAGTGTTACACTTAGATGTAGGATTAAAAGTCAATAGTTAAATCATTGAAAAAATTTTAAAAGTTGGAAATTCATATTTATTTTTTATAAAAGAATTTACACGTCTTAATATGCAATTGAGCCCTGCAGTCTCATACAAAATTTTGAATGGAATATATATGTAAGCATAGTGCGAAGATGGTGTTTGCCCCTATAAAATCTTGTAGAAGGAGACCGCATACAATACACTTAAAAAAAGCATCAAAACTTAGCCTAGAATGCTCATTTGCTACTATCGTTATGTATTATACATTATGTCGATAGCGTGGCGAAAATTAATTCGAAATACATGTATTTAATGCATGTATAATTTTGCATGGCGATTCTTCTTATAGTGTAGGCGTGCACTAAGAAAGATTTTTGAAAAATTCTTCTTAGATTTTTTTAAATTAAATTTTTAGGCTGTTTTAGTAACTTTTTCTAAGTTTGCATTTAAAATAATAATTTGAGGGTTATAAAATTTATATCACAAGAAAGATCATAAAAATTCCTTTCAAATGAAATCTTTTTCGAATCTTTACCTCTATTTTCTGATTTTTGGTAATTTTTTAAAGATTAATTTTTAGAATTTAATTTATTAAATGCTGATCACGTTATTTCTTTTTCTGGTACTTTAAATTAATTTATCGTCACGTTCATAGCAACGAAATAAACAAAAAAATATTTTGTTTTTCTTGCTAATGCGTCAGACGATTGGAAATTATCCACAAAAATATTAAAATGCAGTAAAAGATATGTTCTTCAAACTGTACTATATTAACTGTACTATATTCTTTAGTATGTTCTATTAGATTTAATTTGAATTTTTTCTTCTACATTATTTTGTCCATAAAAATATCCCTTCCGATTTTTTTATAAATATATTTTTTCGTTTTTTTTACATCAATTGCATACATTGATCGTTGTATTTATTATATATTTAGGATCGTTGTATTTATAAAATATTTAAACATATTTTTGCATTAATTGCATACATTGACCGTTGTATTTAATTTGAATGTACTTCGTAGCGAAGTACGGGTTTTCAGCTAGTCCTTCATAAACTAAAACTAATGATTTCCAAATGTCTCTGAACCTAAATGTAAAGACAAAAGTGAGTAATCTTCGTTTATTACACTTAACTGGTAACTTTCATTCAACTCAAGTCCAACAGTGGGTTTCTAGGCTGTTTTTGCCATTCTGCGATCAACTTTTCTTATATGAGACTTAAAATTGGGGAATCTTCTACTTAAAGTCATTTCCAATTTTGAACCTTCTCCAACCGCCGGACTCGAATAAGCAAACCCTGACGAAACGCAGCTTGGCGACCAAAGCATTTAATCATCATTTGGCAGCCCCATATATGGCCAGACACAAAATCTGATTATGTTCAATCTTATTCAGGACTTCGATTGTGTAATAACTCATGAACAGCTACTGCATCCTTATAGACGACATCTCGACAAACTAAATATAGGTAAAGAACCATGAGGAATTTTTTTCTAAAATAAAAGTTATCTGATTAACGAGTATATATGGCAATTATGATGTAAAAGCTGTACAGATAACACTCAGGAGAGATAAATCACTATTACTTACTCAGAACTTTGATTAAATCCATCAAATGATGTCAGTAAAAAAATGTACAGATCAATAAAAGTACACGAAGCTTATTCTAAAGGACACTAATACTCAATAAGGTTAATAGACATTATCAACTTTTTTAATATCAACAGGTATTAATGCCCCAAAACTTTTTATCTGATATTTATGCCAAAAGTAAATGATTAAGTTAATATATTTAACTTTATATCCCGATTAAAAAAACTAATAAATATTAGCATTAAACATAAAAAAAAATAAAATAAATTTAAAATTTTTTTTGTTTCATGTCAAAAAACTTTTTATCTGTGATTTATGCCGAAAGTAAATGATTAAGTTTATATATTTAATTTTACGGTCCGGTAAAAAAACCCTAATAAATGTTAGCGTTAAGTATTATAAAAAGTTAATGAACATAAAACCTTTTTTTTACTTTACTGAAAGACTCAAATTTTGAAAGCGCATATTAAATCACACAAATACAAAAACACTTCTTTAAGAAAGTAAAAAAAAGTCATTTAGTTCTTTGTTTAAACTCCATACACCATTTATACTTCACCCACCAGAAGGTAAGATGTTGTACTTTGCATGCCTTCCTAAAAATTGACGGCCTGCAATTATTCATCCAAAAATCAAAACAGTTCTCATTTACATAAAATTTGTAGCAACTAAAGACCGTCTAAAGTGCATGTATATTAAGTAAAGAGGTAAGGGAAAAGATAGAGTGAGATCGACAATTCTTTATCCTTTTTTCCTTATTTTGTTTCGTTGCTTTAATTTATAT
>OU015495.1:202041932-202079640 GCA_907164885.2 Dolomedes plantarius
CTCTAAAAAAACCCAGAGTATCTATGGAACCATAAGGCCTAGAAAGCTCAAATTTTGCATGGTGGTTCCCCTTAAGCCCTAGGTACACACCAATAAACATTTTTTAAGAGCTAGAATTTTAAGGGGTTTAACCCCCTCCCCCCTAAAAAATCCCACTGTATCTCTGGAACCATAGGGTCTAGGAAGCTGAAATTTTGTAAGGTACTTCCCCTTAAGCCCTAGGTACACACTAATAAATATTTTTTAAGAGCTCGAATTTTAGGGGATTTAGCCCCCTTAGATAGAAATAACTTTTATAAAAGATCTTTGTCAAAGAACTTTGATAGTGTAATAGGGGTATTTTGAAGTTATAGCATTTCTTTTATGTATAACTGTTATAAAAGATAAAATAACTTTTAAAAAATATCTTTGTCAAAGAACTTTGATAGTGTAATATAGGTCAAAAGGAAGAAGATGCAGTGTCTTTTTTCCAGATCCGTGGAATTTTGCCCAGTCAGCGTGTATGCCCTAACTTTCACAACATGCGTACCTATTTTAATCGACCAGTAGCTGGAGATGTAATATTAAAGATTGCTGCAAAAGAGTCAGAATTCAGAAGGAAAACTGGTTCTACGGTTTCTGATTGCCATTACTTTAAAATCCCGATTGCCAAACTTTAAATACACTCATGGACAAAAAAAATAGCGCACCAAGAAGGAGTCGTCAAAATGAAACGAAATTTTACATACGTAATGACTACTTTGATATAAGTAAATGATAAGAAAATCAAAGAAAAGGGATAATTTATTTCAGAGAAAAAGGAAAAAGAACGGAGGAGTTAATACTCCGTTGGAACCTCTCTAGCGCGAATGCACGATGCGATACGATCGGGCATTGAGTCATACAAGTTCTGTATGATGTCTTGAGACATTTCGTTCCATATTTGCTGTAACATTGCCTCTAGTTCGTTCAAACTCGTGGGATGCCCAACTCGTCGTCCCAAATGATCCCAGATATGCTCGATTGGAGACAAATCTGGGGATCGGGCAGGCCAAGGAAGGGTAGTAACAGTGCGGAGACAGTCTTGTGACACCCTTGCCGTATGTGGCCGAGAATTGTCTTGTTGAAAAATGGCTCGTGGGAGCCGTTGCATGAGTGGCAACACATGTGGTTGCAGGATTTCATGAACATACCGCTGGGCTGTCATGGTGCCACGGAACAATACTAGGGGTGACCGTGTATTGTAGGCAATGGCACCCCATACCATCACACCAGCTGTGGGAGCGATGTGTCGCTGTACAGCAAAGGCAGGATTAAAGCGTTCACCACGGGCTCTACACGCACGAACACGATTGTCATCACTGCCGAGATTGAATCTGGATTCGTCACTAAAGACGACCTGGTTCCATTCCGCTGCAGTCCAGTTTCCTCGTGCGCGGCAAAACTCCAAACGGAGGCGTCGATGGGTGGGCGTCAAGGGCAGCACACGTTATGGGCGCCGCGATACCAACTGTCCTTCAGCCAGGCGCCTTCGTATGGTTCGAGAAGACACAGAGGCCCCTAGTCAAGGTGCTACCTGTGCCTGGATGGCGGCCGATGAAGCAGTTGGCTGTACGCGTGCATTTCTTACGATGTGGCGGTCTTCTCGACGACTGGTCTGTCGAGGGCGTCCTGAGCCTGGTCTTCGTGTACATGACATCTCTCGGGTCCACTGGTCCCAACACCTCCTCACAACACAATCAGAGCGGCCTAATTGACGAGCTACTGGCCTAGCTGACCACCCAGCTTCCATCATCCCGACGATTCTCCCCCTTTCAAACTGCGACAACTGCTTATATTGTCTTCGAACATGGCGTAATGACATGTCTATCTCAGCTCTTCCTTTGTAAATGATTCAGCACACTCAAACAAGCTTTGGTTACTTGTTTTATACTCCACAGAGTACGATGTTCAACGCCCTCTACCGGCTATACGTAATGCGCAATCACGCTGCATTTCTAATCATTTGCATATCTCCCCGACTTGTACCTTCTTTGCAAGTTTCATTACGATCCTGCAATTATTTCTTGGTGCGCTATTTTTTTTGTCCATGAGTGTATTTGCATTTTCCGTCGAAACCTGTATGCATATCAATTTGTGTCTAATTTGCATTACCCCTTCTTGGCGCGTCCCTTTTTTCTGTCTAAGAGTGTATTCCTATGTTGTCTTTAATATGAAATTTTTAATTAGATCTAAAATTATGTATAGCGAAATCATGTTCTTAAGCTGCTTATTTTTTTTAAACTTTTACATGTGTTTTCCAAATACTTTTTTAAACATGCTGCTGCTCAAAATGTTGATGCATGTTTAATAACTGCTTTCGTATATTTCATACACGTGCTTCGCCACAGATTACACGAGTGCCATGAATTATGTCATTTGGTTCATTTAATTTCAATTAACTTTAGCAGTAAAGTGGGGTCATTTCTCATAAGGAAAGAATTTAACGACAGTGATCCGAATTTAAATACGAGTTTTGGATATTTCATTTTTATTTTGGGGATTTAAAACCACTTTACAACCTCCTAAAAAGTTGCTTTTTAAACATCGTTCTTGGCCAGCACCTAGATCCTAAGAGGAAACGCCATGCAAAATTTCAACTTCTCCGGCCTTATTGTTCCAGAGATACAGTGGAATATTTTTTCTTTTTTTTTGGGGGGGGGGGGGAGTGAACCCCTTAAAATTTGAATGTAAAAAAAGATTTATTGGTGTGCACCTAGGGCTCAAGGAAAACCAACCAACAAAAATTTCAGCTTCCAGGCCTTATGGTTCCAGAGATACAGTGGGTTTATTTCTTTTGTTTTGGGTTTGGGGGGGGCTAAACCCCTTAAAATTTGAACTAAAAAAGGAAAAAATTATTGGTGTGCACCTAGGGCTTAAGGGAAACCAACCAACGAAATTTCAGCTTCCCAGACTTTATGGTTCCAGAGATACAGTGGGTTTATTTATTTATTTTTTTTTTTTGGGGGGGGGGCTAAACCCCTTAAATTTGAACTAAAAAATTATTAGTGTGCACCTAGGGCATAAGGGAAACCAAACAAACAAATTTCAGCTTCCCAGGCCTTATGGTTCCAGAGAAACAGTGGTTTTTTTAGAGGGGAGGGGGGGGGGGGCGCTAAACCTCTTAAAATCCGAACTTTAAAAAGACATTTATAGGTGTGCCTATAGGGCTTAAGAGGAACCACCATACAAAATTTCAGCTTCCTCGGCCTTATGGTTCCAGAGATACAGTGGGTTTTTTAGGGGGAGGGGGCTAAACCCCTTAAAATCCGAACTTTAAAAAGATATTTATATGTGTGCACCTAGGGCTTAAGAGGAACCACCATACAAAATTTCAGCTTCCTAGGCCTTATGGTTCCAGAGATACAGTAGAATTTTTTGGGGGGGAGAGGGGGCAAAGCCCCTTAAATTTCGAGCATTCAAAATGATTTATTGGTATGCACCTAGAGCTTAAGAGGAACCACCATAGGAAATTTCAGTTTCCTAGGCCTTGTGGTTCCAGAGATACAGTGGGTGTTTTTAGAGGGGGCAGGGGGTTAAGCTATTTTTAACTCCCTTAAAATTTACAGTTTCCAAAAAAAGATTTCTTAGAAGGCACCTAGGAATTATGGGGAACCACCATACGAAATTTCAACTTCCTAGGCCCTATGGTTCCAAAGATACAATGGGTGTTTTTAGAGGGGGGCAGGGGGGTTAAGCTCTTTTTAACCCCTTTAACATTTACAGTTTCCAAAAAAAGGTTTCTTAGAAGGCACCTAGGGATTATGGGGAACCACTATACGAAATTTCAACTTCCTAGGCCCTATGGTTACAAAGATACAGTGGGTGTTTTTAGAGGGGGCCAGAGGGTTATGCCCTTTTTAACCCCCTTAAAATTTGTATTTAATAAAAAAAAATCTTATTGGGCACGTAGAGCTTGGGAGTAACCACGTTTTCCACTCATTTGTATTATTTTAACATGCTTCTGCTCGAAATGTTGTTTATAATTTCCGGGCAGGAAATAGGTTGCCACTGTGAAGTTAGGTGTTCGCGAGCAGATATTACGCCAAGGGATAAAGGCTGCCAAGATTCAGCTATAATACGTAAGTACCATATATATATATATATATATATATATATATATTTATATATATATATATTCTTGGGATACATGCTATCCGACCCCGTAAGGAAAAGGTTAATGTCAAGCAGAATTCGTACTTGTAGAAAATGACCGAACTCCACAGCAAATATTGGATGAAAGATTCAATAATAGCTCAGAAGGTCGCTGGGTGTTTCCTATGACTGTAATCTGGATACGAAGAATGTAAAAGCTCAGCAGGTTGATAACTTTCAAATAATCACTAGCTTGGTGTAGAACTGAATTTATTGATATGTGAAAATGAGCTGAATACAAGGCAATAATAACTACTTACGCAGCAGAATGTCGGCATGTCTATACTTCAAAACTTGTAGATACGTTCAAAATGAAATTGGCACGATATGTGCGCTCATAGTATCCAAGTTTACTTAGTTATAATACAATGCATATAGAAGCTGTGTATTGCGTACAAAACAGCGAGCAAAAAGACACGTCTCTTCATATATATATATATATATATATATATATATATATATATATATATATATATATACACACACATATATATATATTCATTTATGGGCTCGTATTCCGTATTTATGGGCCGTATGTCCCTACAAGACTACATGCATACTGAGGTGCTTCGCATGAAGGGTGAGTAGGGATGGAAAAACTTCAGAAGTATCGCCATCTGTTGACAATAGTAAGAGTCAATTAAACTTCAGAATCAAAGTGCAAAAATAGAAAATCAAAATCCAACAGTCATATGTTTCTGTTCGGGATACATACGACCAATCAGATACATTTCCTGAAATGTCAGGCATAGAAAAGAACGTAATCCACAGCATCTGGTTACATGATAGAACAGGAATATGAAGAAAAAGCAGCAAAATCAGCAGTTATATTTACCTTTTGGTAATGGATCCATTGAGTTTTTATCAACTAGACTCATCCAAATCACAGTCGCCCAATGTTTGAAGGAAATTTTCAGTACAAACAATACACCATTCATGTCTTTGAATTTATCCACAACCTCCGTTTAAACATTCTAACTTTTCCTGTCTGAACTGATCCATTATAATTATTTAGAATGATTGAAATTGCCATTTGGATTAATTTGGAATTTAAATTTTGTTAGATAAGGAATAATTTATAATTTGATAAAAAAAAGAGTATTTTATCCCATTATTTAATTTTAAAATGCTAGTTTAAATTTTATGTTCCCTTGTGATTTAATTATGTGATTAAAGATAATTACATTGGTTTATTAGAAAGGGTATTTTATTGAAATAATCTTTCAGTTTAAATGTTTTCAATAAAAAATTGTTTTTCTATCTTCCATTGATTAAGCTGCCTGTATAACTTTCTAAGGGATGAAATTAATTTTAAAAAAAAAATTTGTCTTTTAAAACTTGAAGTATATAAATTTTCTGTTACTCTTCACGAAAATGTACCTCGTGGTTTATGTTTCCTGTCAGTTTCATATTTCTGGTACGAGGCTGCTATATTTTCCTAACCTTTCGATAAAAAAATCTGGAGTACTTTTAGCGAGTATTTTTCTCTGAAAATATCTACAAGCATCATTGAAAATATTATGATAATGTAGCTGAAAAATTCACTCTATGCATAGCGGCACAACCATTTTTCTTTTGACAGAGGAGGTTCTAGAGGTTAGGGGATCCACTAGTTACGTTTTTCATGATTTTCTGAAGGAAAAAGCGTCCTTGGCTTTCTCTCACCGTTGCTCTTTCTGTGTTATAAGTAAGAACAATGTGACCCCAGTGTCCTACAACACACCATTTTTAGCACATCTTTTTTTCCTCTGTGTCCATATTTTTTCCTCGTCTACCATTATGTAATCTATATATTTCCTACTTTCCTCTATTTCTCTGAGGATTAAGAACGTGTCTTCGCTATAAATTTACACTGAAAACTAGTCTTTAGTCTTCTGCGTAAGCACAGAAAGAGTAGAGAGGTTTTTTTTTTCTTTTTTTGCTAAATCCTAAACTTAAACTTTTTATACGGAATCTTGCTATAGATTGCATGGAATATATATATATATATATAATATATTCTAAATATTTAATTACTGATCAAGTTTATGGTAAGAAAAATTTTAAACTCATTTTTCTCAAAATGTAATTTTGCATCATTCCGCAACTGATATCTCATAAACTATGAAACATAATTCCTTGAAATTTTTATCGCAGCATAATCGTGTTATTTTATTGCGGCTGAACTAGAATTATTGCAATCACTGCATATTTTGTTATTTTTTCAGGGGTAAATTAATACAAAAATTGAAGAAAATTTTAAGTATATTTTGAAAAGTTTTAAAAAAATTGAAAAAAAAAAAATTTTGATGTTAATTGTTTTAGTTCAATTGTATTTTGAATTATGTATTTTAAATATAAAACAAGAATTATACATTTAAGTGTAAAATTAATTTTATAGTTCTGCGCGCAAGCCAGTATACAATAAAAATACTTAAAAAAGCAAGGTATATCTAAAGCATTTAAAAACAAATTATTTAAAATTATTTTGAAAGTTGAATATTTGCTTATTAAAATAAATATATCAATTTATCATATACATAAAATTTGGAAAAATTGGGAGTAAATTGAAATAGTTACAAAGAGTCAAAAAGTATGAAAATATGCCTTTTTTCCTCGATTGTACTGGGCTGCCAGACAGAGATTTACGGCGAAAAATTTGAAGTCTGTTGTAGGTTAAAAAAAATAATAATAACTGAGCTATTTAGAGATCACAGGGATCAATTTTTAAGAAGTTATTCCTGTCTAAATCAAAAGAATCTCATTTCAAATTTACGATTTTAGCCTGAAGGAAATACGAAAAATTCTAACTTGTTTGAAGTTCAGGATTTGTTTGGTTAAGGTGTTTTAGATTCTTTTTAATATAATAGCGTAAATTTAAAAATATTTTCTTACACGATATCTATTTGCACAAAAGATAAATAAGCGCATTTGTTTCATGTGGATATAAACAATGGCTGCATTGGGAATTTTAAACAGAAACAATACAATTTAATTGTGACTATTTTTTTATCTCTTTATATGGTATGTTATACTTTTGTATTATGATTAACATTATTAATGTAAGTTATTTGCATTTGTCAAACAACTTTTATCATTCTAAATTTATTTTATATAGTATGACTTGTTTTAAATTTATTTGAAATTATTATTGTTACTTTTAAGTTCTTTGAGATTTGATTTTGAATAGTTAAAATTCAATATCATGTATTCTTATTTAAAATTATGCCTGGCAGTACACACAAGGATTGATTCGTTATGGCTTTATATGACTTAACATTAAAATGCACAATTTATTGATAAATAGTCTTTTGTTCTTTTCTTCAAAAAATATTCATTATTTTCACTGAAAAGAGCAATTTACCTGATTACATAACAATGTATGGTTGCTTACAGCTGTTCATAATTAACTTAATGTATGAAAATTTTCTTATTTTAAACAAAAAGCTTTTTGCTGTACGATAAATGAATTACTCAGCTGAAATTTTTTTTTTATCATGTTCAAAAGGGAGCTTTTAAGTTACTTGATTATTACGCAAAGTTATATATCCAGTAAAATTTAATTTTTCTCTGAGTCAGCCTTTGCTCTCTATAAGCTAACATATCAGCTCTCACAGCTGTCGAAAAAGACTACCTAACAATTTTACAATCTAAGATACTTCCTAATTATCTGAAAAATTTGAGTAAATCCGGGTATTCGGTCTCGAACTGAATGTGCCGATATAAATTTCAATTTAAACTGAATAACTTTCTCACATTCTAACATAATATGATACTCCAGTCTAATGGAAGTTAACAATAATAGACGCAACCAGTTCTAAACTTTAAAAGCGTGTGATTAATACAAAACTGAAATTAACTTTCTCTATTTATGTAGATTGCACCCGATGTGTAGATATGGCTGTGTTAAAGCACGGTTAATCAGTATAACTGATTAATTTTTAAGACGAAATATTCTTCGAATGCCATAAAAAAACGAATTTTGGGCATTGTTTCTGGCCTGGAGAGTATGTAGTTCAGTTCATTACGAGAAAGATTTCTAGTTGAATTTGCTTTCTGAGATGGAGCGTTATAGTATCGGTTTTGAGAACCAACAAAAATGGATGATTTTAAATACGAGGGTTGGGGCATAAGTCCTGGCAACTATTTTTTTTTCTTGTAGATATGTGAACGGATCACAAACGTATATGTGTCGTGTGGAAGTTCTGCAGGCATAGTGCGTATGCAGAACAACAGATGGCTCTGTGATAGCTGGTAGTAGCGCAGCGAGGGCTCTGAAATCAGTCAGTTGGTGAGTGTCAGCACGGCGGGTAGGACAGTTTCAGCAAGGACGTGTGTCAACCAGTGTTGAGCAACGTTCGGGACGACCGGTGAGAGTGCGGACCGACTTGGCACGTGCCGTGATCGAGCAGCTCATGGATGAAGACAGACGATGGACGTTACTGGAGTTAGAGAGGGCAAGTGGCATCGAGAAACGCACCGTCCACAGGATATTGCGTAATGAGCTACAGCTACGCAAAATCGCTTCGCGGTGGGTACCGCATGCACTGACGGAAGTTCAAAGGTGGGTACCGCTTGCACTGACGGAAGTTCAAAGGTGGGTGCGCTATGCAATATTGACATTTCCTTGCATTAAGGCATTCAGGAATAAAGGCCGAGAGTTTTTCCAACTGTTTGCGATATGATTTGAACAGTTTTTTTTTTTCAACAGTAATAGAAGTGTTTTTTGATTTAATATTTTCCGATACCTACTGTAAGGAAGGACATTAGAATTATTTATGTTTTCCGCGGTCTCCACACCTTACCCCCCATGGATTTCTATTTTTCGGGTTATGTAAAAACACAAGTGCATTCCATTCAACTTCGAAACCTGGACCATTTAAAAGAAAGGATCAACGAAGCTGTTTCGTCTATCACGCGGGATGTCCTCTGCCGTGTTTGGGAAGAGAGTGAATATCGTCATGATGTTGGGATGTTTTTTGGGCTTACCTGCATCCTATTGAGAAAGTTCCCCTTGAGGTAACTGATATGGTTAGGCTCCCTGATGACGAGACCTGTCGGTTACCTCTATGTTGTTTTATGGTTCAGTTCCTGCACTTAACAGAATCTTGCGTTGGTGCGTGGATGCTCAGAGTGCTTGATTTCTGTTTGTTTTTTGTCTATATTCGTATTATTTTCATCTATCTCTGTTGGATTATTTATCGTCATGACGTCTGCTTTGATGCGACATCGATGTCGATGTTTTGATAAAAACATCGTTGTTTTAAACATCTATTTATTGAAGCCGATTTTTTTTTTAACATCGATGTTTTGTGCTCGATGTTTTACGTTGTCTCGATGTTTTTTTTAAATGAAAATGTACCATAATAATAATAAAAACAAGTAATATATATAAAAAAAATTTTAAAGTCAAGTCCTACTTAGGTCAACAAAGAAAAATTTGAGTGTGAACTAATAGTAGGAATTGAAAAAAAGGATTGCCTGCCAGAACCTTGCCTACTGTGCGAGATTAGGAGGGGGGGGGGGGGAAGGAGAGAGAAAAAGTTTGTCAGGTTGGGGATTCGATCTCGCAACCTACAGGACGGGAGGAGCCCGCGATGCCGCAGTGCTACCGTTTACACAGTAACAAGAGGGAAATTACTATTCAAGAGCAAGAGACGCTCTAGGTCTAAAACTAAAGTCGATTAATTAAATTAAATTAATGAATTAATATTTGAAAAAACTGTATTAACATCAAGTGTCATCCACTACAAGTTTAAAAAAATGTATTTGAACTTGAGTGGATGAATAAAAAGTACTTTTATTAACGACTGAAAATTTGAACAAGATATATATGGTCTAAAACTAAAATTGATTAATTAAATTTAATTAATGAATTAATATTTGAAAAAACTGTATTAACATCAAGTGTCATCCACTACAAGTTTAAAAAAATGTATTTGAACTTGAGTGGATGAATAAAAAGTACTTTTATTAACGACTGAAAATTTGAACAAGATATATATGGTCTAAAACTAAAATTGATTAATTAAATTTAATTAATGAATTAATATTTGAAAAAACTGTATTAACATCAAGTGTCATCCACTACAAGTTTAAAAAAATGTATTTGAACTTGAGTGGATGAATAAAAAGTACTTTTATTAACGATTGAAAATTTGAACAAGATATATATATAGAGAGTGTGAACTAATAGTAGGAATTGAAAAATAACAACGTAGCATAATTTTCCCACTCAGTAAATGTAAGTCTGAATTCTGAAAAGGACGAATACAAAAGGGGGAACGATTAGAAACAAATGGCTATGAACAACCAATGAATAATAATTATATGCCCCAATAGCCCCAATAATTGTTATTTACAGTAAAGAAAAAATAAGCTTGTTCAGTTTTCCCCCATACGTTGGTTTTGCATCAGTACTTGAAATTGGTGTAAATATCTGTAATTTTCTTTTGTATTATTTAATTTGAAAATAAAAGATTTGTTAATAAATTGCAATAATTTCTTCCTCAATTTTCTGGTAAAAGTAATAAAATGTGTAATGGAAATTCTGCGATATGCGCTGACTCTAGCAACCAAGTTTTTGTCATTTGTGTCGGCCCAACCTGAGAGTAAAATTACCCCCCCCCCCCATGACTAACAGAAGTAACATTAATCTCAGAGTTTACTAAACCAGCTTTAAAAAATGAAAGTTCATAAACATCGATGTTTAAAAACATCGATGGTTTTGGGGCGATGTTTTATTAGCATCGATGTTTTAATATTGAACTAGTTGATACCCGTCAAAACATGACGGCTAGATAGTAAATAAATGCACTAATACTCAAATTATACTCAACACATCATTGCCAAATGTTGGAAATCATAATAATGCGCAGAAACAAATTAATGTTTAAGCGGCCTCGTGCTTAGTGAGTATCTAAAGCCAGATTTAAAAATGTCACTGAGCATGCGCAGAAAGCAAATTTTTAATTGTAAATTATCGCTCATTAAACAGCGCGAAATAAACAATTTCCATCAGGTTTAATCTTATATTTCACAAACATAATTATCATAAAAATAAAAATGGCAGAGAGAGATCTAGAGAGACTCCTCGGCATTGAAACATGTCACTGAGCATGCGCAGAAACAGTAAGTTTCTAAAGCCATATTGAAAAATGCCACTGACCATGTGCAGAAATCAAATTTTAACTGTAAATCATAGCTCATTAATAAAAATTGCAGTTACAAAAACCAAATTTGACAAATCTACAGATTACAATCTTTCGTTTAAGACAAAAATGAAGTAAATTCATGCAGTAGTTTTCTCTCACGGACTGCCCAAAAAGTCGGCTTAGCAACTTAAATATATAGATATCGATGTTTCGAAACATCGATGTTTTGTTGTCGATGTCGCATCTGCAGGGCAACTAAGGAAGCACACATCGAAGTCTACTGAACAGGTAAGAAACTTGTAGATTTTCTCTTCAATTTGAAGTATACTTCATCTCTCTACAGTGCTTTGCTCCGAAGCTATAACCATTTAAAACGACACTGTTATTTTACGGACACACACTGTATTATCCAGATAAAATTTCCTGTTTGAATAAAATATCTTAATACTATACCCGTGCAAACCTATGTTTCCGGGTTTATCTTAAGCTAAATCGCCCGCTTTTGCATCAATGCAGGAGGAAAAGAATAATTGGACCGCGAGATACATAATAGGGGCATAAATATTGAATAATACCACAAATCTTGATTCTTTATGGTTTGAAGGCAAATAACATTACCCCGTGCTCTTGAAAGCGGTACGATAAATAACCGCGAATTTCGTGTCTTTTGCATGGGACCAAAGCGCCTTTCCCGACAAAACAATTTTTAAAGCAATCCGTAAGGAAAAGTAATCCCTTTATTTTTCACCTCTAGGGATTTTTATTTCCATTCCTTAACCGCTGGCGTTCGGAAATTTACAAAGAGCTTAAAAGCGATAAGGATGCTGCTCTACATCATTTATTATTCGGATCAAAACGTCCCCCTAGGTTTAACTCTTGCCGACGCGTCGATGATTCTTCGGAAGAATGGAATGAGCACTTTAATGGCATGCATTCTTGAATATTAGAAGGTTTCGTAAAGACCTCGCTTGTATATCAATGCATTATTTTAGACGTTATGCTACATTTATGCTATTTCTCACGTGCTTTGGGATTTTTTCTTTTCGGCGTGTTCATATACTAATAGAACCTAATCGCGTACATGAGAATTCTCATTAATTTCATCTCTTTTTTTTTCAGAAAATTATAAAATTAAAAACTTTATTGAAAACATTCGCAATTTTCTGATTGATACTGATTATTTTTTTTCAAAATTCCATAAATATATATCTATATATATAAAACAGTTCCGTAACTGACTGACTCACTGACTGACAGACTGACTCACTGACATACAACGAACAGACCAAACCGCTCGACCTATAGGGATGAAATTTTGCATGGCGATTCTTCTTATGGTGTAGGGGTGCACTAAGGAAGATTTTGAAAAATTCTTCTTAGATTTTTTTAAAATTAAATTTTTAAGCTGATTTTGTAACTTTTTTTAAGTTTGCATTTAAAATAAAAATTTGAGGGTTATAAAATTTATATCACGAGAAAGATCATAAAAATTCCTTTAAAATGAAATCTTTTTCGAACCTTTACCTCGATTTTCTGATTTTTGGTGAATTTTCAAAGATTAATTTTTAGAATTTAATTTATTAAATGCTGATCACGTGATTTCTTTTTCTGGTACTTTCAATAAATTTATCGTCACGTGCATAACAACTAAATAGACAAAAAAAATATTTTTTTCTTTCTAATGCAGCAGACGATTGGACATTATCCAAAAAAAAATAAATATCCCTTACGATTTATTTATATATATATATATATATATATATATATATATACATATATATATATATATATGTATATATGTATATATATATATATATATATATATATATATATATATATATATATATATACATCAATTGTATACATTGATGGTCGCATTTATTATAAATATATATATTTATTTATTTGGCATTAATTGCATACATTGCCCGTTGTATTTAATTTGAATGTACTCCGTAGCGAAGCGTGGGTTTTCAGCTAGTTTGATTATAAACGAAATTTGGAGTAAATCGGGGTTCATTGTTTTCTAAAATAAATACTGTTAAGCATTACTATACGTGAAAAATATTTTGAATGCTAAGTATTTAATTCCTGAATTTCTACGCTTGTGTCATATATTTGTTTTTTCAAGAAGTTTCCTTAAAAGTTTCGAATGAAATTTTTACTGTCTATATATGCATAAAAAGTATTCTGCTTCTTTGTCGAAATTTATCATCTACTCCGCGTTCTAAATCATAATCCGTTTTAATAATGGTCCAAGATAATATTTTTTTAAACCGTAAGTAATAAATTTAGTAATGACTATAAATTACTTCATTTCAAATTTTTTTCGTAGATATTAACTACCAATGGTTATTAAAGAAGCCTTATTAGGAAAAGCAGTACTCGTGAAAGCTCTCGAGCTTATCAATTGATCAATTGGAGATAGAAACAAGTAATATAAAAAAAAATTTTAAGTCAATTCCTACTTAGGTCAACAAAGAAAAATTTGAGTGTGAACTAATAGTAGGAATTGAATATAGGGAGAGTGTGAACTAATAGTAGGATTTGGAAAAAAGGAATGCCTGTCAGAACCTTGCCTACTGTGCGAGATTAGGAGGGGGGGGGGGAAACAGAGAGAAAAAGTCTTTCAGATTGGGGATTCGATCCTGCAACTTACTGGACGGGAAGAGCGCGCGCTACCGCAGTGCTACCGTTTACACAGTAAGAAGAGGGAAATTACCATTCATGAGCAAGAGACGCTCTAGGTCTCTTCCTGTTGAAAGGGCTTCCATATAAAACTAAAATTAATTAATTAAATTTAATTTTTGAATTTATATTTGAAAAAAAACTGTATTAACATCAAGTGTCATCCACTACAAGTTTAAAAAAATGTATTTGAACTTGAGTGGATGAATAAAAAGTATTTTATTAACGATTGAAAATTTGAACCAGATATATAAATATAGGGAGAGTGTGAACTAACAGTAGGAGTTGAAAAAGGGGTGTGTTAGTCTGATTGGTCAAATTGAGCCCTGCGTCACGTTGATTGTCATTATATGAGGTACAACATACGAATCAAGGATACTACTTAAGCATTATGTGTAATATTCAGGTTAGTGACAACGATTGTAAGATTTGGAGCTCTGGTATGACGTCAAGTTCTATTGTCTAAAGACTCACATATGACTGAAATGACAATGCGACGTGCAGGGAGGGAGGTAGTGTGCAGTCCTTAATTCTACATCTCAACTCAACAGATAATAATACTTCATGCTGTGTTTAAACGTTTGCAGAAACATTCCACTAGCATGATGATGGATGATCATAATGTGATGTTCAAACTCACCACATTCAGGATTTGTGGAATGCGTTGGAACAATACGGATGAGAGACCTTAAGCTAATAAGAAAATCTATCAGTTTCTAGGGGAGAGCTATGTAAAATCCCTATTAGAGATTTATCCTTCTCATTTTCAGCAGTTTGTGAAGTCCGTGTCATGTTGATTTCAGGCAGTTATCACAGCAAAAGGCAAATAAAGAATGTAAATGGCCGTGGTATTTGCATGACAGATATTAGAAAAAGTTCATAACATTTTAGAAAGCATTTTTCGCTTTATTACAAGAATTATTCACATTATAACTATCAAAATAACAGGCTTAAACACTGATAGCACCTGCCATACTCGACACATTACAAATAATATTAACTAACTCATTTAGTAATATTAATTAGTATACTAATTAGTCTTACTAAATTAGTTTACTAATTAATCTTACTAAATGTTTTACAATCTGTTGATTCAAATTTTTGAAAGTTTTTATTCTAAAACAGTAATTTGAAACAAAATTAGGAAAAAAAGTGTGAACTTAGTTCTGACATTTAAAAAACAATGCAATAAAAATTATTTATAATGCAAGTGAATTAAAATAAAACCTATTTATCGATTGAATATTATCATATATTGCTATCAAACTCAAATGTTACGCATGTGTAAGTAACGAATAATTTTAAAAACAAAGCCTTATTAATTAAAATTTAACTCAATCGTTTATGTAAAGTTTAGCGCCACAATCTTCATTCTTCTTGTTTAAACTAGTCTTCTGAATCAGTTGAAAAAAGGCGTTATTCATTTTCTTTTTTATTAAATCTTTTTGGATTTATTTTTCTTTTATTATTACAAAAAATTATTGATTAAAGCCATGTTATATGGCAGTATCTATTAGAAAAGTCTAGAAAAGCATAGATTAAGAACCATTAATAAGTCATTGATATTTTTTCTACGATGTTTAGACAAAAAGGAAATTTTAGCCATGGGAAATAGATAAAAACAATCTAATGAAATTACAGCATATTTAACAAATTAAATGATTAGTTGAATTATACGAGCCCCAATAGAATTATATACATTCCCGGTCCCTTTGAAAGGCTTCAAAATTACAATACCTATGTAAAAATTCTCAGTAGTATTCTTACTTCTATGGTATTAAACTACAAAACATGTAAAGATTGAAAAGAAAGAACAAAACCTTTGTGCTCGATGAATAAACAGGAAATCCAACGTAAATAAAGAGTAAATAGTAGTAAGGTGCAATTTTGCATAATTGCACCTTACTGCTATTTGTGCTTTATTTGCGTTGGATTTCCTGTTTATTCATGTAAAAGTTGTTGAGCCTGAATCTGCTTATTGTGAAAAAACATAATAGGCAAACATAATAGTCAATGTCTAAATTTAAAACCAAATGGCTGATATGTCCGCATCCAGCAGAAAGTAGTGAATGCGTATAAACAAAGACAACTATCTGCTTTTGAAAGCACTTATTCCATTCTGATTTTATACTTAAGAAAAAAAAAGAAGGGTTTATCTTTTGTTGAAACTAGAATCTTTCGGAAAAACCTCATTAATCTTTGGGATAAACTGTCCCCAGTGCTTCGTTGTTTGAAAGCATCTTATTAATTTTCTTGGCCCTAGGGTATATTTCTTCTTGTGGAATAAAAATATCTTTTAGTAATGGCAAGTACGCGATTCGTTTCAAATTGATTTCAAAAAGGTAGAAAATCTCAGTTTATTTAATGCACTTGAAAGTATCATTTATTTCAGGGTTTGCTTTCGTTTGTATGTGAAAGAAGAGTAGTGGAAATTACTTTCAAAGGCGACCAAACTAATGGGAATATTGAACAAAAAAGACAGTAGTTCTATTTACAGAAGGGAAAGGTAGCATTAATAAAAACGGTAAAGTAGATGGCGTCATCTACAGTTTTTTAACAGAAAGAAACGTGAAAGGTAAGCTGTCTTATATCCTTGATAACACGCTGTAGCACCTGATTCGGAAGAGTTGAGTATAATGCTACGCATACAACGTTTGCATAGAATTCGGCATTCTACAGAAATGGAGACAACGTTATGTAATGTTTATGGAGACAACGTTATTCTCGTCACACCGCCAATTTTAAAGCGCAAATTCCCAATGAAACATGGCTGAAAAGAATTTCAATAGTATAAAACACGCCCAGATTATGGTTACACGTCGCTGTTCCTCGAATGATGGGAATTATCTATTCCCAAGCCCTAAAATAAGTTTACAAGAGTTACGATCTAAAGATTTCAGCTAAAATCAAAAACAGCCTATTCATGAATGCTACGGATATATGTTTTTCCAAACGTGTTTCTCTCATCTTTTAAGCGAAAGTGTAGCAAGAAAGGTACACGATCAGTTTGACGCTGCTCTGTGTCGTATTAACAAATCAAATTTTCTTCGCTGATTCAATTTGGCCATGATCCTTTTACTTGAAGTCAGTTGTCATGAAGGGATACCAGAATGAATAGAGCAATCTATATATTTAAGTTGCTTAGCCGACTTTTTGGGCAGTTCGTGAGAGAAAACTACTGCATCAATTTACTTCATATTGGTCTTAAATCTGTAGTCTGTAATCTGTAGTCAGTAATCTGTAATCTGTAGATCTGTCAAATTTGGTTTTTGTAACCGCAAATTCTATTATTCAACGATAATTTTCAATTAAAAATTGATTTCTGCGCATGCTCAGTGGCATGTTTAAATCTGTCTTTGGAAACACACTGTTTCCGCGCTTGCTCAGTGATCTATATATTTAAGTTGCTAAGCCCACTTTTTGGGCAGTCCGTGAGAGAAAACTACTGCATCAATTTACTTCATATTGATCTTAAATCTGTAGTCTGTAATCTGTAGTCAGTAATCTGTAATCTGTAGATCTGTCAAATTTGGTTTTTGTAACCGCAAATTCTATTATTCAACGATAATTTTCAATTAAAAATTGATTTCTGCGCATGCTCAGTGGCATGTTTAAATCTGTCTTTGGAAACACACTGTTTCCGCGCTTGCTCAGTGATCTATATATTTAAGTTGCTAAGCCCACTTTTTGGGCAGTCCGTGAGAGAAAACTACTGCATCAATTTACTTCATATTGGTCTTAAATCTGTAGTCTGTAATCTGTAGTCAGTAATCTGTAATCTGTAGATCTGTCAAATTTGGTTTTTGTAACCGCAAATTCTATTATTCAACGATAATTTTCAATTAAAAATTGATTTCTGCGCATGCTCAGTGGCATGTTTAAATCTGTCTTTGGAAACACACTGTTTCCGCGCTTGCTCAGTGATCTATATATTTAAGTTGCTAAGCCCACTTTTTGGGCTGTCCGTGAGAGAAAACTACTGCATCAATTTACTTCATATTGGTCTTAAATCTGTAGTCTGTAATCTGTAGTCAGTAATCTGTAATCTGTAGATCTGTCAAATTTGGTTTTTGTAACCGCAAATTCTATTATTCAACGATAATTTTCAATTAAAAATTGATTTCTGCGCATGCTCAGTGGCATGTTTAAATCTGTCTTTGGAAACACACTGTTTCCGCGCTTGCTCAGTGATCTATATATTTAAGTTGCTAAGCCCACTTTTTGGGCAGTCCGTGAGAGAAAACTACTGCATCAATTTACTTCATATTGGTCTTAAATCTGTAGTCTGTAATCTGTAATCTGTAGATTTGTCAAATTTGGTTTTTGTAACCGCAAATTCTATTATTCAACGATAATTTAAAATTAAAAAAATTGATTTCTGCGCATGCTCAGTGGCATGTTTAAATCTGTCTTTAGAAACACACTGTTTCTGCGCATGCTCAGTGATCAATATACGAGTATTTAAGTTGCTAAGCCGACTTTTTGGGCAGTCCGTGAGAGAAAACTACTGCATCAATTTATTTCATATTGGTCTTAAACGAAAGACTGTAATCTGTAGATTTGTCAAATTTGGTTTTTTTTGTAACCGCAATTTCTATTAATTAGCGATATTTTACAATTAAAAATTTGCTTTCTGCGCATGCTCAGTGACATTTTTAAACCTGGCTTTAGATACTCACTAAGCACGAGGCCGCTTAAACACATTAATTTGTTTCTGCGCATTATTATGATTTTGGCAATGATGTGTTGAGTATAATTTGTGTATCAGTACATTTATTTACTATCTAGCCGTCATGTTATGACGGGTAAAAACTAGTATCGATAATTTCCATAGCATGGTTAAGAAAAATACCATGAATCATATCCAGGTGTTCCTAAGGTAGAATAAAAATAGATGGGAAGAGGAAATGCTCAGAAGTGCGGGGTGAAATCAAAGCATCATATATTCCGGTTATATACCATGATCCGTGCCTAGGCCGGATAAGGTCACGCTAAATACATAGACCGGAGAGTCTCTTCACGAGATCAGATTGGGTGGGAGAGGGTACGATACCCCCAGATGTCCCCCCTTGGGTACATCTGTCGAAATTGAAGTGGCATCTAGCTAAATCGGACTCCGACCCTTGAGGTGCCATTATAAACCGCACCCCTCACCCCACTAGCAGTGACGTAGCGAGCATAACTTGCGCCCGGGGCACGATACCTTTTTGGCGCCCCTCCCCGAAAAACATATAGTAATATTGTATATAGAATAAGTGAAAAAGGATCATTTGGCGCCCCTCTGGGAGCGGCGCCCGGAGCATGATAGACCCCCTTGCCCCCCTCTTGCTACGCCACTGCCCACTAGCCTATATGAACCTGATCTGGAATACGAATCCGGTCAGGGATCTTTAGAAACAACAACAACAACAAACATATAATAATTTTATATATTTTCCATCCATTTTGGTTGAAAACGCCTCAAAATAATTTAACTTTGCTGTTTACATACAAAAAACTGTTGAGTTAAAAAAAAATCTTAAATATAAGAATGGGTATTTCAGGACAAACTTAATTGAATTGATTAGTACTTACATGCTTTTAATCTGCGTTTGCTGCCCTTTTTTACTCACTTTTATTAACTAATTTCCTGAAATTCCATGATTTAATCAAGCAGTATAAAACTCGCATTAAACTTTATATATCTTGATGTTATAACAACCTTCACATTTAAAAGCTAAATATTAACCGAATAAAAGATTTTTAATGAAAAAAGTATTCTTTTTGTCCATGTTTTTAAAGTGTGTAATATATTTAAGAATTAAAGATTGATGGCATTGTGGGTAAAGCGATGGTATTTCATTCAGAAAAATTGGCGATAAAATATGTTCCTGATAGTATTTGGAGTTAATCTTGACATTTTTTCCACTCTCTTTATTTTTAACTTGCCATTATAAGAAAAACCAGCAACAATCATGAATCCCTTAGAAAAACTCTCTTTCGATTCTTTGAACCATGTACTTAAATTTTTCTCTCCCCTTTTATGATAATAAATGGCTCTTTTTTTGTTGCAATCATTTAAATACACCCATGATTCATCTATTGTGACAATTGTTTTCCATTTTTCTTTGGATAGGTGTTTCTCGTATAGAATTCTGCAGCGTGTCCTGCGTTCAGCGATATGATTTGGAAGAAGACGATGCACATTGCGTTTTTTCGCTTTCTTAAGATTTAAATCAACGTTTATCATTTTGTTTACGGTGGACACCGAGCATTTTAATGATTTTGCAACTGTCCTTTGACTAGGGGGATTTTCTTTTAACATTAAACAACGTACCTTTGCAATAGTCGAAGATGTAGGTTTTTTCCTTGGATACTTGTTTGGAATTTTTGTCCCACTTGAGGCTCCAACTTGACATTTTTTTCCTTTCTTGTTGACGATATTACCTATCGACGCTTTAGATATCACAAAACCATGACTCTCACATCGTTTTTGGATAACGGAGTATGCATATTTCTCTTCGGAAAGAGCGTAAATGTAGCCTTCGAACCACTGCTTTGTTTAAAACGCCATTTTGAATAAAAACAAAACTTTCAAGCCGCAGACGATAATTTTGACTTTTAAAAACATAGTACAATTGCAATTATTTCTTTTGGAGCAAACGATTTTTTATTACCGCTTACCAAAATCGTCTAAAAAATGTGCGAACAGCCGTATATATATATATCATAATTGAATTTATTTGTCAAAATATTTCGGAAAATTTCCGGGATGGATAAAAATTTGAAAGCTATCAAATGCTGCAAGACTTTGTTTTTGAGAATCTTACTTCATTTAACCTCAGATATGAAACTTTTACGGTGTAATACTCTTATCTAAAGCTGATCTTTTTCTACCATGAACCTCATTTTAGTAATAATACTTGCTCAGAGAGTTATAATGCAGAAAGCCCTTTCGGCATTACATTACTTTTTTTATCCTCTAAAGAATATTTTTTGCCATAATGACAGCTAATTGTTTGTCTCCTTAACATAAAAAGACTTGAACACTTTATAGCGAAAAAAACTTCTCATGAAAAGCTTATTGATTTTAAGATTTTTTTCCTCTCTGACTTATCAGCTCTGCACCTTTATTGTATATATAAATATTTTTTTCCTCGGTTATTTGTTTTATATTGGCGATAAGTAACGTCATTTCTATTACTTTTAATTTTTTACTTTATGAAATGCATTGCTCTGAAGATATACGTTACGTTTTATTAGAATGAGCGATATGTACGATGTATTTTCATTGGACTTAAAAGAAAATAACAACTAATAACTGAAAGTAGGGGAAACTTTTGTACCTAGGGCCATCGTGTACCTAGGGCCACCATGCTTTATTTAAATAGTTATTATTTTACAGCATTTTTACTCATTAGAGTGAGTGACAACATTGTTTCAAATCATAACAGCCATTTTTAATGAAAGCAAGAAGAAGCTCTAGTTAAATAGAAAAGAATGTCTTGATTTGATGATCAAAACAAAATTTTTTCACTTCAATTTGAAGTCTTATTTTGTGAAATTAAGTGCAAACTTATGTTTTAACGTATAGCAGATATTTTTTGTAATCATTAAAGGAAAAAATGATATAAAAACAAAGTTTGGTTTCTGCAGGTCTTTGGCTATGGAAGCCATTTTGCCAAAAACAATAACATCTTGTACCTAGGGCCATGGCCTCTGGGAGAAAAGAGGTGGACGAAAACTTGGCAAGTGTAGAATTCTCACTGATACCCCCGAGAAAAATGAAATTCAAGCACAAATTTTGAAAAAAGTAATTGTTAAAAAAACGGTTACGAAATCTGTGTTTGAAACAGAAAATTTATGTGGGATCATTAAGAAGACAATGGAGAAAAAACATGCATTAGAAAGTGATGGAATAATAAACATTTCTTCCTTTAAGACATTGCCTGCAATTAACATTTCTTCCTTACTAAGATTTTAGAAGTTGTGCATGAAAGAAATAATGCATGCAAATTGTTTTTTTTATTGTAAACAACAATTTCAGTTTTTGGAAATAACTGGCTCTAGGTACAATAGTGTTATTTTACCTAGGGCCATTTGCAATTTTTTTTTTAAATTTTCAATATCATTTACAAAATTTTTTTTCTACACTTGATGTGATTTTTATTTAAAGAGAACAAATTACGTAATGTATACAAACTATTTTTATCATTATAAGTTAGTTATAAGTAAAGATACTGCCATTTGAAAATAGCCGGCCCTAGGTACAAGGGTTTCCCCTACGTATATAGTCGAAATTATTTTATTTATTTATTTTATTCATATACTAGCTGAAAACCCGTACTTCGCTACGGAGTCCATTCAAATTAAATACAATGGTCAATGCATGCAGTTAATGCCAAAAATATGTTTAAATATATTTATAAGAAATACAACGATCAATGTATGTAATTGATGTAGAAAAAACGAAAAAATATATTTATAAAAAAATCGGAAGGGATATTTTTATAGACAAAATAATGTAGAAGAAAATTAAATCTAATACAACATACTAAAGAATATAGTACAGTTAATATAGTACAGTTTGAGGAACATATCTTTCACTGTTTTAATATTTCTTGGATAATTTCCAATCGTCTGTCGCATTAGCAAGAAAAAAAATTATTTTTTTGCCTATTTCGTTGCTATGAACGTGACGATAAATTAATTTAAAGTACCGGCGCAATTGCAACGTGTAAAAAGAACAGCAGGAAGGCAGATCGGGAGAATCGGTTCTATGGAAAGGACGGGAGAAAAGTCACTCCGAAAACGAAAGTGGTGATTCGCCATGTTAAATTATTGAAATGTGAACAATGGTTTCTAAGTTTATTGAATAAAGGACTTGAGTTAAATTAAAGTAGTGTTTTCTCGACTACCACGATTTCAGCAGTTGTCAAGAAGATGAATGATGGATTTTTCAGAATTGCACGAAGCAGACTTTATATATATATATATATATATATATATATATATATATATATATATATATATATATATATATATATATATATATATATATATATATATATATATATATATATATATATATATATAATATATATATATATATATATATTTAGAGACTTTTTCAGTATATTGATGAATTATTGTCAGATTACAGAATACAAACTTTTCTCTCTCTGTGATAAACTTCTTAAAGGTTTCAGGAGTTGATTTCTTGTGAATATTTTATTTTTTCTAAAATGTTATTCTAGCATTAGTATAACATTTTACATATAGTCACTTTATATTATCTTAACTTGAACATAGCTGCATAATATCTTTTTTTGAGTGAGTTTGGGATTTTTTTTCCTCAAAAAGTTTACTTAGGAGAGATATATAGAGAGAGATATATATATAGAGAGAGACAGATTGATAGATAGATAGATATAAGCCTTCAATTCTTGAATATTCAAACAGGCAGAATACAGTTTGAGAGCATTAATTTATCTTTATTTAGTTTGTTTCCTCGAGTTATTCTTCTACCGTTGAGTATGTGCACAGAAGAATTTCCTCATTCACTCTCATGTCGCTATGAAATCTCTGTCGCTATGATATATCAGTGAACAAAGTATGACTTTTATTAAATCATTATAGCTTAAACCGCTTTCTGGATATGCTAACTATTACATAATATAAGGACATAAATAAGGAATGACTGATGTGTATACTTCAGAAATGTTATGAAAACCAATTTCATTATTAATTAAGCAAACGGATTCCAAAACACTCAGTTTGAATGGAATATAAAATGATTTAAATGCATGAATTCATTGAATATTTTATTCGTAATCTCGCATTCGAAAAGGAGCATTTAATTTAAATAAATATGGATGTACTGAACGCCATGAAAATCCTTGTTCTCAAATTCATTTATCATTCCTGGAAATTTTCTGTCGAGTATGACTCCTTCCGTTAGAGGTTTACCGATGAATGGATACATAAACAGTTAAGTATTAATAACTTAAAAAAGCTATCAATTCATTCGCAATCTCTGGGTCAGATGTTTCAAACGCAGGGCCGCCCAGAGACTTTACGGGGCCTGGGGCAAACTTCTGTTGGGGGCCCCAAGAAAGCTGATTAATCGAATTTTTTTTTTTTTTTTTTTTTTTTTTTTTGGGGGGGGGGGGCCTTTTATCAGGAGATTATTTTGAATTTTGAAGTACGGTACAAGTTTCAGAATTTTCTTTCGGAGGAAATATTTTTTTAAATTTTTGGAGCCCCTCCGGCAGTTGGGGGCCTGGGGCAAAGTGCCCCAGTTGCCACCCCCCTCTGGGCGGCCCTGTTCAAACGCGATATAATTCCCATTGTAGTACACAATTTTAGAGACTTTTTCAGTATATTGATGAATTATTGTCAGATTACAGAATACAAACTTTTCTCTCTCTGTGATAAACTTCTTAAAGGTTTCAGGAGTTGATTTCTTGTGAATATTTTATTTTTTCTAAAATGTTATTCTAGCATTAGTACAACATTTTACATATAGTCACTTTATATTATCTTAACTTGAACATAGCTGCATAATATCTTTTTTTGAGTGAGTTTGGGATTTTTTTTCCTCAAAAAGTTTACTTAGGAGTTTAGTAAATTATATCACAAAATTATAACTTTTTCCGGTTGCCAAAATTTAACTTAAATTAAATTAAAGAAGGGGTATAAAAAACACTAATGAAAGCCACTAATATAAGGACAAACATAATACATAACGAATCAGACATAGTATTGCATACCTTTATTTCTTTACTGTTTATTTTAAAAAATTAGATTTTATGATCATCTCCTCAATTCTTTTCGCCTTAGCGTTTTTTCACTTGCGCGTATGGTATATTAATTCCATTGTTTTTCATCTCATATAATAAGTATTTCGAGCGTTAACTAAAATTTAATTGAGCAAATTACTTTTCAGGTGGTAAAAAAAAAGTTTTCAATAACGGATCTTTTATTGTAATAAACTAATAAAATATTGAAGTTTGATAAGCAAAGAATAATTTTTCTTGACATGTGAGTAAAAATAGGTGATTACTTCAGCAAATTTTCTTTGTAAACTTGAAGAAAGCACTGGAAATGTTCTTTTAAATTCGAGTCAATTCTGGCAGAAATAAATTATTCATATGATAAGAATTCCTTTTAAAAATACATTACAAAGGCGGTTTTATGAGAGAGGATTGCCTGTAAGTTATGAACATTGTGTTTCAGATACATTTCAGCTTCTTAACCTTTTCATACCATTTTTTAACGACATCATACATTGTTGAATATAGAAACATATAAAACAATTATTGTCTTTTAAACAAGAGCTACGGTGCTTTTAATTAACTTTTAATTGAGTTTTTGTAAAAAGATGCTTCTTTCAAAAATACCCAAAAAATTAAAATAGTTAAGACTTTATTATGATTAATAAGGTTTTTGATAGAATTTGAGAGATTTCTTGAATTTAAGACATAAAAACATAAGACATATTTATACATAAAAACTAGCATATAATAAACTTTATATATATATATATATATATATATATATATATATATATATATATAATGACATTTCTAGAGCTGAGATTCAAACCAGGTTCTGAAATCCTTGCGATCGAATTTCTAAAAACTGAACTATCCCGGAGATGTGGAGACAATTCTCAATGATTTCCCCTTCATATTTACCTTTTCCATTCTCACGACAATGTCATAAGAAGTTATCCTATGTTTATTATTTTTTTTTATTAAATTACTTAACGGAACTTTTTTTTTTTCTTCTGTGAATAGTTGTCATTTTCTTTTCGATGGTTAATTATTGTTATCTGAGATGGTTAGTTACCACATTTTAGCGACCGTCTCCCGAAACCCGTGGTCTCTGAGGCTAGAGACCGCTTTCTACCAACTGCACAATACCAATGTTATGAATATGTGCTATTGTCAATGATTTCCTGAGAAATTAATTAAAACTGGTACCTCTCTCTGTTAATATAGTGTTCATAGATTTACATCCTGCAGACTTTATAGAAAATACACCCTTAAAATGTAAATAATGCAAATAATATAAAGTGTGATTTTTTTTTAATCATTAAAAAAGAGTGAAGTACATCAAAGGTAAAAAGATAATATAGAATTTAGGGTACAAAAAAGTATTAAAAGTGTTTATGAACACTTTGAAAAGTCCGTGGAAGTAAAAAAAAATTGAACAGAATTATTTCAGCGTCACGTATGATTTAATGCATTAAGTCTCTTTTCTTTCCATTTGTTTTAGTCTTCATTGAGCATCTCAAAAGATATTAAAATAATAACACAAATGCACTAGCTTTGTTTGATATGCTCTTTAAAACCAGGAAAAAATTTCCTGAAATTTAAAAAAGATATTCTTTCATATTACTCTTCGCAATTAGCTGTCAAGTATTTTTTACGACAGCATCCATTTTATGCAAAAGGAAGTGCCTAAACAGCTAAAATGCTTTTTTAGCTATTTCTAGTTTTAATTACGATTAATTTTATTAGTGGGGTCCTGATAAATTCACACCTAGGAGAAATAATATGATACGCCGCTCTTCAAAAGTTTACTTTATATCATTTAAAAAAAATATAGATATTTAACTTTAAATTCAGAGAAAGCCACATAAAACATTTCATTATATACTTCTAAAGTTTTGTTAAAAATTAACTCGAAACTAACTCGCTTTGTTAAAACCATTTATGTGCCATATACATTGCGCTGTTTGTTTAGTTATTCTGCATTCTTATCTTTAGTAGGTATATTGTTTTTAGTTTTGTTCCAAAATACATCGTAAGCTGATCAAAGTCAATATCATATCTCTAAGAATGAAAACATAATTAAACAGAAATGAACCTGTAGTTTCAAAAGATAATGTTTAAAAGACATTGATATGATAGCTTAATCTAAACGGCTGAGTGTTTGATATAGCTAAAATTCATACTAAAATTAGGTGTATCAATTATTGTTTAAACTTGTACTACCTATAAGGGCAATTAAAGGCTGGAAAAAGGCTTATTTTAAAGGAACGTTAATGGGTTTGTTGTTCCTTGACTTCTTATGCAACTCTAAAAGTCATAAAAACCTTATATTTTATGAATATTTTTGTCTGCTATATATTTGGGGGACCATTTGGTAATTTTCCACAGCACACAATTCACGGTATATGTGACATTTCCTAACATATCCTAAATAACATATTAACTTGGCAGCATATTTATGAACTATCAGTATATCACATAGTCCTTTCATTATATAATCCCATACACTTCCTTACATAAAAGTATATGAGGCATCCAAACGTGTCACTGTTAATATACAAGGTACGCCCATAAAATAACCGGGCAATTTTTTTTTATAAAAAAGAAAAATATTACTCATCTTCAAATAAATTTATCTCCTTCAAAATAATCGCCAGAGGAGTCTATAAAATTTTTCCAACGTTTCTTCAAGTCATCGAAACACTGTTTATAGATTCTGGAACTAACCGTTCGCAAAATACGGGTTAACATTTGATTTTATATCCGAGACGTTTTCAAATCTCTGTCCTTTCATGGATTTTGCATTTTTCTATTACAAAGGACTTATTTACCACGAATTTGTTCCTGAAAAATCCAACAATTAATCATTATTTTTACAAGGAAAGGCTTTTTCGATTGAGAAACAGGATAAGGCGAGTTAGGAAGGAACAGTTTGATTCTGGGCAATGGTTTCTTTTACACGATAATGCTAGGCCCCATACAACAATTTCTGTACAACAATATCTTTCTAAGCATTCAATTGCAGTTATAAATCACCCATATTGTTACCGCCAGCTAATTTTTTTTCCTTTTTACGAAGCTTAAGATGGCCGTGAAAGAACAGAGATTTGAAAAAGTCTTTGATATTAAATCAAATGTTACGCATATTTTGCGAAAGGTTAGTTCCAACGCCTATAAACATGTTTCGATGGAAAAATGAATATTGGAAAAATTGTATAAACTCCATTGGCGATGATTTTGAAGGAGATAAATTTATTTGAAGGTGAGTAATATTTTTCTTATTTATAAAAAAATGCCCGGTTACTTTATGGGCGCACCTTGTAAATATGTTCATCCGTGAGAATAGAATGCATTTATTGAACTTTATTGAGTTTTCCCGTAATCTGCAAGCGGAGGAATATGTGAGCCTCTGCTTTATTTACACATCGTGAATTACTGCAATATTGTTCTCCGTTGTTTCGTTCCAGCAAATTGAAATCGTGCACTCCTCGATTCATAACTGATCATGCAAAATAATGGAGTAGCCACAGTTTTTAATCTATATATATAAAACAGTTCCGTAACTGACTCACTGACAAACAACGCACAGACCAAACCGCTGGACCTAAAGGGCTGAAATTTTGCATGGCGATTCTTCTTATGGTGTAGGGGTGCACTAAGAAAGATTTTTGAAAAATTCTTCTTAGATTTTTTAAAATTAAATTTTTAAGCTGTTCTTGTAACTTTTTTTAACTTTGCATTTAAAATAATAATTTGAGGGTTATAAAATTTATATTGCTAGAAAGATCCTAAAAATTCATTTAAAATGAAATCTTTTTCGAACCTTTACCTCGATTTTCTGATTTTTGGTGAATTTTTAAAGATTAATTTTTAGAATTTAACTTATTAAACGCTGATCACGTGATTTCTTTTTCTGGTACTTTAAATAAATTTATCGTCACGTGCATAACAACTAAATAGACAAAAAAAATATTCTTTTTTTTCTAATGCAGCAGACGATTGGATATTATAAAAAAAAAATAAATAAATATCCCTTACGATTTTTTTATAAATATAAATATATATATATATTTAACATCGATTGTATACATTGATCGTCGCATTTATTATAAATTTATATATTTATTTTTTTGGGCATCAATTGCATACATTGAACGTTCTATTTAATTTTAATGTACTCCGTAGCGAAGCGCGGGTTTTCAGCTAGTGTATACATATATAGTTGGATATTATTCGAATGCATCCCTAATACACCAATCATAGACAGACTCTCGGGTCACCATTTGCCTGCCTTGGTTTTCTGTTTAGGCGTTCTCCTGCTCCGCCCCTGGGGAAGAATGCTGTGTGATTGGAATCAAGCCTTTATTTATTGTTAATCACGAAGAAATATTGAGGTTTTTCTTTTCTCCCAGTCACTGGATGCTTATCACATACTTCATAATATGAGACCATGTAGGTTGCAGCAGTTTCATAATGTTCCGTAACGTTTATATAATGGAATAGATTGAAAACTTTTAAGGTAATAAGTACTTAGATATGTCATTGTTACCTTTAACAGTTTATACTTTTGTAAATTATACATTGAAAACGAGAGTCTTTAAATATTTCTAAGGTGTTTAAATTTAAACTGTCTAAAGCAATTGTCAGACTCTCGTCTCCCATTCTTAAGTGGAATTGCTGAACGTGAGTAATAGCGTCTTCAATGAGCCCAAAAGAAACGCAAATAGGTGTCGAACGATATACACCTTTGGAGAGATGCGACAATAGGTAAAAGTACGCGAATCGTTTAGAATGATTTGTGAAACCCATTAGCGGTGCGCTTTTCCCTTGGAAAAGTCGGCAGGAAAGAAAATTCATCATAGGTGGTCTGCAGAGGGCGGAACCGAAAAAGGTCGGGGATACGAGATGGTCCGAGATGGTTCGAGAAGCGCTAAGAAGAACGCATAAATAAAGACGGTGTTGCGAATGGAGGGGAGAATAGACTTGGACTGTTGAAAGGTCGCCACGCGTACGGAGGGAGAGAGAGGGTCTCGTACGGACTTTGGATAATGAGCCCTGCCCTCGTGAGTGTATTTTACGTTCGTCGGAACGAACCTTTGTAAATGATTTATTTAACCAAGATTTTAATGTGTCAATAAACCAGATGTAAATAAGAGTTGGTTCTACAGTTATGACTACTTCTACAAGATAATGATTTGTCGGATCACGACCTTAAAGGTTAACAGCAATATTTCCTTTTGTGCTAGGTTGTATTATATAATGGTTCTAGTTATAACAGATATTCATGCATTTTTTATAGAAAAATAACTCAATATCGGTTTTGTTTAAATATATGTTTGTACATAATTGAATAACCATTAGCCATAAAAGTTGAATTGGGTCCATTAAATTGACTAAATACGGTGTAAACATTTAATATACCTTGCTTCAAATGGATAAAGAATTCCAAAGAATGCAACATATTTCCCCTTACAAAATTCTTTCGTCTAATGTTTCCAAGTCTAATAATTTTCTATGTTTTCTATTAAACCCTTTTAGATTAAACCAAAAATAGCATTTCTGCGTACATTTTGAAATCCCAACGTGATATAAGAAATAATATATTCAGCAGAAGCATGGGTATTTTACTGTGAAATTTTTCTGGGAAAATGAGAAAAATGATTTTCTATTATTAACACCGAAGTAAACATCTGTTCATCTTCCCAGATTTATTTTAGTGGATTTCTTTTATATTTTCCTTGAAGATTCACTTTTGAAAAGAGAAAAAAAAATTGTCTTTGTACGAGATTAGAGCTAAAAATACTTTCCTTAAAAGCATTTTAAATTTTATTGCATGCCTCGTAAACTGTCGTAATTCTGCCAAGAATCCTTTTCAGTAATATATTTGAAAAGCTAGGGCATCGTTTACTTTTTCCTCTTTTTTTGTGAAAAAGTATTCATCCATGAATTTTTAGCTAAATAGCCTCAGATAATGTTTTTGGCATTTTGAAAGTGTGTGGGTGCAAATAATAAATAAACTGCTTATTTAAAAAAATTAGAGCTATTGCACTTAAAGTATTTCCAGATGAGCAACTTAATTAAAAATAAATCAATAAAAACTAGAGAAAAACCCATATCTGCGATCTATCTATATGGACAAATTGCCATATAATCATAAATTACGTGTTTACTTTTAGGGGGCGTCCATTAATTACGTGAGGTTTTTATGGGGGGACTGGATGGGGAATCTCATCCAGTCTCACGTGGGAGAGAGGGGGGTCTCGCACGTGAGACCCCCCTCTATCAAGAAATATCAAGCAATTTTTTTCCGCAAGAACAGTGCAAAATTGCGAGAAAACTGGGTTATATTAAGTAAAACATGTTTCTACGCTAAAATATGTCTAAATCCTACACAATAGTTCCAGTAGTCACTCTTGAGACCACACATGAGTCCCCGTGGACTGAATTAGAATGAATATTCTTTTGCGAATTTTAGTAGTTCCTATTTAAGTATTTTACTGTTCGATTTTCTCACCGTGATTCTAGAATACGTTCCTAGTAGTCATAAACACTAGTCTTAACTAGTCTTAACTAAAAATAATGAAGCAAATTATGTTTTTTTAAATAAATCCAACGCAATCAAGCACAGATTAACGTATTTACACTAAAAATACGCATTTTGAAAAATCTCACGTGAGATTAGGGGGGGAGGAGGGGGTCGAGCCAAATCTCACAATATCTCACCAGGGGGTGGAAGGGTTCGAAAAATCGCCCAAAATTGCCTCACGTAATTAATGGATGCCCCCTTGACTACTTAGGGTATAAGCTTCAAATTCTGTACACATACTATTCAAGGCATGGGGAAACGGATTACGCGAAAAAAAAAAGAACAGCTGTCGCATTTGGGACAAGGAATATCCCCGTACCTTCCAAGAGATTCTACTCTACTCACCGAAAGTTAGTCTGGTGTGGATCCACAGCCACATTCCTTCTTAGACCTTTCTTTTTCGAAGAGGCCACTGGCAATGTCCCGTGAGACATGCACCGTGACGGCCCACGGACCGGTACAAAATGATGCTTGAAACGTTTACTGTTCCCTATTTGCAACGGCGGCAATGCCTTGACTCAATTACTTTTATGCAAAAATGGAACGCCTCCACATACACTGGACTCTGTGTACAGCAGTTTCTTCGGCAACGTTTCACCAATGACAGAATTAATCAGTCGTGCGTTTCCGACAACCTGGCCATCTTGTTCTCTAGATCTTAATCCGTGTGATTTCTGGCTACGGGGATCTTGTTTATCGAGGACATCTGGTAACCGTGGCAGACTTGAAAGAAGGTATTACTCTGTGAGGAGCATTTCAGTCGACCAGTTACGATCTGCAGTTGAACGAACTGTCCGCAGTCTGCAGTTTTTACATCTAACTATATTGAGCATATTTACTTTATTGCATATTTACTATATTTTTACATCTAACTATATTGAGCATATTTACTTTATTGCATATTTACTATATTTTTACATCTAACTATATTGAGCATATTTACTTTATTGCATATTTACTATATTTTTACATCTATCTATATTGAGCATATTTACTTTATTGCATATTTACTATATTTTTACATCTAACTATATTGAGCATATTTACTTTATTGCATATTTACTATATTTTTACATCTAACTATATTGAGCATATTTACTTTATTGCAAATTTACTATATTTTTACATCTAACTATATTGAGCATATTTACTTTATTGCAAATTTACTATATTTTTACATCTAACTATATTGAGCATATTTACTTTATTGCATATTTACTATATTTTTACATCTAACTATATTGAGCATATTTACTTTATCGCATATTTACTATATTTTTACATCTAACTATATTGAGCATATTTACTTTATTGCATATTTACTATATTTTTACATCTAACTATATTGAGCATATTTACTTTATTGCATATTTACTATATTTTTACATCTAACTATATTGAGCATATTTACTTTATTGCATATTTACTATATTTTTACATCTTAACTATATTGAGCAGCATTCCGTCCGTCAATAATGTTCATGTCACATGACTGTTTGATACCGTCAAATGAAATATTTTTAAAATGTGTTTTTTTGTTTATTCAGTCATGTCCAGTTGTACAGCGCCACCTATCCAAGTTTTCGGAACTAATTTTTTTTTTTTTTTACTATCTGTTTCAATGGGGATATCGGGGGCCTTGGGATGTCTTTGGTTAGACCTGCATCCTATTCAGAAAGTTTTCCCTTGAATTAATTGATTTGGTTAGGCTCCCTGATGACGAGACCAGTCGGTTACCTCGATTTCTGGTTTAGTTCCGTCGCTACTACAGAATCTTGCTCTATGGTGCGTAGAGCCCCCGAGTGCTTGATTTCTGTTTATTTTATGTCCATATTCTTCCTATAATTATCTAGCTCTGTTGATATATTTATTTTTAGTTATATGAAATATAAAAAGCATGCTTTTCTACGAAATAATACAAAAATATTTTCAATACCTTAAACAGCCTATCAATGCATTTTTAATATTTATGAAACATTCTGTACTGTCGTATTATGTTGCCTTGATTAGAGAACCTTTGAGAACCATGAAGTCGAATAATTATATATATAATAGCCGTTGTCTCTGTATAACACTTCCGGGCTGTACTCATCTTTCAATTGAAGCCCTCAGTAAACGAACGGCCGGTTAGGCCTAATTTCAATTTCAGATGTGGATCAGAATTTTTTCTTACCTAAAAACTAATATCTTCTCCATCAAATCACGTTTGTTCAACCTATTTTTCTATAAAACATTCAGAACTAAAAAAAATTGGATGCTTTTAGCTGTATATTTAAATTTTTTAAAAATCTGTTTACTTTTGCGATGAATTCTGAAAGTAAACAAACTTGAGTGTGAATGCATCAAGTAGCTCAAGTATTCATATCGCGTAGTGAGCTGTAAAAAACTGGATGGCAGTCTACTACTCCAATCGCATGAAAAACTAACTAAATAAAAAATAATGAAAGGGTTTGCTTTTTCAAGGTGTGGATTAAATGCAATATTGTTAGATAATTCGGGATATTTTTTAACTTTCATATACTTTTCCATTATGACGTCATTATTAGTATTATGACGTCAAAATGACGGGTTGGATGGCAGTCTACTACTCCAATCGCATGAAAAACTAAATAAATAAAAAATAATGAAAGGGTTTGCTTTTACAAGGTGTGGATTAAATGCAATATTGTTAGATAATTCGGGATATTTTTTAACTTTCATATACTTTTCCATTATGACGTCATTATTAGTATTATGACGTCAAAATGACGGGTTGGATGGCAGTCTACTACTCCAATCGCATGAAAAACTAAATAAATAAAAAATAATGAAAGGGTTTGCTTTTACAAGGTGTGGATTAAATGCAATATTGTTAGATAATTCGGGATATTTTTTAACTTTCATATACTTTTTCCATTATGACGTCATTATTAGTATTATGACGTCAAAATGACGGGTTACCTTCTAGTCAGGCTAATAATTGTAGTACTTTGGTGGGATTCACTTATGACTGCAGTATGTATAGCATGCTTTTCATAGCTCTGAATAAACCGACGATTAATGCATCATATAATATTGCACTCGTAATCATAAGGCTGTTTGAACAAGGGCCAAAATGTTTAAAGCGTGCACTTAACATGTACGATGAAAAAAAACTGATAGCTACTGAATTTTCTGTTGATATTTAAATTCAGCTTCTATTCTACCTTCATTCAATAAGCTAAAAAAAGATTCAAGCCTAATTACAAACATGTTTTCGTTTTAGACGGAATTTCCAATTACAAAAATAAAAGGGAAAAAAAAGAAATACCTTTCATAATCACCAAATGTCCTTTCTCTATCATTTGCTTAGCAAGGTATTTTTTTTCAAAATTTTATTCTGCATCTCTTTTCGAAAACATTTGAGCACATAATTAACCCTTCAAACTGAATTTGTAAAGGTATGCAGAACATTAAAAGGAATATAAGAATTTAAACACAGTTGTTGTCTTAAATAAGACTTTTTTAAGGAGAATCACGTAAAAAATTCTTTTCTTTTATTACTTACTAGCATTATTGCCCGGCGTTGCCCGGGTAGATATATAGATATAAAATTTTTCATGCATTCCATCAAAAAAATGCTGGGCTGCATCCTCCGCAAAATAAACACTTCCCCCCCCCCCCCCCCCGTCACCCCCAGACCAACTCTCAAACCACCCCTCAGAACAAACCTCTTTTCCCCCGCGTATCGAATTAGACTGGTTGTGGTGAAGGGGCTGTATCCACATTTAAGAGGTGCGCATAGGGGCACAAAAATCATTAAAATATTAATTAAAAAAATCTAATTGAGCCTCAAATTTCGTTTTTCCCGATTTAAGTTTCTCGGGTCCTAAACATTAACTGTGCCGAAATTGGTCTCTGTGGGTGAAACAGTCTATGATTCTATAGCGGACAAACACACAGACAAGCTCTTTTATATATATAGATTAATGTACTATTTTATCTTTAGACTTCGTGCATATTTGCAGTTTTGTGAGTTAAAACACTCACAAAAAAGGGTTGCAAAAAATGCTTCAATCCTGAGATTATTTGACGCTTCGTATGCTTTTATCGAAACTTCGTAAATTCATGGAGCATTCTTTCTAGATTTAATTGTAATATACAATTAACGGAGAAGCTTGGAAAGTAGTTTGCATTTTTTTTCTTTGATTTTCCAAACTAAAAGTCAAAATATAGTATACTTTGGCGTTTGAATATCATAAAATAAAAATGCAATTTCAAAATTGTTTAAAAGAATATTTTTCCCGGAAAATTCCACTCAGACGCCATCTTTAAAATTGAGTTAATATATTGAGAGAATGGTGCTAAACTGTGTTATTTCCTCGGAAACTTAGATTTAAAATAAAATGGTTTTTAACAAACTTTGCCATTACTTCAATGGAATAAAGAGAAATATAAGCATTTAAACGGAATTAGTGCCGAAAAAAATTGTAAATCAAAATGAAAGAAACATAGAGGCAATATGTTGAATACACGCGAGGTTAATACTTTACTGTTTCATCACGAAGGCTGTTTTTGATGCCTTTGACCATAAGCTACAATTTAAATTCACTTTATACTAAGGAATTATAAAGGGTATAAGGTATTCTGGTATAAAGGAAAATTTATTTAATGCTTTACCTAAATGGGGAATTAACTACCGGTTATAAACGTTTAGTTGACATTCATAATCTTGTTTAATCTTTTTTCCTATCAATCTAAATTGCAGTTAAAGTTTTTAATTGATATACGAAAAGTTTATTAAATAATAATTTAATCTGAAATTTAATGATATGTTCTACCTAGAAAATGGGGACTATACGAATATTAGAAGCTATGGAGCTAGTAACTTTTATTATAGAGTTTTACATATTGAATCCTTTTTCAAGTACAGTGGAATCTCGATCTATCGTTTTCGAAGGGACCGACTGAACTAAACGATGGATGCAGGGAAAACGATAGATGCGGGAACATACAAAAAAGTATTAACATACCTTAACGTTTGATATCCCTAAAATATATTTACTCACATACATAAATGCATACATACCCGTAGTGTAACTGAAGATAAAATACAAAGTTGTACTGAAATCCAAGATAATAATACTAAAAAAAAAAGAAATACACGTAGATACACAGGAATTTTGATTCAAATAAAAGTACTTAATCGTCATTTGTTTTTTGGCCGTTTTCTCTCCACAAGTAAACAATATTTTTTTGTGTTGCAAATTGCATTCTTTTCGGTATCGGTTATTGTATGAGAGTATAAAGGAGCGGCAGCCGTGAATCGTTTGTAACTAGAACCATTCCATTGCACCGGATGGGGTCCGACATAAGACCACCAGGAGGTTCTACTTCCGGTCGAAACACTCATCGGCCAGTGTAGAACTGCAGTAATCATAAACTTCTCACACACTAGACCAAACACCAGCGCGCCTCCATCGCAAGGCCAACAAAAAAGCTGACTTTGAGCCATTGCTGATAAGAACAGAAATGTTGAATAGTCGGGGAATTTGTAATGATTTGCAAAAAAATAGGGTACTCCAGGGGCTAAAGAATTCAAGGCTAAGATCAGTACAGCCCGGAAGTGTTATACAGAGACAACGGCTATGTATATATATATAATTCTGCTATTGGTAATGTTAAGCATCGGATAGGATTGTGACCAATACATTTCCAGAGAGCTCATATGGAATATGAATCCTTGGTTCACGGTATTAGGGTATGGTAAACATGTCTGTTTTAATGTTAATGTGTTCTTTACAAATGTATAACTTCCGTTTATTTTCCGGAAATTGTGTTGGTATGTGGTTTTCTGTTTTAAATTGGCTCATACACAGGAGTAGTCTGTGCATTATAAATATTTAAGGTGGAAGAAAAGCAAGTCTATGGGCCCTAAACACCTTCATTCAAACGGCATAAAACCTCAATGTCTAGAACACGCCTGCAAATTGTACGGCCCGCGGGCCACATGTGACCCTCCAGAGCTCACTCTGTGGTATTATAAATCTAAAAAATAGGCATATTATTTTTAGATTTATAATATTCGGAAAGGAATATAAGCAAAGAATATTATTGTTTATTTAACTTTTAAAATAACCAGCAATTTATTTTTTGTTAAAAAAATATTTTTCACTTTCCCATCTATCCTATTTTCTTGCGGTTCGCAGCAGCTTTCCGTAAAATACATATGACGCTGAGCACGTTTCGAGTTTGTTAAGGTCTGGTCTAGAAAATTAGAAAATTTTTGCTGTTGTAATAGTGTCCATCACCAATACCATGATCGGAAGATCAATACTGAACTAAATACAAAAAAAAAAGGGATTCTAACGAGTCGAAACAGTCAGTAAAAATTGTCTATCCTGATAACG
>OU015495.1:202079740-202089740 GCA_907164885.2 Dolomedes plantarius
ACCCAGATTCCATCCCCAGCTGCCACAGCAGATCAACTTTGGCAACGCGTGGAAGCTGCTTGGTCTGCTGTACCCCAAGAACTCATCCAAAGTCTCTTTGAATCAATGCCGAGGCGTGTGGCAGCGGTGATCTCCAACAATGGCGGCTACTCTGGCTACTGATTTTGGAAAGAACCACACTTCACAGAAGTCTATAAATTTAATCATTTGATACTTGGTCAGCATGTTATCTACAAAAAAAATTTGTTGTGATATCTCTTGTCTTTCTTGGTGTTGCAGTTTGGGTGGCCAGCAGTGTATTTTAAATATAGGCAGCAATATCCAAAATATAAAGTATGCAGTTTGCAATGTATTTCTCTCAATGCTTATTAAAACTTTTGTTACTTTGGTTGCACAGAACTAACTATATATAATACATATGTATTATACATGGATTTAATGTGATTCTATTTTAAGGCAAATTTCATGGGATATTCTTCAAATTGAAAACATAATTTCAAAGGTTTTAATCCTTTGAAATTATGTAGTAAAAGTAGTTTTGAATCTTTTTCAGAAAGAATGCAAGCATGTCCCTTTGTTGTTAAGAATTAGAACCTGTCGGGGAACTAAAAACTGTAGGTCTCGGTTTCAATTTCTGAACTCCTCTCTATATAAAAATCTCATTTCTACCTCTTAATATTCATCTCAACTAATTTGCATATATGTTTCCACCTTCCAATCACAATATTTTCTTCTCCATATAAACTCCACCTACGTCTTAAAACCCTTTTCTAGTGGCCATAATATTTCTCTTTTATTAAAATCACTCTTCTCATTGGACCTATACTTATCTTTCACATTTTCCTTCTTTTCCTTCCTTCATTTTTCTTATATCTTATTTTTCTTAAATCCCCCTCTCTAACTTTTCTATAACTCAACAATACTTACTATGGCCACATTCCCTTCAATTCTTATTTTCCATATTCTAAAAGGGGCTTTTTCGACTGACCCTCGCTCCTACGCAACTATTTTATCATGGGACTTTTAACTAACCGCGATTCTAACTTTACTACTGAGCCTTTCTTATGGGGCCTTTATATGGGAGCGGCGCCTATTTCTAAACTTTCCCCTCTTTACCATAAATCTATTTTTATTGCGTACGTTTCCTTTTATAACAATCTTTTAAACTTATGTAAAATGCCTTTTCTTATGCTGACCACTATAACCGGCTAAATCCTCAATCTACCCTTACTCTGCGCATCCAATTTTTATAGCTGACCCTTTTCTCATTTCTTATCCTTTTCACTACGTTTTACAATGCATAAAGAATCTTAAACATGACTTGCAGCTGTTGATTCTCCTAGAAACCCTTTGCTGGCTTAAAGAGCCAGCAACTTTGCTTAAACACGTTGAACCCCCCCCCCTCCCCCTGACATTTTCCAACGATAACAGCTTTGCTACGTAACATACATCGTCATCTACTGGCGCAACACACAAAGCTCTAAATATTCAACCACTACAGCTAATACAACAGTCTCCTTTTCATTTGGGACATCCTCATATTAGACTAAACTTGAACAGCAAAGACGTATGATTTAGTGTTTTCTATACATAAATATTAAACAAAATTTGCTTTACCCTGTCGAGAATTTTTCAACCCAATATAGAAAAACAGGGATGTTTTTCGAAGATTTATTTTTTATCTGAATGACATTTAAGCTATAATTTCCCTCATGAGTAAAGAATCAAAAATTTATTTTCAGGAATACGCTTCATGCTCGCTTACACACCTTAAATATTTAATACTTTATGTACGAACAGAAGTGTACAATATTTTACGTTCATTTTGAATTTTACGTCGCTTATTCTTTATTTATGTCTGTCGTAAAAATTATCAGTTGGAGATATTCTTTAAGCAAGAATCATTACACTTTCTGGGAAAGACCTGAAGGATAAATTGAGTTTAATGACAGAGAAATAATCTTCTTTTACAGTAAACTGACGAGTTATGGCTTAATCTACAGGATGGCTTTCAATATATTTTTAGATCGCTGGAAATTTCCTTATCTAAGTCCACACAGAAAGTTTGTGGGACGTGTAGGATATCCTTTGTGTGTTTTGCTAGTTTGCGAATTAATGTTAATCAGAGAGCAATTTTTATGTTCAATAGTACAAGCCTGTTGCATATTTAAATGAAAATCATAGTTTAAAATAAGGCATTCATGTTTTCTTTATTTTAAAAGCTATGAAATAGGGAAGAAACTAAATAAGTAAATATAGAGCACAATTATTAATCTGGACCACAATTTCTGTCGCACAACATTGTATGACTTAGAATGAATATTTATTCCTCCCATACATGATCCTACAATTAGTGTATTATCTAAATATATATAACAGTTCCGTAACTGACTGACTCACTGACTGACTGACATACAACGCACAGACCAAACCGCTGGACCTAAAGGGCTGAAATTTTGCATGGCGATCTTTCTGATAGTGTAGGGATGCACTAAGAAAGATTTTTGAAAAATTCTTAGATTTTTTTAAATTAAATTTTTAAGCTGTTTTTGTAACATTCTTTTAAGTTTGCATTTAAAATAATAATTTGAGGGTTATAAAATTTATATCACGAAATCATAAAAATTCCTATAAGATGAAATCTTTTTCGATTCTTTACCCCCATTTTCTGATTTTTGGTGAATTTTTAAAGATTAATTTTTAGAATTTAATTTATTAAATGCTGATCACGTGATTTCGTTTTCTGGTACTTTAAATAAATTTATCGCCACGTCCATAACAATGAAATTGACGATTGGACATTATCCCAAAAAAATATTAAAATACAGTAAAAGATATGTTCCTCAAACTGTACTATATTAACTGTACTATATTCTTTAGTATGTCCTATTAGATTTAATTTGAATATTTTCTTCGACATTATTTTGTCTATAAAAATATCTCTTGCGATTATTTTATAAATATATATATATATTTTTTATATCAATTGTATACATTGATCGTCTTATCTAATAAACAGACACACACACACACACACACATATATATATATATATATATATATATATATATATATATATATATATATATATATATATATATATATATATATATATATATATATATATATATATTGATATTGGTATTAATTGCATACATTGACCGTTGTATTTAATTTGAATGTATATGAATGTAGCGAAGTGCGGGTTTTCAGGTAGTAACCCATAAGAAAGATACTTTGAGAAAAAATTTTTGGTGACGGCATCACATTACGTTACATATGCATTAAAACCTTCGGAAAATCTTGCGCATATGTACCACCATGGGGAAAAGCACCGAGGTTTGATACGTCGACAAAAGTTATTGCGATACCCGCACATATTGTAGCGCAGAAAGCTTCCTGTGTGCCATCCCGATCAAAACCCTGAGAAGTCACGGATGCTTGTATACTTTCTTGCCCCTCAGGAAGCAATGCTTGTTTCCAGTTTGGTGTTTTCGTCCTCACGCAGCCAACAGAATTCGTGGTGCTCATGGGCCAGTGTCGTAACGCTTTTTGCTAATTCATATTGTTTCATACTACTACGCAACGCAATAAGGAACTATTCCCTCATGATTCCTCCATTTGTGTATTTTCCCCAGACAGTCTGGAAAAAACACATGAAAATGCAACTCTTTTTTGCCAACTTCAATGCCTAACTTCTTATCAGTAAATTCTTCCTTAATCCCCAAAAGGGGGGTTGCCAAACGATAGGCTATAAGATTCACCATTTATCCCTTTCCCCCTCGTAGAACACACAAAATAATCTTTTGTACTAAGGCGTTGGCGGAATTGCTGGCGAGCGCTGGGTCGCCAATTTCCAGATGTTTTCCTTTTCACGTCACGTGACGGTGCCAGCACAGGAGACTAGCGCTTCTTTCCCAACCCAAATACCTACGTGTGGAACAGTCCATTTCAAACAAGAGGTGAAAAAAGCGTCCACAGACAGCAATCCAGCATCAGTTTCGATTTGCTCCTGCTGCCATCTGTTGAATTCTTTTTATTCTCTAAGAGATTTTAACAAAATAAATAAATTGAAATAAGTATATGATTGAATTTTAAATTTACTTTCTTCAAATATCCACAATAATTTTAATTTGTTAATTAGAAAATAAATGTATTTAATAAGCTTTAATTAAAAAAATTAAGTAGCATAAATTAAAAATTTTAAAGTTTTAAATTGCAATAATTTAAATTTATTATTTAGTGTTTTTGATCTTTCTTTGCTGTAGATTTCTTTTATTTTCAGAATTTAATTGAAAATAAGTGCATTTGAAAATCTTGCACTGAAAGCAAGAAAGTGAATGAAAGTCCAGTACTGTATGTGCTGAAATATATACAATCTGATGAATTTTGCCCAAAAATGGTTCTAAATCTTTTGCTAACATATTATCAGCTTTACATATCATGTCATCATCAATTGGAAATATCTTGCTTCCTGTACATTCTTACCTTAAAATTTTGGTCAAAGTTTCAAATGTGTTGACATCTTTACTTTCAGCTGTAATTAATTCTCTCTGTTGTACGTTTTAAAAGTTTCTCCTATGCTGTCAGGTGCAACTTTCCCACGCCTGGCTCTCTATAATTCCATGTCACGTTTTGGATGCTGGGAAACAATTATTGTGTGCGTTACCTTAACAAATGAAACATTTTGTTTCTGTATTGTGTACAGGGTCCATCACCTAACATATGAACTGTATTAATTGAATCCTGGTTCTTGAAAAAGTATTTTGAAATGGTCTGTAGATGAGCCCAGATGACCGATGTGTCATGTCTGTGTCATTTGCTTGCAGTGGCAAAAGGAATCAATGTTAACGAAACCTTTTGTGCCTGGTAAAGAACACAGTTTCGTTGCACATATGTTTGAAGTTTCTCGCTTCTCTTCTTCTACTCTTTTTTTTTTAAAAAAGTACACTGCACATTAACTGTAGAAATTAATTTAGTTGTTGAACAAGAAAGTAGTCAGTGATTTAAAGTAAATAATAAATAAATAATATATCAATTCAATATTTGATAAAAGTTGGTAGCCAATAACAAAATCTTATAAATTTAATGTTAATATAGTCTCTATTTAATGTTAATATTGGCTGTAATATTTAATGTAATATTGTGTAATATTTAATGTTAATATAGTCTCTTAATATTTATCAATTTTCAGACTTTTTGAGTATTCAAAGACTGATTTGTATAGTTTTAACGGGTTTTAATTATGTTGGTTTGAATATTAAAGATTCAGAGCATTTCTGAATATAACGTAAAACTTCTGAATTCAACATTTTTATTTCTTGTGTTATGATCATATAAGTCTTTAGGTATATTTTATGTGATACAAATACACATTGCTTTTTTTTTATTTAGTAAATATATTTAAATTAGGCATTTAATATACTTTCTTATCAAGACCTGTAAAGATTATATTTTTCATTTGTATTGTACAGCTGGAAAAAGAGCTACTTTGTATTGGGATGCTAGAGGAGAGCTATGGTCTCTTGACTGTCTCTCGACGTAGGGGATGAAAAAAAATGTATTGTATATAACAATACTACTGAACTTCTAGTATTCAATAACCTCAGAAGCCAGAATAACAATATTTTTCTTCGGTATAAATTAAAGGATGCTAAGTGCATTTTTAAGATTACCAAAGGGAGAAAAATAAAACACTGTAAATTCTGTAACACTTTTCAGTAATAGAGATAAATATTTGTTTCTTGGGATTCCATGAGATCTAATTGTAAGAAAAGTTACGTACATATTACACTAGATAACCCAACAAGCCATATTTAACTCCCTTAATAGTAGCCATAATTAGTACCCTTATAGTCTTCAACCTTTGAATTCATTTAGTAGCTAGAGTTTATGCCTGAATTTTAATATAGGTTTATGATAATGATTGAATCATTTTCAAAGAGCAAGATATTTTTTATCTCTAATTATGTTAACCTTTATTTAGATGCTTGTTTTATTACAAATTCACAAAAATAACAAAGACAACATTAAATTTGGACTATTGGAATCGGTTGGTTGATTTGTAACTCTATGGTCAATTATGCTCGTGATAGCTAATAAGACTGGGACCTATGGTTTAAAGTGGATTCAAAATCATTACAACATCCAAGCCAACCTGAGATTCAAATCTGACTCTTTTCATACGTTAAGTCAGAACGCTAACCATGATACAACTTAAAATTTATTGAGGAGATAGGTAAAGAGGTCACAGTTATATATTTCATATTCCATGATCTTAGATTTTGTTTTTCTTGGAACTGTTCCCGTTCCAAGAGTGTCCTACTACCCCCAAATGATCTAAAATATTCTCACGTTGGCCAAGTTTATGGGTGATTCTCCAAAAACCTGACATTTTCAAATTGCAAATTCTTTAAAAGCAATAGTGCTTTAAAAAATCTAAAAAAATTCATACTTACTCTTTTTAAGGCACTTAACAAGGAAAAAAGATTCGGAGATAATAAAAGAATGGAATATAAAAACAAAGAATGAATGAATGAATTATCTAATGAATTATCTTTTAGATAATTTTCCAAGATTCGGACAGGCCAGGAGAGTGACTTCCAGTGATTTAAAAATTTTTTTTATAGGAAATAGTAAATGAGTAATCTTTTTTATATGCATGGGAATACATAGGAAAAATTGTTTTTAATATTATAATATTCATACCAAAATAGTTAATATTCATGTGGGAAAATACAAAATAAAAATTTAATACTGCATATTAAAAGTCAACTTTTTTTTTGTCTTTGGTTATTTTTTCCTATTTAATGGAAATTTTCTCTGCTTGCTAATAAGCTTGTTAGGTGGAGCTTTGGATGTTGATTGTTCTGCTATCAAGTTTGGAAGTTCGGTGGCAACTGAGGTATCCAAATATGCATTGAGAGCACTTACGGTATCATTGACATGTTTCATTACTTGCACAGAATCAAATCCTTGGAGTCTTCGATGAAACTCTAACAATCTATTAAGTACCTTCCTTTTTCCATCCTGAGTTTTAAAGGTATTTTCATCCTTTTGTAAAACAGTTATGATGGCATCCTTTTCTGTAGTTCGCCTTTCAATTTGATCACAGGTGTCAATGATCAGGTTGTCATCCCCACTTGATCTTCACCATGAACTTTTCGGTTATGACGGTAAAAATTACACATTTGACTAAATGTTGTATGACATTTGTCACATTACAATATCAGATGAGTTGTTGCGCCGTTTTTTTTAAAACAATTTCAGGGTTGTTTGGCCCTGAAAAGGGCCGTTTTGTTGAAAGAACTTCAGACCATTTTGTAACAGAAATAACTTGAAATAGACAAGAAAAGCGAACTTAACTTGATACACACAATAGCAGCGAACAACTTGTAACTGGGATGTGAAGCGGAGAATAGTGAATAGATGGCGCCACCCTTAAACCTATTTCACCTCTTGTTTGAAATGGACTGTTCCACACGTAGGGATTTGGGTTGGGAAAGAAGCGCTAGTGCACAGGAGCGGAGTTTGAATTGCAGAAACAGACCACCGCTAGTCCCTGCCAACGAAGGATGTCTCCACCATTTTTTTTTCAGATTCCGACTCCCAGGCCAAAACTTCTCCGGCAAATATCGGCGATTCGATCCCGGCCTCCTGACCTTCCATAGCCGATAAGATCAATGATGTAACTTTTTGTAAACGGAATTAAGCCTCATCTAGATTAATCTATATATATAAAACAGTTCCGTAACTGACTCACTGACTGACATACAACGTACAGACCAAACCGCTGGACCTAAAGGGCTGAAATTTCGCATGGCGATTCTTCTTATAGTGTAGGGGTGCACTAAGAGAGATTTTCGAAAAATTCTTCTTAGATTTTTTTAAATTAAATTTTTAAGCTGTTTTTGTAACATTCTTTAAATTTTGCATTTAAAATAATAATTCGAAGGTTATAAAATTTATATCACGAGAAAGATCATAAAAATTCCTTTAAAATGAAATCTTTTTCTAACTTTTACCTCCATCTTCTGATTTTTGGGGAATTTTTAAAGATTCATTTTTAGAATTTAATTTATTAAATGCTGATCACGTGATTTCTTTTTCTGGTACTTTAAATGAATTTATCGTCACGTGCATAACAACTAAATAGACAAAAAATATATTTTTTTCTAATTCAACAGACGATTGGATATTATCCAAAAAAAAATAAATATCCAGGGATATTTATATAAAAAATATTTATATAAATATCCCTTACGATTTTTTTATAAATATTTATATATATATATATATATATATATATATATATATATTACATCAATTGTATACATTGATTGTCGTATTTATTATAAATATACATATATACTTTTTTTTTTGGTATTAATTGCATACATTGACCGTTGTATTTAATTTGAATGTACTCAGTAGCGAAGTACGGGTTTTTAGCTAGTTTAAAATAAACATGAAGTACTTCATTTATAAAATCAACCTGTTTCTGTCACCTTTTATATCTTTTTTTTTTCAGAATCACAAAGCATCTTCAATATTTTAATGCCTCAACTTATCAATGACCTTCCTTCCATGCCACATCTGATGTCGATCACCCTATTTTTTAATGCAACAGTCAGTGTCTTTAGAATAAATGCCTGCCACTTTGTAGGATACCAGGGCCCGATTTAGAAAATTCTGGACTATAGGTACAACTTGGGATGGGACACCCATAACACTGAAGTGGCGTAAAATTTCCAAAATTGACACACAAAAAAAAAAATAATCATGAATCATTGTGAAAGTACCATTTTACCAAGAATTAGCTATTTGAGGCGTAGAAGCCTAGAACAGTATCAAATAACAAAAAGCAATACAACATATTAACTTCATCATTAAAACACCAATACAATGCAACCAGAAAATCTTACTAATCCCTTATATACAGTATAACATACATATGATGAACTTATACTTATAACTATAAATATGATGAACCAATCAATCAAATTTGAAAGGATATTATAAAAAAATTGCTATTAAAAAAAGGTAAAATTAAAAAAATGAATTGGGAATTTTTTCTTTCTTTTCTTTTAAAATAAAATTTTTTGGGGCCCCCAACATTCGGGGGCCCCTAGGCCCGGGCCTAATGGAAAATCAGGGCCTGTCGAAGACCATCGCAATTCTAGTTACTCATTAGTTAAATTGCTAAAACTAGTGTATTAAATTAGGCGCAATTCCCTGCAAAACCCACGGGAAAAAAGTTTCCATTTAATTTTTAGTTTTATTTACGAATGTCCCTAAAAAAATTGTGCACTTTCCAGAATGTTGTCGAAGAGTATTAAATTAAAAAATATCAATCAAAATGACATTTCAGAAGTCAACGGTGTTATCAGTTTGCACACAATAATTAGATGCCAGTGATAACAGCACGAGATTGAATTTAATAATTATCAGACATCCAGTCAACACTTAAGTAACTTAATATTCACGAGTGATGAAAAATTCAAGTTAATTCAATTAGTCTCTGAAATGAAGGTTCAATATGATTCCTTTGTGTGCGTGACAGTAAAAAAAAAATCGGTCCAATATGTAATTTTTCATTCAAGAAGTATATGAATGATTGGTATGATTTATTACTCATTATTCTGAGAATTAAATCTTGATGTGTTCATCAAAAAAGTCTTTCAATGGCAGCAATTTACGTTGGTTTGCCATCTTTCAAATTACTCCGACTTTAATGTTTTTGAAAACAAAATAGTTTTGTTGTAGTAGGCAAAACATTCCTATTCCAGCCGATAGACTGTATTAAGGAAATTTGAAATGAACCATCCATCTTTTGTTGAAACTTAATGATAAATAAACTTTGAAATGTAATTTAAAACTCGAAAACATATGGCCTCAATGAAACTATTTATATCCTAATTGCGTAATTTTATAAAAATGTGGCACTTATGTGCTGTTTTTTTTTCTCGTCAAATTCAGACCAGCATTCTCGAAGGTTTTA
>OU015495.1:202094740-202157240 GCA_907164885.2 Dolomedes plantarius
TAAATGTCTGGTTGTTCACAGCTCATAACTCCCATTAGACTGTCAAACGATCGCATCTTTTGTCAAAGAAATGTTTCTAAACCTCATTTTCGTCTTCACTCAAATTACTCGGCAATCGTGATAACAGCTGTTTATCACGCCAACCATAATGAAACGGTGTTTTCTTATTGTAATTTGAGCGCTATATACTCAAGATAGTTGTGTAACAGTAAATAAATCCTGTCTTGAAGGTATTACATCATCCATCACATCCGATAGCGGTCTCGATCATTATATTCGCGAAGTTTTAGCGACCGTAACAAGAGAAAGTATCTGCAGGCATAATTTAAGGGCGAGTAGTAATGTATCATACTTGATGTATGTTCCTTGGTATCTCTGGGGACAGTAAGGAAGAATGACGCGTTGTTTACGAATGATGGGTTGAAGGTATTATTTTCTACTTATTATATAACTGAGAGTTCAACAGGCTGATAACAAGAGAAGTTTACTTTAAATTTACAGCGCCATGGGTAAAAATTGCACATCCTTGAACAAGAAATTGATTGATTATAATATTTAGTAATGAGAGCTTCTTTGAGTATAAGCTGTTCAAGAAGCGTATAATCAGTGGTTGTGTAACTCATTAGGGTTACAACAATACAATCTAGGTATTAACTAAAACCTCGTCGAAGTTTACACAATAAAAAGACTCAAATCACTGCAAAAAAAATTGCTTTTACATGGGAACGTATTTTATTCTATCTCTCTCCGTCTTATTTTTACAAAGAGGAATGAAAATCGTTTTCATTAGAAAAACAGTGTTGCCAATTTATTCAGACGAAAAATGATATTTCAGAAACCAACAAAATCACTGAGTCATGAGTTCACAGTACATACAGCTACAGTCGTAATTTGATTTCGAACAACATAAAAGTTACTCAGTGTTTATGCATGAAAATTAAGTTTTGTTTTTCCTATTTCAAAAGTTAGGTAGACTATGGGCTCAAATATTTGTACTGTGACACTGTCTCAATTACTACATGAAATTAGTATTTATATAAGTATGTGATGCCCCGTTCCTACCCCCCTAAATGTCATCTATCGGCGAACTGTTGATCTGGGCGGTCTCATAAACTCTAGGATAAGAGGCCATAAAGTTCTTGTAATGTGCGGTTCTGACGTTATAGAACGCATAAATCCCAGAGTGGTTCGAGGGCTTTTGAGATTTTTGACACTATAGTGACATTTAGAATCACATAAACTTCGCACACTTGCCAGCACTTCAGAACAGAGAAATCCCTTTCGAACAGAGAAATCCCTTTCGAACAGAGAAATCCCTTTAAATTCGCCGACAGTATAAAAGAAGACCCCAATAGTCCACGCGGAAGAGATTTGTTTTTGAGTTCCAGAGAGACGCAGCTCTCCTGGTCAGAGATGCCTCATAGGCCCGAGCTGTCGTTGAACCCGAAGCCATCCTGACAATGTCTAACTGTATATATTCTAACTCGCTGTACATACTTGCTTTAAATGTTGTAGTTGTAGTATGTTTAACGTATCGTTTAACGTATCGTTTAAGTGATTGAAGTTAAAGGCTTGTCGTATTATTGACTACGGTACAGTGCACCCTATATTATGGAGAAGGTTGTAACCACCCACTTGGGATGACGTTTGAAATTTTTTCCTTAGTATTTCACAATGAACTATCCCTTATTAAATAAGAAAGCAATTAGGGTTTATACAAAAAACCTACTTTTTGAAAAACCGGTTTTCGAATTCCAGATTTCCAAAAAAAAAACCGGTTTTAGCCGGTTTTCGAATTTTTGTCATAAAAAATAGAATAGGGGAAAATATTTTATTTAATTTATATAAAATGACAAAAAACGAAATCAATATCAAAGTCAAAAAAATAATAATAATAAATAAGGATTACACATTACTTACACAAAATAACGAAAACTCAAACAAAAATTTCAAATTTCAAATAATATTTATATTTCTTTCACTAATTCTAATTTCTCCTAAGAAAATAGGAATTTAAAAAACGTAAAATATCCGGTGGCTAAGTCTTGTTCTTCTTTTGGTCACAATATTGCCGAAATTGAAAATACTCGTTCACTAGCTACTGACCTTCGTTTTATACTTTTCAGGGTATCAAATAACTAATTTAAGTTTTTGGTTCTTTTATTCGTTGCCTCAAATAATGAAAATTCAGCTTTCAGTGTCTTTGGATTTGTAAGTTTTTCTTCGGGGTCTTCAAGAAATCAAATAAGTTAAAAATTAATTTTTACATAATAATTTGAGTTCTTTTAAACCGGTTTTCTTAATTTAAAAACCGGTTTTCAAATGCGACAAATTTATTTTAAAAACCGGTTTTTTTTACCCGGTTCTTTTTAAACCGGTTTTGAAAAACCGTCAAACCCTAAAAGTAAAGTTTTCAAAGATTTAAGCTCACACGTTTACCGCTTCCTTTTGAAAGCCAACAACATGCTATTTTAAAGCCAACAACATGTCCCTGTACATTTTATCCATTAATTTCTGCCGGAGGTTTCTGTTTTTTTTCTAGTGTAAATTTTTGTCCTGCATTGGTATCTAAACACATAGATATTTTACAAGTTAAATTCCCAAGGCTATGTGCCGAAAGATTGCTTCTAAATTTTTTTAAACAACATTTCCAAAGATTTTTTTATTTGCAAAGATTTTTTTTATCATGGAGTTATATGTGATGGTTCAACTCAGATTTAGCTTCAACTATTCGGCATTCTTATCTCGACATATTTTTCGTTCAGTTAAAGTGTAATATAGTAAAGAATAAATACAGCTGTTTTTTAGATGTCTATCTCTTAGTTCAAAATGCATTTAAGTATCTTTGCAGGTTTCCTTGATTGTATACAATCAAGGAATCCAAGGATAGTGGATAAGATCCTTGGATTACTTTGGTGGATAAAACTTTATCCATCCATTTGGATGGATAAAACTTTATCCATAGGATAATGGATAAAGTTTTATCCATTATCCTATAGGATAATGGATAAAACTTTATTCCATTTTAAAAGCATGGACACTTAGGGCCTGTTCACATAGGAGTCCGTTGCGTTGCGTTAAGGAAAAGATGACGTTGAGACGAAAATAAACCAATCATATGCCTCCAAACGATTAGCAATGAAATTTTTAACGCCTATGATTGGTTTATTTTCGTCTCAACGTCATCTTTTCCTTAACGCAACGCAACGCAACGGACTCCTATGTGAACAGGCCCTTAGAAATGTTATGGATGGTGGTATAAAGTTTCAGCACTAAATATTTAAGTCCTTTTAGGCAAACTTCAGTCAATTCTGCAATTTTATGCAGTTAAAAATTCTCAAGAAAATATATTTGTTTCAAGAGTACCATAGAGCCATGGATATAAATTTCGCTCTTATGTGCTGCTTTTCTTGTCATACCCGATAAGTGCGCTGGAGTTTTCACCGTAAGAATGGGGAATCTAGATCTATGGTTGATGGGTGAGCTGGAGATTAGTCTTTTTAAAAGTGTTAGAAGTAAGCGCCATTTCCCGGCATATTTTACTTATAATGGTCGCCATCCCTATAACTTTAATCATATCCCTGCAACTATACACAAATAAAAGAGCACCTAAAGATATGAAACAACTATTATTTCCTTTTAATTTAATTATGTATCCTCGTGTGTTAGCTTTACCGCGAGGTACGCCGTACGAAAGCTTCGATATTTTATTTGTAAACAACGCCATGTTGGAAAATGACGTCACCGTCAGTTTCCGGTGAAAGTTAGGGCCTGTTCACATAGGAGTCCGTTGCGTTGCGTTAAGGAAAAGATGACGTTGAGACGAAAATAAACCAATCATAGGTGTTAAAAATTTCATTGCTAATCGTTTGGAGGCCTATGATAGGTTTATTTTCGTCTCAACGTCATCTTTTCCTTAACGCAAGGCAACGCAACGGACTCCTATGTGAACAGGCCCTTAAACTCTCATTGTATGTTTATTCGTAAATGCAAATTTTCTGTTAATATTCAAATTTTTCGTTGTTTTGTGATTGGCTGCTTGAAGTGTAACTGCAGCTTGTTAACCTTGTTTAAGGACTATATATAACGAATGAAAGTGTAGTTCGGCGGTAGTGTATCGCTGTTGCATTAATTTATTTTGTGATACTTGACATGTTATAGTCTGGTATCGTATTTTTTACTTGTTTCTTTTTACCGGAAATGTAGCTGGTTAATGTATTTCTTTTTTAAAGATTTTAATTCTTTAAAGTTAAATAGATGACTTTAATTTTTATCTTAAATTTGGTTTGGCTCAACTTTATTTTTATTTTTTGATGTTGAAAGATAGGCTGTAATTTCTGAGCCATTACCGTGCTCAGCACCACTGCGCAAATAATTCTGCTTGATTGGGTTTTTAGATCATCTATATCGAGACCCTATTAAAATGGGATCCAGTTTAAAGTGTAAGTCATTATTCCTTTCAAAATACCCATTTTACAGATCTAGGATCTGTTGCTGACAATTTTATAAAACCGTATTGCTTATCATTGTTTATGCTACTATTGCTGTATAACACTAAAAGTCCCGTGATTTCAAGTTTTATGGCATGGTAAATTATTAAATTTACCCCCAAAAGCATCGTGATATGACGAAATGAGACAAACGCCCCAGTGTTACTGTGACGTCTGCAGTGACTTCGTATTCCATTATTACTACATTGCAGTCACTTTATACGTCTTTCCTGGGTCCCTTCCTGCGTTGTCTGTTTGGGGAAACCTTGTGTCGTAACACCGTGATAACAGTTTATAACAAACATAAAGTAGTTCCTATAGAACTAAATATGTTTTGAAGCAACCTTGCCTTATCGCTTAAAACTATTACAAAGGAATTTCTCCTCTAAACTGCTGTAAGACTTTCGTGGCTTTTTGGTCACAATCGCGATACGATGTGACCAAACGATGTGACGTCATACGATAAGACACAATACGATAAAATCTCGACATATTTCACAATACGATCGATATATCGACATATTTCATATATCGACATATTTCAACATACGATATTGTGAAATACGATAATATCGTATTTCACAATACGATAAGACACCGCAGTGACGTTTCTGCGACAATGCTTGTGCGTTTATAACAGTTTTTGATAGGCTGAGTAGTTATCTCAATACCGAACTAAATCAAAGCCACTTCTCCTAGACAACTGTTTCAAAGCATGCTTGAAGAGTAATATTCTTTGTAAAATGAGCAAAACTATCTTTTGTTTAAAGAAAATCTAAATTACCTAAACTAAATAAAGCATACTGTTATTCAGTAAAATTTGCATATTTTACTTTAAATCGTTCATAAATAACACATTTAAAATTTTTCAATAGTTATTAAGTATTTTATACAGTTTACATATGAAAAACAGTGAGGTCTTTGTTGTTTTACAAACATATATGCTTTATGGTAACGAGACATGACCGTTTTAAATGGATAAATTAGGTAATAAAACCAAACGTATGCTTAACTTCCCAAGGTCTTAAATAAATTTTATAGTCATGTAAGAAAACAGTACGGAAACGACAGATTCGATGATGCAAGAAATAACAATGTTTTTTAATATTAAAAAAAATTTAATTTTAAAATTACTACCCAGATTTTGAAATTATTGTTTAAAAATTTATACTTCTTTGATTTAACATATTTTACGAAAACCATTAGAACTCGAAACAAATATAATTACATTCAAAACTTATTTAGTAAACAAACAATGATTTTGAAATATGCTCACCCATAATGCTATTCTATGTTTCGTTGTCATTTCTGTAAGGAGAGCTTGAGAGAAGAGCTCCAGTCATTTCAATAACGTCTTTGTTGTGCTATGACAGTTGATGCGAAACTTTCCTCCGCTTATATAGTTGTCGCACTGAATAGTTCGTATCTATTGAAGATTAACTACATATTTCTTCTTCAACTCGTACACTAAATTTATTGGAGTGTTTGTTTGGTTACGTGCCAGTATTTTTCAAAAGCCCGGTGGCGCCGAACATTTGGATAAAAAAGGAAGACTCTCAAGCATTGAATTGCAAAACTCTTCTCTGTATGTTTCCCTTTGGCTTTTCACTCTTTTTTTCTCCATGTGAGGAATATTATTCTGTTCCAAGAAACATGCGATACATGTTATTGTGTATTTGTTTGAGTAAATATTTATGTACGAGTTGAAGATAAACAACCCATTTGAATTTGAAAATATGACTATGAGTAACAAATACATAATAGCAGATTTTTTTTATAGCAAAAAACGTAATTAAGTGTAATATTCAGAATTTAGTATTGGCTAAAACACTGCATTGTTACTTAAAGAAAGTATTTATTGGGGCACTTAACATCCATAATTAAAGACCTATACCCATTCATCAAATTTTGTCGTTACTATAAGGGCCTGTTCACATAGGAGTTCGTTGCGTTGCGTTACGGAAAAGATGACGTTGAGACGAAAATAAACCAATCATAGGCGTTAAAAATTTCATCGCTAATCGTTTGGAGGCGTATGATTGGTTTATTTTAGTCTCAACGTCATCTTTTCCTTAACGCAACGCATCGCAACGCACTCCTATGTGAACAGGCCCTAACGGTTGGTCAGCAAAACCATCAGTAATAAAATGATGCTGAGTGAAGTTAAAGTAAAATTTTATTTAACATCTTTACTTATATAAAAGCCTATAGTAGAAAAACGTAGGTAACCATTCCGGGACGGACCAAGTCGGGAACATCTTAACATTGCGACGCCATTTTCTGAAATTTTTCTTGAAAAATAATACCGCAAAAGTGACATATTTTGAAAGCCCTTTAAAAAATATGAAAATTTCAAGTGAACACCCTAGCTCAAAACCGTTTAGTTTTTGAAATATCTTCAAATTAAAATACCCATTGAAAAGAATCATTTATTCAATTGAGTCATTCACTTGAATTTCGAATTCATTCTACTCCATGGTTTTTCATATTCCCTTGAATTAACTACATTTTTAATGTTTAATTTTGATGTTAATTAAATTGTGTTTCACTTTGCTAATTATTATGTAATCATTATAAATTAATGTCTGCTTTGCGGTGAGTCATTTACTTTTGAAACTGTTTAGTTTTGTTTTATTTTATTGTTGTTTACTGCTGTTTAAGTATCGTTTTCAGCAATGCCTGCTGTGTGGTGATTTATTCACTTTTGAAACAGTTTTGGTTTAGTTTTGATTTAGTTTAGTTTTGTTTTGTTGTTTTACTGCTGTTTAAGTACAGTTTGTGTTACTTAATTGGCTAACTTTTTGTATTTTTATTTATTTAATATTGATGCAGAATTTTACACTGAAAGGAAAATTATATTTTTCTGTAACCTATATAACATTATGTACCTGTATTCATCGTAGTATACGTTTAAAATCTTTCTTCATTACATTCAAAAATAGAATCTTCATGCTTTTTTTTTGTTGTTGTTTTTCGTATAAACTCTTATGAGAAGGAAACGCTGATCAACATTCTGTCATTTTTGAAGGGCGTTATATACTAATAAGGGAATAAAACATAAGTAGTCTTTTATTATATCGCATAGATAATTCTGAGATTCGGCTGAATAACTTAAAATTATATTTCATCTCAAAGAATAATTTTAAAAACTGTAATTTTACAAACCAGTTCTCGTACCCATAAATTCATTTGAACATCATCATAAAGAATACATACTGTTCCAGTCTGATCATCTCCGAATTTTTCCTTCTTCGATTATATTAACTGTTTTTTATTTTTAATCATAAACTGTTCCCAATGTAATTCTACTAACAGCTGCTGTAGTGAATTGTAGCGCAAGATTTCTATAAATAGATCACTTCCTGTATAGCGCGCATGCGCATTGATTTTCAACGTTTCGATTCCCGCGTTTAAGTAAATTTTTGTCACTTCGAAAGGGTGCTTCTTACTAAGAACACATTCTGTTTTCATTAAATGTTATTCTTAATATTAATTCTGTTGACTTTCGTTTCTTTTGTCGTTTGATTTAGAAACTTTTAACCACTGAACCTCATGTTGACTACTTCCACATACATTTTTACTATAAAAGTGTTTTAGGAATGAAAGGAATTACTATGATAGGCCAGCAGTAAAACCAAACTGGCTGAACAAGCATTCACACGCAAAAAGAAGAATAAAAAAAAGGTTAACTTTTTTACAACAGGTGTGGCGTAGAGAAAAAGAAGGCCCAAAATGTAAAACTATTAACAGTTGTTTAAATTGGTCGAATTACTAAAGCAACCCTCTTAAATTATCTCTCATTTATAGAAAAGATGATACTTAGCCATTCAAATTTTTTTGGATCCTCACATGGGATTCTTAGAATACTGGAAACAGTGAGCAAATGAAATTGTAGCATGAAAAATTCCATTTCTTACTAAAAACTATTCAAAGGCAAACGACTTTTTCGAAAATTTTGAAGGCTTTTAGAACTTATTTTGCTTTATAATATTTATATACTGTGGGATACCGGAAGAGATTGTATTTTTAAAGCTAAATTTTAATTTAACGAATTTTATATACCTGTAACTGCATAAAAGAAACATGCACTAAATTTCTATAATCTATCGTATAGTATCGCCTTTCTCGACATCAAATTTCTATATCTTCTTTTTTATTTGATTTGGGTCAATATTCTATGGTATCCTTACTTTCTTCACAATTCCATCGTATTTCTTAAACTTTAAGAAGAGAACTTTCCTAATACGTTTACACTTTATCTTAATAGCGCCCTTTACACGTACGTTCTTTCGCGAGTGCTTGGAGCGTACGGGATTGCGCGCACGCCCCAAGCACTCGCATAAGTAGCGCCCTTTACACGTACGGTCTTGGAGTGCTTGGAGCTTACGGGATTGCGCGCGGGAAAACTTGCAGTACGCTCCAAAGCAGCTTTCCCTTCCTCTCCGACACCTTCGCACGGGCACTCAATCACGCGAGATCGTGGTTTCACGCGGGAAAGAACGTACGTGTAAAGGGCGCTAATCTTTACTCAAACTGTCTAAAAGGGATTTTTCCATTTCTTGCTTCTTGTATTTTCAAAATGAAATAACTGTAAACAAGTAATATTAAAAAAAAAAATTAAAGTCAATCCTACTTAGGTCAACAAAGAAAAATTTTATTTTAGTTACTTTTTGGCGGGGAATTGCGTTTGGCGGGGAATTGCACTGATATTGGCTCGATTCTGTGAACACCATTATTGCCGAGAAATTTTTTTTCTCCCATACAAAACTAAAATTAATTAATTAAATTTAATTAATGAATTAATATTTGAAAAAAATTGTATTAACATCAAGTGTCATCCACTAGAAGTTTAAAAAAATGTATTTGAACTTGAGTGGATGAATAAAAAGTATTTTATTAACGATTGAAAATTTGAACAAGATATATAAATATAGGGAGAGTGTGAACTAATAGTAGGAATTGAAAAATGTAATATCAAACGAACTTTTAGTTTTAACCTCTCATTTTCATCTCGTGATCGGATGTTTGCCACAAATTGCACCATCCGTTGTATCGTTGTGTTTAACATCAACTATAAAGTTCAGAGTAATTCACTAGTCCTCAATGGAATTCGCGTGATTAGCAGATGCTCCACGGTATATGTTAGAAGCCGCCTGAATTCATTTGAACCTCTTTGGCAGTGGAACTTTGCGACTCTTCGTGAAGATATGATTTTTACTGTACTAATTTTGCACTATTTAGAATGAGAGAACAAAAATGGGAGCTAGGAAAGTTTACGAAAACACTCCCAACCAACTCATCAAGTTCCTTCTTTTTCAATATTTTTTTTTTCCATTAGATCTCCTCTGTAAGAACTCTTTGTTTCTAAAATGCAGACGCTTTTCGTTGTGAAGTCCTCAAAGACAATATGATTCATACCCTCATTAAGTCGACTTAGATGATGATTATGTCCAAACTTCCTCCTGACAAACGTGCACATAGGCGGCTGACAATATACCTAACAGTACAGTCGAACCTCGTTATAACGAACCTGGTATAAATCGAACTCACGGATATAACGAACGAAAATTTTGGTCCCGCTGTTTTTTAATACGTAATTTAATTAGTATTGAGTCAGTTTAATGTAATCTATTTTAGTCGATTTAATTCATTAATGATCATTTTTAATAGATTTTGTAATTTTTTAATACATCATTATTGAATACACATTGCAACTAATGAGTTATACATTTTGTGAACTGTAGATTTTTTTAACGGTTCGGATATAGCGAAACACCGGATAAAGCGAACACAACATTTGGTCCCTTGAAGTTCGTTATAATGGAGTTCGACTGTAGTGCATGCCCTATGTGAGTGTTTTCGGGGAGACTGAAAGGTAATGAATTTTAATACTTTTAACCGAGCTAGTCCCTACTAAACACTTTTCTATTAATCCATTTAGAGGCTTATTAAAAACACTAAACCCGTTTTAGGTGAGGCTTGAAGAATTCTCATATTATCCGACCTATGAATTTTGGAAATGCGAGTAGTTTAACTTTCAATCTTGAAAATTTTCCCTCACCGCGAATTCAGAGTACATTATAATTTTTGGACTTCTTTACGAGATGGTTTTTCTAGTCATAATCAAATGATAATTTCCCTGCATACCTTTCCTTAGCTTAGATCCACCCTTTTTTGACTGATATTTTTAAAATTTGTTAAGTTTATATTGATGGCCAGCATTGAAGTTTTCTTTATCACTTCCCCTTGTTATCAGCAAGCTTCTACTTTATGTCTAGAGATTTCAATCTACCTTTGAGATCAATTACTACGTAATCTCGATTCGCGCCAGTTGATTAAATTAACAATTATAATACAGTGAAATTACACGCGCTCTTGTTAGGGATGATTATTAAGTCCCTGACACGCGAATGTCTAGAATTAATCAATACGCTTAATTGAGTCTCCCTCCATCAGTTTCGACATCTTGCGTTTCCTGTCTTTTAAGGCTTTAAAAGCAATTCTATATTCTGTAGGAACTGCCACGATTATATTCACCGAAATCAGGATTATCTAGCATATAAAATTTAATTTTGCATCAAGTCGTATGTAAAAGTTCTTTAACTCCAAAGTTTTTCGTTAATTGTCAACAAGTTTCGGACTAATTTAGGAAGACCGACATCAGAGTGGAAAATATTAGATGCGACCGTCGCGGACGAATCATAAATGCGAAGAATGTATCAAACGACTCAGCGGCGATAAAAATCTGATTTGAAGGGCTGTAATGGAAAAACTTCAGAACTACTCGAGCATAAGCATTGATATAACAGTTAAAAAAACCTTTCAAATTGGAAGACGGGATATTCATTTGTTCAATATTCTGTCTGAGCTGCTTTCCCTTGTGTATGCAAATAATGTAAATGGGGAATATTTCTATAAGGTTTCTCCAATCGACATGTTCAGCAAAATCGTATTTCTAAAAAAAAAAGAAAAAACAAAACCTTAAACACGTTCTGTCCATATTTTTAAAGTGAGTGAGAATCATAGATTTATAAAATATGGTTATAACTTTACAGGTGAAGGATTATTTTTTGGTTACAAGCTGATTATCATTTTAGATACATTTACTTTCGTAGTTCTTTAAAACTCTCTTCTCAGTTACGTTAAACCCCCTACACTTAAGCTCAAAAAGAATAAATCTAGTGTTACAATGTTAAGATTGGTTATCAATGCTCTAAAACACAAGATGCAGATAAAAGTGAAGTGAAGTGACAACAGATCAGATCACCTTTGGTTCCAAGGATGTGGAAACTCATAATTTCCACTGTAGCTGCATTTGCACCCAAAGAAAAAGTCTGATAAGTCAACAAACACCAAGTTTGACCATTGCTTTAGTCAAGTTTGACCATATTTTACCGTTTGACCATTTGCCAAGTTTGACCATTGCTGCCCGAGCCTTATGTCGTTCAGTCCCTTATGTTTGATTCTGATCTAATTTGCCGTCTCTTTTTGAATCGGACAGGGTCGTATTGGACCAATTTTTTCTTCCTATTCGAATTCAGTACCAGAGTCTGTGGGTTCCAATCCCACTCTTGGCATGGACGTTTGTAGCCGTTTGGAAATCGGCTTTAAGCAGTAGGTCCCGGTCTAATTAGCCCTCGTGTAGCAAAAATTGACCGTAGCGCTCCAAACCAAACCAAACCTCGTATTCGAGAGCTATCTGTGAGCAAAACTTACAAATCTCTATGTATACGATGCCCTTTAATGAAGTAACCTTCAATAACGGTTTCAGATATTTTAATTACACAAAAATAACGTTCGGAGATATTAAAAGACATGAAAGACTAATATCTTATGAATATTAATGACTAACTGACATATACAGGAGAGATTTATTAGTTTGAAAAAAAAAATGTAAGATTTCGTTTCGGCTGCAAATTCGCATGAGTTCACCCCTGAGACAGTTGAAATTCGCAGATACTTTAACTTTTAATCTATATTAAAAAAAAAAAAAAATATTTTAGACTTTTTTCAAGGATTTTTATTATGGGGCTACTAGGGTTTAAATCAACGAGGAAATCTACTTAATTTTCGAAATTATACTTATAAAAATATTATTGTTATTAGTATTGAAATTAAAATATGCTAAATATTCTACCCAACTGAAACTCAATATTGCATTTTCAATGAATTGTACAGAGAATTTAAATAAACTTCATAGAACTACCATTGAAATATATCAATGTACGATGTAAATTTACAGTTGCTATGACATTGTTATAAAATGCAGAAGACCATACATAATGATTCATGCAACGGCGAAAACGCAACTTATAATTCCTAAAAATGAGTTATTGAGAAATACCACGGTTCGAACTACCTTTATATAATAACCTCCAACAAATTTTAAGTACAAAGAAGACATAAAATTTGTTTGTCTTGGCTGTCCAAAATAAACCTTAAAAGAGATAACAGTAAGAAAAGAAATACGTTCTTATCTAGAGTGAGTAATTTTGAGTAACAGATGGGGCGATGAGGACAATTTTCTTCTCCTTAAAACGGATTACGATTGCATTCGAGTGTTTTTACAATCGCCTTTAAAAAATAACATATATATATATATATATATATATATATATATATATATATATATATATATATATATATATATATATATATATATATATATATATGAAAGATATAAAATTTAAGTTGATCCCCTGTAAATTCTCTTCCCTTCCCATGTTTAAGATGGCATTACCAAATTCTGTTTTCAAGAACCCAGGAATATTTTTCATAGCGTCAGCAATCCCTGGGCAAGCCACACTGTCTATGCCCAAATAAGGCAATCGTCCTGCACAACTGATGCAGCTTGCAAAAAACATATTTGGTCAGCAAATTCTTCAACCGCAGATACCTCTATACTCAAACCCCGGGAATCACTCGGGTGTTGGCTTTCAACTAGATCAGATGTCCGTTTAGCCACTCGGAAATAAATTTCTCTTTCTAATAGTTCTGTAATCTGATCTTATTTCATTACAGAATTTATAGCCGGCAGGATTTCCTGCAGTGAGGATACCAGTTTTAAAATTTTTATTTCAATATGTAAACGGAGTTTTAATTAATTTTACCAGCACCCGTCGTAAAACTTAATTCGCCCTTTCGTGCGTCGAAAATAGCAGCGAGCAGAAGTGGATTACTGTATTACTGACCTTGGTGGATTTACGCTGTTCGGTGACCTAGTTTTGAAGAGCAATGAAGAAAGGGGAAAATCCGATGTTGAATCAAACCGTGGACTTAACCGGTGAAAATAACGAGCCATCTCACGTCCGCTTTTCCGATGTAAATGTGTTTATTAGGCCCTATTCAAATGAAGTGCCAATCGAAAATTACATCGCAGAATATGAGCAGGTTTCTGAACTGTTAACATTAAATCCTATACAAAAAATTATATTCTTTCGCAAGCTGTGTACCGGAAATGTGGAACTATTTCTTCAATCCAAACCCCTGTTTAAAAACTTCGAAGAATTAAAAACAGAACTGCTTAAAGAATTTAAGACGGAGATAAGTAAGGCCGAAATGCATCAGCAATTGTTAAGACGGAAAAAAGGAAGGGAAGAAACTTACGAAGCGTATTACTACACTATCCAGCAAATAGCTTCGAAAGCAGCGATGACCTCGGAAGAGCAAAAATTTTACATCATAAAGGAATAAACGCACGCCCAGAAGTAGATCTCCAACTTCGTTCGACAAAAAATTGTGATGAACTAAAAAACATGTTAAAACTATTGGATAAGCAAAAGTCAGAGGAAAGGACTTTTTATACCCCCAAGCTACCAGTTTTCCATAGACCTCCAGCCTGGAGTCCACGCTTCCAACAACACCCAGGAAATTACCGACAGTTTCGGCCAAATTTTGATCTTCAACACCAGGAGTGGAGACCGAGGAATAATTTTTATCCGCCCCGTTTCCAGCAACGTCCCAGACCAGGGTTCAACACCAGTGCACCTTCCTTTCAGCCAAGAATGACAATGCAGAATCATAATAAAAACTTTAATGTGAGAACCAACGACAGTGACTGAGTGCCAGTAGTAGAGAGCCTGTTGTGTGGACAGAAAATCCAGATTTTATTCGATTCAGGCTCAACTCTAAATATTTTACCAGAATCCACATTAAATAAAAATCACCAACTAAATTTCAAAAATTGCAACATTAACATTACAGCTGTGGGACGAAACGTCCAGGTAAGTCAGTATATAATGCTTCCGTTAAAATTGGGTGAAAAAATTGAAACATTAAAATTTTATTACTTACCTAATGTACAATTACCATATGTTATATTATCTGGTCATGCTATTGGACTCTTTAATGTCACTATTAATTTTAAAACTAGAGAAATTTTTCAGGATAATAAATTGCTTAAGCATTTTAATTGTACCAGCTGTCATAATAATAATCCTAATAAGAGAAGTGGTCATGGAAATAATGAAAAAGTATCTGCATTTTTAAGTAATAATAATGATTTATGTAATGTGATTTCTTGTAATAATGATAAGTGTGATATTGACAATTTAATTCAAAAATTTGATCATGTTTTTGCTAAGAATAAGTTTGATGTGGGAGAAATTAAATTAGAATCGCCAAAAGTAGTCTTAACCTCAGAACTTCCTATAAGTCAAAGACCATACAGAACGTCGCCTAGAGATGACGCAGAGATAAAGAAACAATTAGATGCCTTGTTAAAAGCTAAAATTATTAAACCTAGTTATAGCCAATATAGTTCACCTATTACTCTCGCATTTAAGAAAGAAGATAATGCTAGGACTCGGCTATGTATTGACTATAGGAAAATTAACCAAATTACAAAAACCGATTGTGAACCCATTCCCAGAATAGACAGTGTTCTAGACAAATTGACCAATGCTAAGGTATTTTCTACCTTAGATCTATGTAGTGGGTATTGGCACCTGATATTAGAGGATGAGGAAGCTGAAAAGCTTGCTTTCACTTCTAACTATGGCTTGTACCAATTTACCAGACTGCCGTTTGGATTTAAGAATGCTCCCGCAATATTCCAAAGAACAATTAGGCGTATACTTCATAAATATCAAGTTAACTTTGCTCTAAATTATTTTGACGATATAATTATTTTCTCAGAGACATTAGAACAACATATTCAGCACTTAAAGACCATTTTTGAAATTTGTGAAAAGGAAAATATTAAACTTAAAGAATCGAAATGTCATTTTGCTAAAGATACTATTGATTTTCTTGGCTATGAAGTTAAGCATGGATCATACAGCCCAAATAATACTAATGTAGAAACAATAAAAAAATTATTGGCCCCAAGGAACGTTAAAGATTTACAAAGATTTCTAGGCACCATTAACGTATATCATAAATTTATTCCTGATTACGCTAAAATTAGAATTCCCTTAAATAACCTTTTAAAGAAAGACCAGAAATGGGCATGGACGCTTGAATGTCAACAAGCTTTTCAAAAACTTAAAGATAGTTTAATCTCAAAACCCATTTTGGCCCTTTATAATTCAAATTATCCTTGCCATGTCTATGTTGATGCGTCAAAAGAAGCCATAGCCTCCATAGTAAAACAAGAACATCCTGATGGAAATCAACATCCAATTGCATATCACTCCCGACGACTTAGACCATATGAAATTAATTATACGATAACGGAATTAGAATGTTTGTCCATAATTGATAGTCTTGATAAATTCCATTGCTACCTTCATGGGTCACATTTTACTGTACATACAGATCATCACAGCTTAGTTTGGCTTAAAACTTTTAAAAATCCTACAGGTAGACTTTTCAGATGGTCTCTAAAAATTTCTATGTATGATTTTGACATAAAATATAAGAAAGGTACAACTAATGTTGAAGCTGACATGTTAACAAGAAACCCAATTGCTTTTAATATAACTACAACCCCGCCAGAACCCTTGTTAGATATAAAGGAAATCATCCATTTTCAAATGTTAGAAAATATAACAGCACCCAGATGTTTTAATAAGGATAATATTGTAGTAGTAAAAAGACAAGGTTTAATCAAAATTGTAGTACCAAAAGCGTTAAGAATTAAATTAATAGAGAAAGTACATGAAAAATTTGGTCATCCAGGAATAGCTTCAATGTTAAGAATTATTTCACCTCAATATTATTGGACTAAGATAATTAATGATGTTGGAAATTATGTTAAACATTGTGAAACTTGTCAAGTAAACAAGAAGTCTCATCAGAAAAAATATGGTTTTATGCAATCTCTTCCTCTGTGTGAAAAACCTTTTGAACTATTATCAATTGATACTGTAGGTGGTTTAAGTTATTATAATTCTACTAAGAAATATTTACACATTGTAGTTGATCATGCCACTAGGTACATCTGGACATTTCCCTCTAAAAGTACCACCACGGAAACCTATATAAATTGTTTGAATTCTATTTTTCACAATCATGTACCCGAGAAAATTTTAAGTGATAGGAATTCCGCCTTTACCTCATCAAAGTTTAAACATTTTCTCAGACATAATAATGTTACACAGCTCTTGACATCTGCTCATAGACCGCAGACGAACGGAAAGGTCGAGAGAGTTAACCAAACCATAGTAACTAGATTAAAATGTAAAGTTAGTAATAGCCCTAGTAATGTGCCATGGACAAAAATCTTAGACTCTGTCACACAAGAATATAATAATACCCCTCATTCGGTAACTGGATTTCCCCCAATTTATTTAATGTATGGCGAATTGCCTTATAAAATTTCTTTCCAAGATAATGAGATATACCCTCCTATAGAAGAAGCTAGAAAAATTGCACAAGAAAGAACTAGACAATATTATCAGTCGAATAAAATAAGATATGACAGAAGATTTCAACAAGTTATATTTAAAGTCGGAGATTTAGTTTTATATGAAGAATTTCAATATCCAAATACCCGAAAACTTGCCCCACCGTATTCAGGCCCTTATACTATTCTAAAAAAATGTTCAGATGTTCTTTTTGAAATTGATAAACCCAATGCTCTTTATAAAACTCCCACTGAGATTGTACATTCTACTCGCCTTCGATTTTTCCGTCCTAGAGAGAATTTTCAGTTAAATGATATTAAAAACCCAAGCGAACAGAAACCGGAGGATACTGATGGACTCCCATCAATGGACTGCCAATATTGTGAGTCTCCGAATCTACAACTACTTTTTAAGGACAACTAAAAATGGTATAGACTGATCATGTGAAGTTTATTTTGAATTTTGTAATTATCAAGGTGAATTTTGAATTTTATAATATTTAATTTAATGTCATGATGCATTCTTTTCCTCAGTTGAGTTGTTCTTGTTTTGTTTTTATTTTTCTAATTTTTTTTAATAAAATTGTCGGGTTGTGATGGCCACACAACTCGAAACTTTTTTTTTCATTCGGAAAAATTTTATTTTTGGTTTTTGGGGTTTTTCTTTGAGAGCAACTACAGTTGAGAAACTGAATCCATTTATCTACATTTGTTCATCCACAAAAATTTTCTTTTGAAGTGGCGGGAGGAATTTGTTTTAACCTCCTTTCCAACTTCATAGTAAGCATTCCTCAGCAAACGTGAGGATACACGGTTATTTGAGAGAAATGTGATTTGTGTATAAGAAGTAAGGTATGTTTAAGGTATAAAATGTGTATTGCTATTGAAACGAATTTTGATGTAATGAAGTTGTTTTATTAATGTAACAGTACTTTGAAGAAAAAGAAGAGATATTGATACGAAATGAATGTAAAAATTTACAATATTGTAATTTTGCACGAATAGAGAATTGTAATGAATATAAGAGTACCCAAGGAAGTTAAATAATATAATAGAGTAATTTTTGATTGTGATATAAACAATGTCATTAATATAATATAATGTGAGAACTAATAATACAATATGTGGACAATGTTAAGAGGTAGTTTCCAGGTAGTGTAAATGTTTATATTGTGTTTTATTCATATCAAATATATCAGGATAATATGTCATGTAGCCCTAGAATTTATGTTATCGTGTTATATTTCGAATACAAGTCTTAATTTTGAGCTTATACTGTAATTATGGTAAAGTGCATACGAAGCAAATAAGATGAAGGATAGTAGGGAAACCGCATGGACCTGCTATCTGGAGGAACCATTGTGGACTTTGCCAGATATTTTTGTAATCTTCTGTTATATTCTGTATAATTGTAATATTTTGTAGTTTATTTTTTTATGTTATGTATGAGAGCCTCCACCCGGGTAGACAACGTTTTTAAAATGGGGGGATATGAAAGATATAAAATTTAAGTTGATCCCCTGTAAATTCTCTTCCCTTCCCATGTTTAAGATGGCATTACCAAATTCTGTTTTCAAGAACCCAGGAATATTTTTCATAGCGTCAGCAATCCCTGGGCAAGCCACACTGTCTATGCCCAAATAAGGCAATCGTCCTGCACAACTGATGCAGCTTGCAAAAAACATATTTGGTCAGCAAATTCTTCAACCGCAGATACCTCTATACTCAAACCCCGGGAATCACTCGGGTGTTGGCTTTCAACTAGATCAGATGTCCGTTTAGCCACTCGGAAATAAATTTCTCTTTCTAATAGTTCTGTAATCTGATCTTATTTCATTACATATATATATATACCGGGTAGTTATAATTAAACTTCCCCTATAAACGGCATCCTACAGCGCAAACGGGTGAACGGAATGAAACGAAATTTTGTATATGGGCTATACACGAGATGCGCTCACGGAATTTCGAAAAAAAAAATTTTAGTCCAAAAATGTCCACCAGATGGTGCCTTTTCGGGAAAAACATGAAATTTAGCCCAATAAGCGACCAAAACGGAATACAGAAACAATATTAACATTTATTGACTAGTTTCTGATCACGTTGTCATCGAACCACATTAAGTAAAGGTAAGGGAGAAACAAAATCAGTTCAGTTTCCAGAAACAAGAACAGATTAGGACGAAATTGCACAAGAGGAGCAGTTGTTAATCGTGTCCAGGACGATGTAGGGAAAGCTGCTCCAGGTGACCACCTTCATTCACCTGCAAAATTTCAAGTCGATGGACAGTGTGTTCAATTGTGCAATTTCGTCCTAATCTGTTCTTGCTGAAATTGTTGTTTTCATTAAAAAAACAATCTGTATGCATTATTTCTTTCAAGCATAACTTCTAAAATCTTCGTAAGGAAGAAATGTTAATTGTAGGCAATGTCTTAAAGGAAGAAACGTTTATTATTTCATCACTTTCTAATGTATGTTTTTTCTCCATTGTCTTCTTAATGATCCCACATAAATTTTCTGTTTCAAACACAGATTTCGTAACCGTTTTTTTAACAAATACTTTTTTCAATATTTGTGCTTGAATTTCATTTTTCTCGGGGGTATCAGCGAGAATTCTACATTTGCCAAGTTTTCGTCCACCTCTTTTCTGCCAGGGGCCATGGCCTTAAGTACAAGACAAGATTAAGGCCCTAGGTACAAGATGTTGTTGTGTTTGGCAAAATGGCTTTCATAGCCAAAGACCTGCAGAAACCAAACTTTGTTTTTATATCATTTTTTCCTTTAATGATTGCAAAAATTATCTGCTATACATTAAAACATAAGTTTGCACTTACTTTCACAAAATAAGACTTCAAATTGAAGTGAAAAAATTTAGTTTTGATCATCAAATCAATCTTTTCTATTTAACTATAGCTTCTTCTTGCTTTCATTAAAAATGGCTGTTATGATATGAAACAGTGTTGTCACTCACTCCAATGAGTAAAAATTCTGTAAAATAATAATTATTTAAATAAAGCATAGTGGCCCTAGGTACACGATGGCCTTAGGTACAAGAGTTTCCCCTATGTATATATACATTCTAAACAGTCTAGAAATGTTAATATAATCAGATACTTAGAAATTCCTGTTTAACTTTTAAAGTATTTGCGTTGTTTTAACTAATATACGCTTTTACGTGACAGGTTTACAAAAGGACTTATTAGCGTGTCTTCATTAGCTTATATTTTAAAGAATGACACATCGTAAATGAGAAAAGAAAAATATGAAATATTTGATTAAATTATGTTAATTAAATCATTCTTCTGTTTTTACTACATATTTAACTTTAGGCAGTTTTACCTCCACTAGTTGTTTTTTGTATTGTAGTTATTGTTCTCTGCTGCTTTCAGTAGCTGCAGGTAAAGGTTGTAGACTGTCTGTGTAATGCTTAACACGCCGAGTTTTGCTCTAGTGTCACGTGAACGCTTGTGCGATCAATGATGTCTTTTATTGCATTCTTTATATAGGTTAATATCTCTTACATTAATTCAAAAAGATATTACTTATAAGGCTTAAAAGATAATGTAATGGCAGGATATGGTTACAGAACTTCTAAAGAAATACCCTGTAATTACGGAAATATTAAGGAAGGTTGATAATCCAGAAAAGGGGTATCAGAAATAAAATTTTGAAGAAAATTTTTATATGAATTAACTATTATGAAAATATTTTTCTTAAATATAGAAAACATCCTCTATGCATAAAAATCAAATGGCTCCAATTTTTAGTATTGAATTTTCTATTTCTTCAAGTATGTAACGAAAGTAATCTATATATGAGGCGTTGAAAGGCAAAGTGGTGTAAGTCACATTTTCAACTTTTTTCATTTGGGGGCAAATATGTAATCTCCATGTTCAATTTATAGTGAAATTGTAAATAGTTATCATTTTCAATATTGTAGTAATTGTTATGAATTATAATTTGTTCAATTTATGCTGGAATTTTTTGTAGTTTTTTCAGTTAAACTCTTTTGACTTACACCACTTGACTTACTGACTTACACCACTTTGCCTTTCATCGCCTCATATATAAAACAGTTCCGTAACTGACTCACTGACTGACATACAACGCACAGATCAAACCGCTGGACCTAAAGGGCTGAAATTTTGCATAGCAATTCTTATTATAGTGTAGGGGTGCACTAAGAGAGATTTTTGAAAAATTCTTCTTAGATTTTTTTATATTAAATTTTTAAGCTGTTTTAGTAACTTTTTTTAAGTTTGCATTTAAAATAATAATTTGAGGGTTATACAATTTATATCACGAAAAAGATCATGAAAATTCGTTTAAAATGAGATCTTTTTCGAATCTTTACAGCTATTTTCTGATTTTTGGTGAATTTTTAAAGATTCGTTTTTAGAATTTAATTTATTAAATGCCGATCACGTGATTTCTTTTTTCTGGTACTTTAAATAAATTTATCGTCACGTGCATAACAACTAAATAGACAAAAAATATTTTTTTCTTGCTAATGCGGCAGACGATTGGATATTATTTTGTCTATAAAAATATCCCTTACGGTTTTTTTATAAATATATATTTTTTTTTACATCAATTGTATATATTGATAATCGTATTTATTATAAATATATATATATATATATATATATATATATATATATATAGGCATTAATTGCATACATTGACCGTTGTATTTAATTTGTATGTACTCCGTAGCGAAGTGCGGGTTTTCAGCTAGTTATCTATGAATTGAAGTTAATACTTCCTCAAAGAAAGGACTTGTGTTTACACGTTTATTGTTTCTATGTCATTTCTCATGAATGCCTCTTCTATTATGAACCTCAAAGTCCATTTCAAGCACTCCTCTAAAACGTGTTCTAAAACAACCACGGGAAATCTTTTGTAAATTCTCGGAAATATGCGGCTCCTTCCAATAATAATTACTTCTTAATGGATGATGTGGTGAAGTTGAAGTCGGGGACAAAAGGCTGGAGAGGATCGAGTTATCGTGAAGCCCCTAGAAGTCACATTTTATGATAGGAACACAAAAGGCCCACCCGAGTAAATGCAAGATTTAACCTAAGTCACGCAAGAATTGAACACAAAGCTTTGCGAGGTTTAAGGGGGATTAATTATGTTATTAAAAGTCAATGTTATACTTCAATGAGTTTGAAACTGAATTTTGATCTTGAAAATTTCCGGAGACGCGTTTATGAAATAACTTAAAGGATTTTTCAAGTATGCATTTTGTTAACCTTTATGGTCGTGATCCGACAAATCATTATCTTGTAGAAGCAATTATAACTGTAGAACCAACTCTTATTTACATCTGGTTTATTGACACATTAAAATCTTGGTTAAATAAATCATTTACAAAGTTTCGTTAAGACGAACGTTAATACACTCGTGAGAGCCGGGCTCATTATTCAAAGTCCGTACGAGACCCTCTCTCTCCCTCCGTACGCGTGTCGACCCTTCAACAGTCCAAGTCCATTATTCTCGTTCGTTACCGGCGTCTGTATTTATGCATTCTTCTCTCTCTTTCTCGAACAACAACCAGCCTTTTCCATCCGCGCTACGCAGACCACCTATCGTGAATTTCATTGTCCACGGCTACTACCTTGGAAGTGCGCCGCTGTGTTTCCCTAATCATTCTAAATGACCTGACTAACTCACTATTGTCGAGGGTTTCCAAAGGTGTATATCTTTCGACACCTGTTTGCGTTTCTTTTGGTGCTTATTAAAGAAGCTATTACTCACCTTCATCAATTCCACTTAAGAATGGGAGACGAGAGTCTGACACATTTTATATGAATTACGCGAGGCTTAAAATCTATACAGTCGAACCCCGTTATAACGAACTTCAAGGGACCAAAGGTTTGGTTCGCTATATCCGGTGGTTCGCTATATCCGAACCGTTAAGAAAAATGTTCACAAAATGTATAACTCATTAGTTGCTATGTGTATTCAATAATGATGTATTAAAAAACGATAAAATCTATTAAAAATGACCATTAATGAATTAAATTGACTAAAATCGATAACATTAAACTGATACAATACTAATTAAACTAATTAAAAATGAAAGACAAATGGATATAAATTCATTTTACCTTTAATTCTTGCTCACTGTTTTGTTACAGAAATCATCGGTAATCTTCTGCTGACGTGATACCGATTTCAAAAACATTATATGAATTTCTTTGTCCAGGACTTCAAATGACTGCAACACTCTTTCTTCCACTGTTTGTGTGGGAAAAAAATTTATTAATTACACGCATTGCTGCTGTAGCATCTAAGATGGTGGGAGTTTCATCATTTATGTGCTCCTCTTCATCAGCATCAGATGCAGAATCTTCGATTTCAGAATGATTCATTTTAATTTCTTCCACAATATCTTCATCAGTCGGATTTTCACATGTAATGATTTCATCATCAAATGTTTCGAACAATTGGATGTCACAATACGAGAATGAGGAAATATTGTGTTTTTCTATCCACATCGCGATAGGTAAATCTTCATCTTCTTCTTCAACATTCTTTGCTAGGCCAGCATGTCAAAACATTTTCTAATTGTAGAATCTGTAACAAGCCGCCAAGATTTTTCGAGCATTATAATTGCATCAAGAAGAGAAACGTCACATTTTACATTTTTATCATATCCTTCTAAAATTCGTAAAATGTGCTGCTTCCTGTAATGACATTTAAGGCTTCTGATGACACCCTGGTCCATAGGCTGTACTACAGAAGTTGCATTCGGGGGAAAGAGTACAATTCTAATCGATTGTAACTGTTTATCGTTTTTGTGTGCACTACAATTGTCAAGCAGAAGTAGAATTTTCCGTTTTTTAGCTAAAAGTTCACGATCCCACTTTCGAAGTTCTTTTTCAAACAGTTCCTTAGTCATCCACGCCTTACGGTTGGCTTCATAAGAAACAGGAAGCCGTTTGATATTTTTGAAGCATCTGGGGTGTTTAGATTTTCCAATTACTAGAAGCTTACGACGTTCAGTTCCACTCATATTGGCACACACAAGAAATTTGATTCTGTCTTTCGACAATTTTCCGCCATTACATTTCTCTCCATTAAACTTTAATGTCTGGTTTGGTGTCATCTTGCAAAACAGTGCAGCTTCATCAGCATTAAATATGTCATTCTCGTCATATTCACTAGAGATGTCATTCCAAATATTTTCTTTCCACGTATCGTTGTTGGTTGTTGAAACATCTCCCGAATCTCCGACAATTTTTCCGGAAGATATGTTGTTCCGCTTCTTGAATCTGTCTAACCATCCATTAGAACACGGAAATGGAATTCCAAATTTACTGGCAAATTCATCAGTTTTTGACTGAAGCATTTACCCAGAAATTGGTACATTTTGGCTTGTTTGAATGCTGAACCATTTTAATAAAGCTTCTTCCACTTCTTGATGGTCAGCTTTTCTTAATTTTTTTTGGGAATTCAAATTTTTCTCGAAAGCAGAAAGTATGCTTTCTCTGTTTTTCCATATTGTTCCAACTGTAGATTTCGATAAATCTTTTTTTCGGCAAATGTCAACTTGGCTACCTCCATTTTGTATTTCTCTTATGATGTTTACGTTTTCTTCGATGCAGAATGCTTTACGCTTGCTCGACATGATGTACCTAATGATTTCTTAAAAGCGAATTTTTAACTTGTGATAAACACTCAAATAGGTGAATTAGATGAAATGACTTCCCTTCCACCTGCGTGTGGAAATGCATCTTCCGGCTCGACCCTGAGCTGACCTTTCCCCTTGTTCTCGGGTGAGCATATGCTATACTGTTCATGCTTTTACTTGTTCTCCTAGAGCGTTTGGTGAACCTTTCCCCTCCCCTCCCTCCTCTTACTGTGGTTTCGCTTACCGAATTACTGGCGGGATTACAACTGCAGAGTGGCTATCGTAATGGTGCATATACATTGGTACAGAGTTCTCTGCCTGCATATCCCCGACTCCTGTCATCACATTAGTCACGGTAACATTAGACACGGTATTTAGAACCACCCCCATTCCAATGAACACGTGTCTTCCAGATATTCCCCCATTTAGAACCCCCCCATTCAAGCCGCCAAGGTCCCTCGTGTTTCTTGATCTAGTGTCCCTCGCCCCACTGTCACCATTTGACCCCCGGGACCTCGGGTTCTCCTTTGATGCTATGTATTGGACCGCTAGAGGAGGAGATCCACGCATACCCAGAGTACAGAGAGGAACATAAATCACTGGCAGATGCAGAAAACTCTGTACCAATCTGTATGCGCTATAAAAGGGAAAGAATGCAGATGTTTTTACCCTTGAATAAACAGACTTACCGCTGATTTACTCCGTGTTACTAGCTGACATACATTTCCATATGAAATCAGAGTCGAAGTCATGTTTTCACAACTGCGGAAAAATTTAAAAAAAAAAAAATCAGTCGACTGAAAAAAAAGGTTCGTTATAGCCGATTCTTAACATTTCGGAGGTTCGCTATAAAAGGGTAAATTAGCATTAAATAGAATAGGAAAATGGCGGGACCAAAAATTTCGTTCGTTATATCCGGGAGTTCGTTATATCCCAGGTTCGCTATAACGGGGTTCGACTGTATTTAAGTTGCTAAGCAGATTTTTTGGGCAGTCCGTGAGAGAAAACTACTGCATCAATTTACTTCATTTTGGCCTTAAACGAAACATTGTAATCTGTGGATTTGTCAAATTTGGTTTTTGTAACCGCAATTTCTATTAATGAACGATAATTTACAATTAAAAATTGATTTCTGTGCATGCTCGGTAGCATGTTTAAATCTGGCTTTAGAACCTCCGTTTCTGCGCATGCTCAGTGATATGTTTTAATAATAAACACGTTATTCCGAGGAGTCTCTCTAGATCTCTCTCTGCCATTTTTTATTTTTATGATAATTATGTTTGTGAAATATAAGATTAAACCTCATGGAAATTATTTATTTCGCTCTGTTTAATTAGCGATAATTTACAATTTAAAAAAATTGCTTTTTGCGCATGTTCAGTGACAATTTTAAATCTGGCTTTAGATACTCACTAAGCAAGAGGCAGCTTAAACACATTAATTTGTTTCTGCGATTTATTATAATTTTCAACATTTGGCATTGATTTGTTGATTATAATTTGTGTATTAGTACATTTATTTACTCTCTAGCCGTCATGTTTTGACGGGTACCATCTAGTATGCTTAAAGTTAAGATATTGCTTAAGAATGTGTGTTAACCTTTAAGGTCGTGATCCGACAAATCATTATCATGTAGAAGTAATCATAACTGTAGCAACAACTCTTATTTACATCTGGTTTATTGACACATTAAAATCTTGGTCAAATAAATCATTTACAAAGGTTCGTTCCTACGAACGTTACTACACTCATGAGAGCCGGGCTCGTTCCAAAAGAGCTCCCCGTCTCTCCGTACGCGTGTTGACCCTTCAACAGTCCAAATCTATTCTCCCCCCATTCGCAACACCGTCTTTATTTATCCATTCTTCTCAGCGCCTTCTCGAACCATCCATGACGAATTTTCTTTCCTGCCGACTTTTCCAAGGTAAAAGCGCGCCGCTAATGGATTTCACAAATCATTCTAAATGATTTGCGTCCTTTTACCTATTGTCGCACTTCTCCAAAGGTGTATATCGTTCGACACCTGTTTGCGTTTCTTTTGGGCTCATTGAAGACCCTATTACTCACGTTCATCAATTCCACTTAAGAATGGGAGACGAGAGTCTGACAATGTGTATTTGTCAAAATAACTTGTGAAAATATTGAAGCTACTCAAAATATGATAAACAAATGAAGCTTTAAAGAAAAATTTACTGGCATTTTGTAAATTAGGTACCATTGATCATAACTTGTTCTAGGGTACGTAAAGTTCAGCTGTGGATAGTTATGCTAAAAGATTTATGAATTCAGATTCTTTTGTATGGAAAAATAGCCTAAATATGATATAATTTTGCAGTTCATATCATAAACAGAAAAACTACTAATTAGAAAAAGCAACGAACTCTGTTTTCGTCATAAATATTTCTTCAAACCTTTGCTGTATTTTATTCATAACTTTTCGTTATAAGATGGCTTGCGTAAGACGAAATAATGTAAATACCGTTTTGAGAAAAATCTGAAAATGATCATTAATTATCAAGCACTAGAAATATTTTTAATAGCTATTATGTAATTTGTCGGTAACATCATAATAAAATTGAGGCAGAAATTTAAAGGTTGAACTTTGAGACTTTTGCATGATGTTCCGAATGACACAAATATTTCAAGTCTTCAACCCTACCAACTTTTAAAGAACATTTTAAACGTTAGTAGGGTTTGTTAAAGACAAGGTACATTTACTCGGTGGTTGATTTACGGTTTATATTCAGTTTTAGAATGCACATTATAAAAGTCTGAATGTGGTTCAGGGTTTTGATTCCGCCCAGAATTTTTTTTTTGTAATGACAGGAAATAGATGAATAAATCAGTGTGGAAGAAAGTGCCTTTACAGTTACACCCAACACAAAAATAACGTGATTTCAACGAGACTTTGAGCGTTCGACCTCTATACTGCGAGAAAAAAATGAAGGGTTGGTCAATATCGAAGCAAAAAAATGCTAAAGATGTTTGTTTGTATCCTAATTTTGTCAAGGATATAGTTTTTTTTATTTATTATTATTATTATTATTATTATTATTATTAAGTGAGAAAAATAATGCATGAGTGTGATGTGAAATAGAACCACCACATTCCCTTTCAATGTTTGTTTATTTAAAGACAAAACAATTTTTATTAAAAATAACCAACGTATTTGAATTTAAAATTTTAAATATTTTTTTAAATTACAAATCTTAAAGTACTCATTTTAAGCATGCACTGAACGGAAGGACTACTTATACATGCATTCAGCGATATGATGTTTGAGCCTTAATGCGAATGCCTTTTGAAGAACGAAAGTACTTAATTATTAATAGACCTATGTAAATAGTGGTAGAATCAGGAGTAGTCAAGCATCGATTGAAATCATCGATTAAATTTCGTGTGTTGAAAGACCTCTGCGACCAACTTTCATATTCTCTAAAATTTCTGGGATCGACTAAGAGTATACAAATTTATATTTTTGCATGACTTAATCTTTAAAGATATTATTACATGAAAACCACTCTAAAGTAAACACTTTTCTTTGAAAAAAAATTTTTATTTGGAATAATTATAAGTATGGGATTTTGAATTTTGTTATTTCTACAGAATCTGAGTAAAACATATCGTTTACTCTGAATTTGGATTGAACATTCAGACTGACATTTTAATAGAATATAGAAAATATCCAGTAGCTTTTCTCAATCTCCTAAGTTCGTAAACTTTACTTTCACACTAAGAATTAACTATTTTACTTATATACGTTGCAGTTTTGAATATTGTATTTACTTTGCTCAATCACTTGAAATTATTTCTAAAACGATCGAAAATACTTAAATTAAAAGAATTATTATATTGAATCTTCTTATAGAGGCAGTGCAGAACTTTGATTGCAATTTGTAAATATCCACTTCAGGCAATCCTTTGACATTTCTAACGTGGTTCACTGAACTTTTTTTTAAGTAAACACTTTGTGCCGATTGTAAAGGTAGATTATATTTAACTTAAACAGGGCTAGAACTCTAAATTCCCATGATAATTTAATAATAAGTAAAATTTTCTGCCTTTTTTAAAAGTTTAGTTATTTTTTCCAGTATGCTTTAAAGATCGTGAGGTTCTGGAATATATTCTGCTTTTCTGTACCGAAAAGAACTGCATTAATAATTTACCGACTGGTCTCAGTGAATCTAAAGTTATTTTTACTATTCTTTCCAGATACTTTTTATATGTTTGTTGCTTTTAATGTTTGCAGAAGACATCCTGAAATCGTCGCTTTTTAACCGGACTCACGAGATATGTTGTATTGTAAAAGTTTAGCCTACTTTGACGTCCATTCCGATTCTTTCTTTAGAACAGGAAATTTCATACCCCCTTTGTAAGAACGGCCATTAAAGGGATATATATATATATATATATATATATATATATTCATTCTTGGGCCCGTATGCTTGGGATACATGCTATCCCACCCCGTAAGGAAAGGGTTAATTTACCTAAATATTTCCCTTGTGCATTTGTGTTGAAATTTAAAGAACTGATATACATAAAGTACTTAAGTGGCTTTAAATGATAGTGACTATATAAGCAAAATAAAAGAATACAAAAGATGAAAATGCCTCATTATTGATCATTAAAAATCCTAATAAATACCGAGTCTACATCGATCCGTTTCTATTTCGGGAATAAAAGACGTCAAGGTGCTAGCTCAATTAAAAACTGAATGATTCGGATATATTGATGCCAAAGGATGCGTGAAATGCATCTACCAGCGTGAGAAAAAAATACATGATCTGGAACAATGTACGCTTCAATGCAATGAAAATCTGATATCGGTATTCAGATGCTCTATATGTTCGGAAAATATTTGCGGAAATATTTTTTTTTATTTTGTTCTTTTCTATTCCTTGGGAATGCTTCTTTCTAATATTATGCATCGGTAGCATTTGATAGCTATTCAGCAAAATTCCTAAAAAAAAATCTCATATTTGCTTTGATTACAATAACTAGGGATATATATTTATATTTGAGAACATTGGAAATTAACATCGGTGTGGTACAGTTATAGACTCTTTATTCGTTGTATTCCATTAGGTTTGTATGAATACAAACGTGTGGATATAGAAAGATGATAGTTTGTAAACATCGTAATTTTGCAGTTTTTGAGACTGACGTAGTTCATACGATCTTCATATATTTTTTGAGTAGAGGCTGTTATGTTATCTGTTTGCTTCGATGTTTTTGAATGACAAATAATCCCTCCTCTGTATGTAAAGTACATTATTACGTACTTTCGTTTTAGGGTGACGGGATTGTCAGACTCCCGTACGACGTTCTTAATTGGGACCATGGACACATAATTTAGAATGATTAGTGAAGGCCGTTAGCGGCATTCTACAAAGCGAAAGCCGACGGCGGTGAAATTCGCCATAGGTGGTCCACGTAGAAACGAACCGGAAGACGGGGGTACGAGGTGTGGAAAAGTCTAGATTGTTCCAGAAAGACAGAAAAAGGGATAAATAGAGGCGAGAAAAAAGGATAGACTTTGCCAAAATGACGCGGGCGAGCGGAGAGAATGAAGAGACAGGGTCTCTATACCGAACTGATTTATGAACTCCGCGCCTTTGAATCGATGTATGATAGTTCTTCGGAACAAGCGTGTATATATTAATACTAGCTGAAAACCCGTGCTTCGCTACGGAGTACATTCAAATTAAATACAACGGTCAACGTATGCAATTTATGCCAAAAAATAAATATATATATTTATAATAAATGCGATAATCAATGTATACAATTGATGTAAAATATATATCTATCTATATATATATATTTATAAAAAAATCGTAACGGATATGCATTTTTTTTTGGATAATATCCAATCGTCTGCTGCATTAGAAAGAGAAAAAAATATTTTTTGTCTATTTAGTTGTTACGCACGTGACGATAAATTTATTGAAAGTACCAGAAAAAGAAATCACGTGATCGGCATTTAATAAATTAAATTCTAAAAATTAATCTTTAAAAATTCACCAAAAATCAGGAAATGGAGGTAAAAATTCGAAAAAATTTCATTTTGAAGGAATTTTTATGATCTTTCTCGTGATATAAAATTTATAACCCTCAATGTATTTTAAATGCAAACGTAAAAAAAGTTTAAAAAAACAGCTTAAAAATTTAATTTAAAAAAATCTAAGAAGAATTTTTGAAAAATCTTTCTTAGTGCACCCCTACACTATTAGAAGAACCGCCATGCAAAATTTCAGCCCTTTAGGTCCAGCGGTTTGGTCTGTGCGTTGTATGTCAATCAGTCAGTCCGTGAATGAATGAGTCAGTTACGGAACTGCTTTATATATATAGATTAGTCTAGATATTGATTTTATAATAAACAAGATGTAAATAGACGTATATTAGTGTGCACATTAATATTTCGAGTGGCTTATACATCGGATCACAATGATTAGGTTAACAAGGATTTTATAATGTCAATGTGTCATTTCTACATTGTTTTTTATTTTTAACTAGAAGGTAACCCGTCATTCTGACGTCATAATACTAATAATGACGTCATAATGGAAAAAGTATATGAAAGTTAAAAAATATCCCGAATTATCTAACAAAGTTGCATTTAATCTACACCTTGTAAAAGCGAACCCTTTCATTATTTTTTTATTTATTTAGTGTTTCATGCGATTGGAGTAGTAGACTGCCATCCAGTTTTTTACAGCTCACTACGCGATATGGATATTTGAACTACTTGATTCATTTACATTCAAGTTTGTTTACTTTCAGAATTCATCACAAAAGTAAACAGATTTTTAAAAACTGTTAAATATACAGCTGAAAGCATCCAATTTTTTTTTTAGTTCTGAATGCTTTATAGAAAAATAGGCTGAACAAACGTGATTTGGTGGAGAAGATATTAGTTTTTAGGTAAGAAAAAATTCTGATCCACATCTGAAATTGAAATTAAGCCTAACCGGCCGTTAGTTTACTGAGGGCTTCAATTGAAAGATGAGTACAACCCGGAAGTGTTATACAGAGACGACGGCTATTATATATATAATTTTTATTTTCAATGGCAAGAATTACAGGACAATAGATGTCAAAAATACAAAAATGCAAGATAGAAAAATGGCATCAGTTAATCCATCGACTTAAGTCTGGCAATCCAATAGCGCTTCCATGAAGGAACTCGAGGTAGAGCAGGACAAGAAGCAAGGTGAGGCATGTCCATTTCTTGCTGGTTATCACACAGGAGACAAAGAGGGTCGGGAGCAAAGTTAATTCTGTGCAGGTGCTTGCGGAGGCGATCATGGCCAGAAAAAAAGCCGTAGCATTGCCACAGATTTATCTGTTGGCCACTCAGGAATATCACGGACATGGTCATACCATGGCTTGTGACCGCTTCTAAGCAGCAACAACCTGTGAAAACACCTGAGGGTTTTTTTGACTATCGTCTTGATGGAATGGTGGGCCCAGGGCCGCCCAGAGACTTCATGGGGCCTGGGGCAAACTTCTGTTGGGGGCCCCAAGACTATTTTTCAGAAGACTATTTTGTAGTAAGAGAAATGTGATTAATCGAATTTTTTTTTTTTCGGGGGGGGGGCCCTTTTTTCAGGAGATTATTTTGAATTTTGAAGTACGGTACGAGTTTCAGAATTTTCTTTCGGAGAAAATTTAATAAATAAATTTTTAAAAAAATTTTTGGGGCTCCTCCGGCAGTTGGGGGCCTGGGGCAAAGTTCCCCAGTTGTCCCCCCCCCCCTCTGGGCGGCCCTGGGTGGGCCAAATCCTGGTTGTTTAGCTGTAAGACAGAAGCCCACTTTTTCGCCAGGATTTCTACATTGTACATTTCTTGAAATTACCGAAAGTATAAGTTTTGTATCGAGCTATGGCTAGAATTACTACAACAATATCTGCGAGGATCAGGGTTGAAAATAAGGAATGAGGGATCATGGGATTAAGAAGATTCTTCAGAATTTATTCTAATCGCTTGATAGTTATACTGATCTTTTAACATCTTGACAGAAGATGTTTAAACTGGTTTAGAACGATTTTGATTCACAATAACAAGATACGGAAAATAACTCAATAAAATATTCGGTAACGATTTTCTTCTTTATCCGAAACTTTGCGTTTTATGCTTCAGAATATATCGTAGATGCTTTAAAATGACGTAAGTAAATACACTTGCGTCTTAAATTTGAATTTAGATAAGACACTATTGATTAAGTTGTCATGGCATTACATGTATTTACTCAGTCACTGATTAGTAACTCAATATACTAAATACATTTCCGGTCTGAAAATTTAACCGATAAAATTTTCAAACTGTAAATATTTCACATCTACATGGTATGTCACGAATACATCTAACTGTAGCATACATTTCAGAAACTACTGCGCATGAAGCAAACTGTAGCACAGCGAAAAAAAATTGAAGAAAAATGATTGATACGTTTCTGAATGATTGATACGTCGTGATGATACGTGATGATGATACGTGATGATTGATACGTGAAAAATAATTGATACGTGATCTGAATGCGTTTAATAATTTTAAGAAGCCAATCAATAGTTATATGCACTTCAACGTTAAAAAATTGTATGTATATTTGCGTATTCCTCCATATTTACTGAGAGTTTGTGCGTCCACTGACACACAATTTCGTCGTCAATAATAATTTATTCTATGAACTACCCCCAACTGATTATTTAAACTTTTACATACACTAAGCAATAAATACAACCTCCTTTTTCATCGCTCATAAAATCGCTGCTCAACTTACTTCAAATTAATGCTTCTATTATGAAGCATTATTTAGTTTCAACATCTTTAAAATCTACCGGGTATATTGCCCTTCATCATTAGTCATTGTTTCTGATAATATTCCATTCATTACTTCGAAAACGCCTAAATAAATCTTCTAATGCGAATGTCTCTCTTGTGAGACTTAATACCCATTTAAAATAATTGCGATCAGTCAATAGCGTAAGATTAGTAGCGTCTGCAGTAGAATATTCACTCATCGTCCTATTAATTATACTTATATTCACTATTAATTATACTTATATACGGCTAATTTGTCAGAGAGTTCTGGGCTGACGAACTTTAAGAAGGTAATTATTTTTTTGTTTGTTTGAAATGCGTAGTTGAAATGACCTCAGTCGAACGTAATTTCGAATATCCTTTGGGTTTTACCTGATAACTAAAGCATTTACTGGTGCAGCTGTCGTGGAATGGTTTCGTATTTGCCAAAAATAAGGGGATGGTGGAGTTTCAAATTGCGAAAAATCGAACAAAAATTGAAATTTTTTTGGGTGTGTATTAATATTTTAAAAATATGTAAATATTGGAATAAAATGCATTTAAAATATGTAATGACCTCAGTCGAACGTAATTAAGTCGAACGTATTTGATAAGCCATTGATATTCAATTTTAAATAATATTCTAATATGCATAAGTGATGACTGAAAATGGGTTTTGAATTAAAGTCACTAATAACCTGCGCAAACACTTTATTAGAGTTACGGATAACATTTATGGTGTCAAATTTATTTAGAAAATTATGAAATTTAGTCAATATAGTTGGGCAATATAAATGGAAAATTCATCAAATTTAGGGTGGTCTGAAGATTGGTAGATTCTCAAACTGACTCGAATATGTAATGAAAAGCAAAATGAAAACTTTGCGGCTTTAGAAAAGTAAATATTAAAAGTAGGGGAAAAAATATTTTTAAATGGCTTATTCTCAAAATCGGTAATTTCCAGATTTGCAAGTCTTTGTGAAATGCTCCTTGCGTCATAATTTTTGAAGAAATTTTATAAAATTCATAATAAAGACTCCCCTAATACATTAAAATAAAGTTATGTATCCATTTCCGGTTTCGACATCATTCAGATTATGAAAGTTTAACTTAAGTGAAGAAAAGTACAAAAACTATACGAAAATTCAGAGTGCAAGCATAAAAATATTTCCTAAAAATTAACTGTTCAACGAAAGCACAAAGTAATACATAACTGTGTTCAAAATATATTTATAAGCAGTATAAATGCACAATTATGGGGGGAGTTGAAATTTGTATCGCAAGGAGCATTTAAAAAAATAATAAAAAATTCAATTTTTAAAATATAAGAAAATTTAAATATTTATATAATTTTATATGTTGCTTGATATAGTTATACTTTAAGGAATATATAGGCAAAATTTCATATCTCTGAGGTTAAAAATTTCAAAAATTACTTTGTAATGTCCACCATCCCCTTAAGAACCAAGAACACGAACTCTAACATTAGAAATGCATTATTATTATTACTATTATTATTATTTTGACATCACTGTTATTTACTTTAGGCAGCATTGATGGGAGTATAAAAATTATTTTACGATTAAGCATGGATATAAGTCATGAAAAGAATCAGTGATAAAGGTGGCTTCCTTATATGCTATTTAGTAGCTGAAATAGCATATAAGGAAGCCGTCGTATATAATAAATACGACGATCAATGTATACAATTGATGTAAAAAAATACATTTATAAAAAATCGTAAGGGATATTTTATAGACAAAATAATGTAGATGAAAATATTCAAATTAAATCTAATAGGACATACTAAAGAATATAGTACAGTTAATATAGCACAGTTTGAGGAACATATTTCTACTGTATTTTAATATTTTTTTAGATAATGTCCAATCTGCTGCCGCATTAGCAAGAAAAGAAAAATACTTTTTTGTCTATTTCGTTGGTATGACGTGACGATACATTTATTTAAAGTACCAGAAAAAGAAATCACGTGATAAGCATTTAATAAATTAAATTCTAAAAATTGATATTTAAAAATTCACCAAAAATCAGAAAATGGAGGTAAAGATTCGAAAAAGATTTCATTTTAAAGGAATTTTTATTATCTTTCTCGTGATATAAATTTTATATCCTTCAGATTATTATTTTAGACGTAAACTTAAAAAAAGTTACTAAAACAGCTTAAAAATTTAATTTTAAAAAATCTAATAAGAATTTTCCAAAAATCTTTCTTAGTGCACCCCTACACTATAAGAAGAATCGCCATGCAAAATTTCAGCCCTTTAGGTCCAGCGGTTTGGTCTGTGCGTTGATAGATATTATTACATTTTATACATATAGATATATAGTATTTAGGATGTTTATATATTGCTATGTGCATGAATAGGCTAAAGATACAAGTTTATGCATCTGTTTTACCAAACTGGGGTAGTATTCGAACTCAAAAACGACTTCAAAGACGGTTCTGTTGTTTGAACCCTGACCTCGAGGATAGGAGATTCGGGTTCGATACTTAGAAGGCCGTCATTTCGATGACATCGATCACTGGAGGGAACGATAACGGACTGTTTGGTCCCCTTATGACAAACATTTCACCAAAGTCAGTCAATAATTACAAGAACTTTTTATATACCATGTTTTTATATTTTCTGTTGAATCATATAAACTTGACAATTCTATGTATTAATAAATACTTTTTGAAAAAAATTTTTGATGAATTATTCCATCAACTTGACAGAAAATGAAGTTAATTGGAAGTTAACTTGCGTTTAACTTTTCATTCCCGTTCGGGCCGACAGATGGCTGCACCAGTCTACAAAACAAAATTAACTGAAAATAATTAAAACATGGTGAAAATCTTCTTAAAGATGACTAAAAGTATTAAAAAAATGCATTGTCATCGTGTTCCGAGCTATTCTAAAAGTTTCAAATGTCTAGCTAGTCGGGAAGTTAGCTAAAAATCGATTGCAAGATTTGTACTGGACAAACAAACACACACACATAAACAAGAAAGCAAGTTAATAAAAACATGGTAAAAATCAGCATTGCTAAAAGAGATTTAATAAAAGCTTTGGAGGGGCTGAAGCCAAACGACTTTCAAAATTGCAATGCGCAGAACACCCTCCATGTTGTAAAACCAAAATTATGAAATATTTAATATTAAACCCTTTCCTTTCGCTGTTTTAACTATAATAGCTCTGAAAATTCAATAATTAGATAATATAATTACATATGGGCTGTTTTCCTTATATTTTTTCCTTAAATTTTTCTTTAATTTTTTATTAAAACATATTTGCCTATTTAGGTTCCTATATGTTTTATAAATTATTGATTAGTAGTATTTTTTGGCAACCTTAATTTGTATTCAAATGTAAATGGTTTTGTTTTCCTGAAAAGTAATGGGAATGCGGTAAGAGCATTTATGGTTTGGTTAAGAACGGATAAGCCTTTCATTGGCTTCTTTCCATTTGGCAATCTACGCGCTGATAATGTATTCTTCCTAGAATTCTGTCAATTTTCCATATCTGATTTCGGTTACTAGAACTACGCAATGGGAATTTTTATATAAAAATAAAACTAAGAGAAAATGATTTAATTAATTTGGCAAGCTTCTTTTTTTAAGTAGTAACCTTTCTACCCACATTGGATACAAGTTAATTGCGTTTTCAAAATTAAGCTAACATGCACTTTCGCTGCTTATGATTCTAATGAAATATTACCAAATATTCGTTTTTCATTGCTGCAGGCACTTTCCTCTGACGGTAGGTACTTCTTGACATTGTCGAATGAAAATCTGCGAAGTTTTGCTGGATTCTTTATTATGGGGGGGGGGGCACCATTTAGGTGAGCCAACATTGCTCCCTATGAGAAGGACTACACGGAAGGAACCAAGATTTATTCGAGATTTGAACCCAAACCCTCAGCGTGGCAGCCCAGAGAGCTAACCACTATATTATGTGGGCGGCATAGTACCAAATATTGATAGGTTAAAAAATCATTCATTAGAATTGATAAGTCATTGATATTCAATTTTAAATAATATTCTAATATGAATGAGTGATGACTGAAAATGGGTTTTGAATTAAAGTCACTAATGACCTGCACAAACACTTTATTAGAGTTACGGATGTAGGGTTCGCGTGTTGCTCAGATGCAAATTTCTGGTAGCTGCGCAGTGCAGGCCAGTCGAAGTGAGTTCGGAGCAGGTGTCTGGGCTATTTAAGTGACACACGCTGAGTTGGCAAGAGCCCAAGAAGGGAGTGGAGGTTTGTACGGTAGTGCGTTACGCTATTAGTAGAGATACGAAAGAGTCGAGAGAAGTTACGTTGAAGGTGATAGCGGTATTTAACTGATAGAGCACGTATTAGTATTTAGCCTAGGTGGCTGCACGAGTTCGATAGTTATTTCAGAGCCCGATGGTTACGGGTATTGTTAGTGAACGTATATTCTGCCTGAAAGGGTTCATTACGACTTTAAAGTTCAGTTTCTTAGTACCGCAAGTTGCGGTACTGTTGTGTTATTATTTGAAGCCCCAAGTCGGTCTATGTTAGTCTACCTCTACGTAGAAAATTATGGAATTATTTATTTATGCCTATTACTTTATAGTGTGCCTGGACCGTTAGAGGATTCACAGGGTAAATACGAAATAGAACCATATACAGATAACATTTATGGTGTCAAATTTATTCAGAAAATTATGAAATTTAGTCAATCTATTTGGGCAATATAAATGGAAAATTCATCAAATTCATAAAAGAAGTACCTTTAACTGAGCTTCTCGTTTGCTATTTACAGGTACTTATACATGAAAATATTCTAAATTTGTAATTTCTATATTTGAAGCTCAAAATATTCCCAAAAGTTTAAAGTATGCATGCAGTTTTTAACGTGTATTCTAAAATTCAAGAATAGTTAAACATCCCGAAATCAGCTTGATAAAAAAGAAGTTCTAACTGCGGCATTTAATTTTTACGAGTACCTAAATATGGAAATGTGCTAAATTTGTAATATTTACTCTTTATTTAAAATCCCAGAACATCAAGAGTGTTGAAAGCACCCATGCAGTTTCTAATATGTGTATTCGAAAATTATTAAGCAGTTAAAGTCCAGAACTGAAATTATGAAAAAGTAAAATTTCCTTGAAAATTCTTATTATAGAAACTTGGAATTTAGAATTAGACTTTTTCATGCGGAGAGTAAAAAAATCTGGTTTAGGTTAACTATTAGTACAGCTTTTCTTCAGTTCAGTTTTCACTTCATTTTACCTTTTCTAGTGTTTTAAGGAATTCTAGTGCTTAAATTCTAGTGCACAGTTTTCTTCAAATTATTTATCTGTTTACTAATTTGCGTTGTAATTGTTCACAATATTTTTTACACTCGAAATGTAACTTATTTCAATTCCACCTTTTTTTTAATCGGTTCCACGGTGTAAAAATGCTATCTGTAGAAAATTAAAGGATAAATTTACTGTCTAGAATTAGCAACATAAATTTCTTTACGTTAAAAAACACCTGCTTAAGTCGGAAAATATAATATACTTTAACGGTTTAATAAAATAATCTGATGCTACAAATTTGACGGCACTCTGGATTGCAGCTACTGCAATGTTCATTGCAGTAGCTATGAACATTGCAGTAGCATTAATCTTTTCTTTTCGTATAAAATGGTACTTCTTTCGTAATTGGGATCTCTGCTTGAATTTTTCAGGATTTTAGAAGCATGTAAGCCAAATCTTATTAGTTTTTCCTCTGTTTTCTTCTAAAAAAAGGCGTACCTAAAGAAGGAGTAACATCTTTGATTGTTTAAAGCCTTTAAGAAAGCAAAAAGATTAACATAAACTAACTGCAAGAAGTAATTCTCGCTTTACCATTCTCCATTTCTTCTAAATTTTAATTGTTTTCCGCACTATATCTATTCAATGATTTAAAACCTATTTTTTTTTATTTTCAAACTGATTTTCAAATTACTTAAATCGGTCAACCAATCCTTTTTTAAATTTAGCTTAAAATCAGAGGATTTTCTTGCTTTACTTTAAATAAATTACGTATTTCGTTTGTTCGATATACCAAATCAAATTTAAGCTTCTTTGAATTTTCGCTTTCTAATTTTACGATTTTAGCCAGTTAATAAAATATACTAATGGAAAACTAAATAAAATATCCAATATTATTTTCTAGAAATGAGTTGCTAACATTTTCTAAGGAATGGAAAACAAATTAAGTGATTTTTTTTTATTTGATTCGGAATATTCCTTGATTTCAGAAAAAGTCTGTTTTAATCTGATATAAGTATTGATGACTTATTTCTGTAACTCGTTTTTATGATTTCATCAATATATCTGCATTTGTGCTTGGGGCTACCTATAGGAAATAGAGAGAATCCTTTGTCCATGTAACAGCTATATTGCTTAAATTGAAAGTATGAACAAAAAATCTGCCTTCTCAGATCTTAATGTCCCATTTTCCTGTAAAATGGAGAACTAAACACTTAAGTACCTAAAAAAATTATACTTTGGTCTATGTTTGAGCGTTTAATTGTTTACTACATCCATAGAAAAACATTAATGTGAAAAACTAAGATTACAAATGTAGTTTAAGATTGGAATGACAAAGTCGTTTTACATCCAGAGAATGGTTTATTGTATGGGGGGATTTTTTAAGAGAAACATGACGTATTTTTCAAGCTGCATGCTAATACAAAAGATGGTAACTATCTCTTGCCAAACCTCCATCACTACTAAATACATCCAAGTTTGAGCCATCGTGTAGCAAAAAGTTGATCGTAGCGCTCTAATACAAAACAAACAAACCAAACCAATTTTGAACAAGCTCTGGTTGACCATTTACCCGAGATGTATTCTCTATCCCTCTACCTACAGACCGAGTTTAATAAAACAATATGTAATTTTAGAATCGGTTAAGAAATTTTCATCTCTTAATTAATTTCCTCTGTATGAGTTGCATCAATTATTTACATTTGTAAATTATTTGCTTAGTTTTTCTTCACAAATCCCACCAAACATATAAATTTCCAAGCTTGTTCGATATTAATTTTTCTATAAAGTCATAAGTCATATAGCAACATCTATCTCAAATTTTTGTTGGAAATTCTGACATAAATTTGATAACAATGAGCAGTCATTATAACAATTATTAACCGGATTCAGATAGAGCATACTGTTACGAAATACGAAAGGTATTCAAAAGTCATGACTTATTTTTACGGAACTACTCATTAGAATTTAAAAGAACTTCTCAACAAGTTCTAATATTAATCATAGACTTCGATCATAGTATCATAGATTTCGATGTGTGCACATTTTGTAGCACAACAAACGTCTAAATGGTAATCCAGTTCTCTCCGTGTGTTTCGTAGCATATCAGGTGTTATTACACGAATTGCTTGAATGATACGCTTCTTCAACTCATCCACAGTTTCAATTTTTTGTTTATACACAACGGATTTAATGAATCTCCAAGCAAAAAAGTCTAATTACGCCTGATATGCTACGAAACACTTGAAGAGAACTGGATTACCATTTAGACGTTAGTCGTGCTACACATCGAAATCTATGATACTACTAACTGAAAACCCGCGCTTCGCTACGGAGTACATTCAAATTAAATACAACGGTCAATGTATGCAATTAATAACTATATATATATATATATATATATATATATATATATATATATATATATATATATATATATATATATATATATATATATATATATATATAATAAATACGACGATCAATGGATACAATTGATGTAAAATAAACATATTTATAAAAAAATCGTAAGGGATATTTTATTAGACAAAATAATGTCCAATCGTCTGCCGCATTAGCAAGAAAAAAGCATTTTTTGTCCATTTAGTTTTTATGCACGTGACGATAAATTTATTTAAAGTACCAGAAAAATAAATCACGTGATCGGCATTTAATAAATTAAATTCTAAAAAATTAATTTTTAAAATTCACCAAAAATCAGAAAAGGGAGGTAAAGATTCGAAAAAGATCTCATTTTGAAGGAGTTTTTATGATCTTTCTCGTGATATAAATTTTATAACCCTCAAATTATTATTTTAAATGCAAACTTAAAAAAAGTTACAAAAACAGATTAAAAATTTAATTTTAAAAAATCTAAGAAGAATTTTTCAAAAATCTCTCTTAGTGCACCCCTACACTATAAGAAGAATCGCCATGCAAAATTTCAGCCCTTTAGGTCCAACGGTTTGGTCTGTGCGTTGTATGTCAGTCAGTCAGTGAATGAGTCAGTCAGTTACGGAACTGTTTTATATATATAGATGATAGAAATCTATGATTAAAACTTGGTGAGATGTTCTTTCTATTTAAATAATTTTTTAAAAATTCTAATAGTATAGTTCCGTTAAAATAAGTCATGACTTTTGTATACCTTTAGTCCGGACACTCTGTATATGTAATCTGTTTTAAACTCTGCTTAGGTTTATATCATCTGGATTTTTTCTTGGTAATTAAATAAATAGATCTTTATCATTTTGTGGGAAAAAAATTCTAGACTGTTTTTTTCAAAAAAAAAAAAAACCACTTTTCAGAGCAGGAAATGTTCTCCAGTCAGAGAAAATTTCCTAGTTTTTTTTTGTTACTTTTTAGTGTCTTCTGTGGCTTCATCAGAAAAACACCTAAAAGTCTTTACTCGAGGAATTTAAAAGGTTTCTGGATTCCCTTTATTATCACATGATGATTGAACTTGTGAAAAAAAAAATATTCTAAATTGATGATCAGATTCATGGGGCAAAAAGCATTAAACTTATAATGAAAGACAAAATATCATGATGAAATATTACTTAATGGTACTCATGATAAAATGCTACTTAAATATTACGTAATTACTTTTTATAAAATATTACTTACTCTAGTCACGATTCAAAACCTTCCAGACAGCAAATTTTCAAAATTGTAAGAAATAGTAAACCATACTAAAGCCTTAATATTTTGCTAAATAAAAACTTGCCTGTCACATGAAGCAACCGTTAAAGATTATCAAAGGTATTATTCCCAGAGCAGCCAAAAAACCACCGCTAGGTGTACACCGAAACAAAAACGGAAAGAAAAATTATCCTAGAACAATCTAGTGGTTACTGATTAGAAGTCAAAAGTAATTAATGATGAACAGCAAATACAAAATTAACCTTTTCCTTACGGGGTGGGATAGCATGTGTCCCAAGAGTACAGGCCCAAGAAGGAATATATATATATATATATATATATATATATGCACATGATACATACATATATAACCCCCTTAGAGACGGTTCTTACAAAGGGGGTATGAAATTTCCCGTTATAATGAGGTAATCGGGAAAAATGGGCCCCGTAAGCTAAAGGTTAAAAAAACTAAAATACGTCCAGTTTCAAATTTATTTTTATTCGATATTCTCACGCCAGAAACCTGACTGAGCAAAGCAATATTACTATCAAAGCATTAAAATTTCAGTGCAGTACTGTTTAAAAATAATTTACAAAATATCATCTATATTAAATATTTTTACTAGTTATTTCCGTCAAAGTATTAAAATAATTAGAGAACAAAAGATAAATACGCATTTTTAAAAATTTACCTAAAACATATGTTCTTTTTGTTTTAAGGTAATCTTTAAACCTGTCAACAAATGTCCCTCGCGTTTCCTTATAGACTCAATACTGTTTGAAAACTGGTAAGATGTTAATTCTATTTCTTATGAGTGCAACCTGAGTTACAATGACCGGACCATAGATTAATTTTTAATTGTTTTCTCCATAATTTTTATAGATTCTCTGCTGGTTTTTCTAGGAATTTAATTACCAGTATCGCCGAGAGTTTGGTAAAAGATCTGTTCCTTAAATTCCTTCAGCTTGGAAGACAGTGTTACGACTCAAAACTCCGTCTGTAACTGTTTGTCCCTATAAACGAGGAATTTTGGTTTTACTCTCCTTACGGGAGGAAAATAATGTATGTGTATGTCACGTGTTAAAACGAAAGTAACTTGTTGTCGCATTGGAGATCCAATTTGCGCGGCTCTTAGAACCATGTGATGGCTCGACGTAGTCGAGTGGGTTGGGCGGCTTAAATGAAAGGCCGTAATTAAATTTTGTTAGAATACTGTAATTGTGCTGTGATTGTGAAAGTTAATAAATGTAGTGTTTCGTAAAGGATACGGAGTCAGATAATTAATTTATGGAACAGACAGTAAATAGTTAATACTTTAGTATTAACTACTGTGTTTCTTTTCAATCAATTATTTAACTAATTTCTTTGGTAATAATCTCTTTCATTTTACCGTATGTAATTTTTTTCCCATTTCCTCCTTTTGTGTTTCAGTTTCTTCACACACTTTCCTGTCATTCTGCTTTAAGAAATGGAAACCTAACCCCTTTGTCTCTCGAGCCTATGACTGCAGGATATTTTGCAAAACTTACAAGTCTCTTGACGCTTGAGACGGTTTTGTACCTTTCTAAATCGAACTGAGTGTTTAATCCACGCGTTATAGGGATTTTCTTGGATAATTTCCCTTTCTGTAATGAACACTTTTAATCCCCTTGGTTATCATTTCTATTAAAAAGGATTATAGTTTCGTAGATTACATTATCACCAACTTCTAAAATATATAATACTAGCTGAAAACCCGCACTTCGCTACGGAGTACATTCAAATTAAATACAACGGTCAATGTATGCAATTGATGCCAGAAAAATAATATATATATATATATATATACGAGGGCTGTCCGTAAAGTATCCGAACTGAATGTATAAAACATAATACAGACACCGCTCTGCGTGCGCACGCTAATTAGCATGTTTAAACATATGTAAACTTGTTATGTTGGCAATTATCCAAGCACTGAGAAGCGCGGGTCTCTTGTAGCAATAACGAAAAGTGAACGCAGTGGAAGTCTCGTGTCGGGTTGGATCATGACGGAATCTACTGAGCAACGTGTTTGCATCAAATTTTGTAATAAAATTGGCAACCGAAACGCTCGATTTGCTTAAGAAAGCATACGGTGATGATGATACGGACCGAACTCAAGTGTTTCAATGGTTTAGACGTTTTAAAGATGGAAGGGAATCTGTGGAAAGTGCACGATCGGGGATTCCATCAACATCGAGAAATGATGTCAAAGTGGAACAGGTTCGTACTGTGGTCCGATCAGATCGACGAATGACAGTTCGAGACATTGCGGGAGGTGGACAGACCAGCGAGAGATGGACAAACCATTAATGAATAGTTCTACCGTGATGTTCTCAGGCGACTTCGTGATTCCGTGAAGAGGAAACGACCAGCAAAGTGGAAATCTGGGAAATGGATGCTTCACCACGATAATGCCCCTGCTCACTCCTCACATGTGGTTCAAAATTTTTTAACCAAACATGGCACCGTTCTTGTCCCGCACCCTCCCTACTCACCAGACCTCGCTCCGTGCGACTTTTTCGCATTTCCAAAGCTAAAGAAAACGCTTAAAGGACGACGGTTTGAGGATGTGACGACCATCAAACAAAAAGCGATCGAACAGCTGTTGACCATTCCAAAGAACGACTTCCAATCCTGCTTCCAAGAGTGGCAACAACGTTGGGCTAAGTGTGTTGCTTCTCAAGGACGACACTTTGAAGGGAATTAAACTGAAGTATGTATATCCATTATATTTCTTTAGTTATAAATTAAATTCGGATACTTTACGGACAGCCCCCGTATATATATATATATCTAATAAATACGACGATCTATGTATAAAATTGATGTAAAAAAATATATATATATATATTTATAAAAAATTGTAGGGGATATTTTTATAGACAAAATAATGTAGAAGAAAATATTCAAATTAAATGTAATACTAAATACTAAATAATATATGTAGTACAGTTAATATAGTACAGTTTGAGGAACATAATCTTTTACTGTATTTCAATATTTTTTTGGATAATGTCCAATCATCTGCCGCATTAGCAAGAAAATTTTTTTTTGTCTATTTAGTTACTATGCACTTGACGATAAATTTATTTAAAGTACCAGAAAAGGAAATCACGCTGATCAGCATTTAATAAATTAAATTCTAAAAATTATCTTTAAAAATTCACCAAAAATCAGAAAATGGAGGAAAAGATTCGAAAAAGATCTCATTTTAAAGGAATTTTTATGATCTTTCTTGTGATATAAATTTTATAACCCTCAAATTATTATTTTAAATGCAAACTTAAAAAAAAGTTAGAAAAGCAGCTTAAAAATTTAATTTTAAAAAATCTAAGGAGAATTTTTCAGAAATCTTTGTTAGTGCACCCCTACACTATAAGAAGAATCGCTATGCAGAATTTCAGCCCTTTAGGTCCAGCGGTTTGGTCTGTGCGTTGTATGTCAGTCAGTGAGTCAGTAACGGAACTGTTTTATATATATAGACTACAAATAAGGCTTTCGGGTTAAGGGGATAAGTGGACCTTCAACCTCGTTTCGTTTTACACTGCATGCAAAACGATTAATATTCTTTTTTGCTACATTGAAGTCACTTAGGATTCATAAATAAGTATTTTGTGGAAGAATAGGATCTTTTTTTCAAAAAATTCTTCAAAAATACTAGAAATTTTCAAAATGTTCCATGCACATTCGTTTCCTTGTAATGTTTTCCAAATTTCTCAGGATTGTTTATGGAATTGTTTGTCTCGAAACTGTGCAAAGTTCCTTGAAACCCCCAAAAAGGTTTCAAATTTATAGACCATGAAATAAAGTAAAAACATTTAAAAAAATAACATGCAGAATTAAAAAAATATTATTTAAAACTTTAGATTCATAGAAAAAAAAAATTCAGTCCACAATTATGTTTATATATGCATGGTAAACTTATATTAAAATATTTAAAATGATATGTTAAAATGATATATTAAAATATTTAAAATGATATGCTAAAATGATATATTAAAATATTTAAAATTATATGTTAAAATGATATATTAAAATATTTAAAATGATATGCTAAAATGATATATTAAAATATTTAAAATGATATGTTAAAATGATATATTAAAAAATTTAAAATATGTTAAAATGATATACTAAAATATTTAAAAAGATATGTTAAAATGATATATTAAAATATTTAAAATGATATGTTAAAATGATATATTAAGATATTTAAAATGATATTTTAAATGATATATTAAAATATTTAAAATGATATGTTAAAATGATATATTAAAAAATTTAAAATATGTTAAAATGATATACTAAAATATTTAAAAAGATATGTTAAAATGATATATTAAAATATTTAAAATGATATGTTAAAATGATATATTAAGATATTTAAAATGATATTTTAAATGATATTTAAAATATTTAAAATGATATGGAATGCACATGGAGCATTTTAAAAAAATGTTAGAATTTTTTTTTTTAATTTAAAAAAACAGGCATGTTTTCGCTAAAAAATCCTTATTTTGAATTCTAAGGGTCTTGAATGCAGTAAAATAGAATATTAATCATTTTTATTCTGTATATCGAGTTAAAAACTGAAAATTAAAAAATTCGAGGTTGAAGGTTCCTCGTCCCCTTAATTGGGTTAAAATTCAATATTTCCTTTCCCCAGCGATGATTTTACGTTTCAACCCTACTCCGTGTTACAACTCTGAAAAAATTTCAGAATAATATATTATCATGGTAACCACAACCTTTCCTTCCTGTGAATCAATCCGATACTGCATTACCAGATGCTTTAGTATATTTTTCCAATAATGATATGCTAAGTAAACACTCTTACGGCCGGAAATACAATTCGCGGTATGTGGCTGATATTTTCTGTGTCTGCTCTCAGTTGCGCCGTGTAATTCGGTTTTCCATATCGATTTCTTGTTCTTGAATATCAGCTCATGCAATTATCTTTCCGGTCTTGTGTTGGTACGCTAGATACCCAGATTGGTCTGTTTAGTAACACAAAATGAAAGAAACATCTGATAATGTAGAATTTATTTTTCATGACATGTTTATAGTTTTTTTTTTGAAAGAGGGTGTGTTTGAAAGTATTTAGTTTATTCTTTCGGCCCTAGATGTCAGCTAAATGTAATCTTATTTTGAATAGTTTTATATTCATAGATTGGCAACTCATAGTAATGTTTTGTCTTTCAGCAGAGTTAATTTTGATTTGATGTAAGACGGTTGTGTTCTATTTAGCTTCGTGCTTAGCAGGGCCTTTTTATCGCATGGGCAAATCGGGACTTTGCCCAGGGCCCCCTGATGGTAGGGGGCCCCAAAACCACCTTGGTGTACGCACCTAGTACTTCTAATAGTATGTATTTTTATAAATGTCCGTAAGGGGGGGCCCCCAGCGTTCATAATCGGGCCCTGGTGCTAAGATTAGCATTGCGATGCTCTTCTGATTTTCTATCTACGTTTATGTGTGAAAATAAAGTACCTCGTCTTTCTGTCGTCACGCCAGATGATTATTTGCAGCCGTTGTTTTTATATTTCCTGAACTTTAATCAGAAGATTTGAACACATGGCTCCTGCCGGGTCAGGGTGGTAAGTCTGTGGTTATAATTCTATGGCGGAATATACTGCGTCATTAATTTTTCAAATCATAAATTCGCATCATCTGCCACATGTTTAGTATCTCTTACTGAACAGGTCTTTGTGTAAAAATGTATTTAAGTTTTCTAAAGGAAAAGATGCATAGAAAACCAATTTCCTCCCACAGTTACAATAGCAGTCATCAAAGAAGTATTATTTGATCAAAACACGTTGATTTTAAGAAATCATAAACAGCAATCCAGTAAGAAGAAACATTTTTTTATGAAACAAAGAGATGAATGCTGATATTGTAGATTTTGTTACGAAACAGCATTGAAAATTATTGTACTAAAATAAAAGTGGGAGAAAAGGGATTTTATTTTTTCCAATATAACAATTTAAACGTGTGAATATTATTTTTACTAGTATTAATAGTAAAATTAATATACTATATATTTATTTTACTATTAATACTATATTTTACTATTATATTTTACCTCTTTTGAATAGTTTTGTATTCATAGATTGGCAACTCATAGTAATGTTTTGTCTTTCAGCAGAGTTAATTTTGATTTGATGTAAGACGGTTGTGTTCTATTTAGCTTCGTGCTAAGATTAGCATTGCGATGCTCTTCTGATTTTCTATCTACGTTTATGTGTGAGAGACATAAATTTTAACGACTTTATTTTACTATTATATTTTACTTTATTTCTAGTGTCACACTTAGTAATTCTTTCGCGTCTCTTCTACCCAGCTAGTTATGACAGGCGGGTTTCTCAAAAGAAACTTTCATTCTAAAATTTACAAATTCGATTGACCACCTTTCGATATACCACTAAATGTGCCCACGACCTTCACTATATTTTCTGTTTCTGCTCTAAAATTTGTGCTAGTGATACGACATAAAATTTGCTCCTGAAACTAAAGTAAGACACATTGCATCATTTGGCAAGAAATCTTTAATATCTGAGTTAAAATGGAAGTGTAATAAAATTCATTCATTCCTGTAAGACAGCTGTAGTTCCTCAGAGTTCTACAATCAGTCATTATATTAACGAACATCTACCACGCCTCCGACACAATAAACATAGATTTGCTTTACGTCTCTTATTCGTTAGAGACGTAACGCTTACTTCTAGATAACGTAATCGTTATCTAGAAGCAAGTTAGACGTCTCTAGTTATATTTATATTACGTATAGATAAATATAACTAGACGTAAACATAACTAGACGTAAACATAACTACATAAATATAACTAGAGACGTTTGCTTACGTCTCTAGTTAAATTTATGTTAAAATGTTAGAAAAGTTATGTTAACCCTTCAGCGGGCGCTCCAATTTTTGGAACACCAGCAGGCGCGCGTTGCATGAAGTGCAACGTCTCTTTCAACCTTGATTATTCCTTTTGTAATAAACTTTTTTTTTCAAATTGAAAATAATAATTCTGCTTTTTATGACAAGATATAAAATGTTGATAATATTGAGATGTATCTACATTCTTTGGCCTTTAATTATAAATATAATCGCCTTATTTCAAAACTCTCCGGTTTATTGGATCTAAGGCCAACTTGCGAATCGATTCTTATGATGTCCAAAAACCTAAAAAACAACGAGATTATCTACCTTCGTGATATGCGGTGTACCTTGTAATAGCTGCACATTTAATCTACTATATCAACTCATAATTTTGTCGTATTGCAATCCAGTATAATCGCTGGTTTACCACGGTTAAATCACGACTAACAAATGAATGGAAAGGAATACAAGGGTGAGAAAATCAGACCTGCATTAGAAAGGGTGTAGCTATAAATAGAAACTGCTTAGAACATTCAAACCTTACTTGTAAAACCAAACCATTCAAAATTACGAAAATGTTGCACTTTATACACGGTCGCGCCCGCTGAAGGGTTAAAAAGAACATACGAGATTTATGATTTCCCTATGAAACAGCTCTACACTGGGACTGAACTAAAAAGTTCCTTAGATCAGGGTTTCTTAAGCTTTTTCCTTCCACGACCGCTTTTAACCCGAGAAAATTTTGCGGGACCCCGAGTATATGCATAAAAATAAATATGCAAATGTAACGTAGATACATAAAATAAATATGCGAACAAAACGTAGATACATCAAATAAATATACAAATATAACGTAGATACAGGATATAACAATGCAAATTAATCGTAGATACATAAAATAAATATACAAATATAACGTAGATACATAAAATAAATATGCAAATATAACGTAGATACATAAAATAAATATACAAATATAACGTAGATACAGGATATAACAATGCAAATTAATCGTAGATACATAAAATAACTATAGAAATATAACGTAGATACATAAAATAAATATACAAATATAACGTAGATACATAAAATAAATATGTAAATATAACGTAGATACATAAAATAAATATGTAAATATAACGTAGATACATAAAATAAATATGTAAATATAAAGCAGATACATAAAATAAATGTACAAATAAAACATTCACTGATAATAAATCAAAGAGATTTTCCTGAGAATAAATCAAGGAGATTTACCTGAGAATAAATCAAAGAAATTAAAGTGAAGAAAAATCGTTTATCTCTCTGTTATGTATCCATGATGTAATTCCTGATTTTAATTGAATATGTAACTTCGAAAATTACGGCGACCACGACTCTTGCCTATACGCCCTGTCAGACTGAAGACCAGAGCTGCGCAGCAATTCCTGTATACGCAGACTAGCTGAAAACCTGCGCTTCGCTACGGAGTACATTCAAATTAAATACGGTCAATGTATGTAATTAATGCCAAAAAAAATGTATATATTTATAATAAATACGACGATCAATGTATACAATTGATGTAATATATATATATATATATATTATATAAATCGTAAGGGATATTTATTTTTTTTGGATAATATCCAATCGTCTGCCGCATTAGAAAGAAAAAGAATACTTTTTTGTGTATTTAGTTGTTATGCACGTGACGATAAATTTATTTAAAGTACCAGAAAAAGAAATCACGTGATCGGCATTTAATATATTAAATTCTAAAAATTAATCTTTAAAAATTCGCCAAAAATCAGAAAACCGAGGTAAAGGTTCGAAAAAGATTTCATTTTAAAGGAATTTTTATGATCTTTCTCGTGATATAAATTTTATAACCCTCAGATTATTATTTTAAAAGCAAACTTGAAAAAAGTTATAAAAACAGCTTAAAAATTTAGTTTTAAGAAAATCTAAGAAGAATTTTTCAAAAATCTCTCTTAGTGCACCCCTACACCATAAGAAGAATCGCCGTGAAAAATGTCAGCCCTCTAGGTCCAGCGGTTTGGTCTGTGCGTTGTATGTCAGTGAGTCAGTTACGGAACTGTTTTATATATATAGACGAGGGTGGATTTCCCCAAGTTCGGAGCAGTTCATTTTTATAGGCCTGGGCGCCGAACGGACAGTACAGATCTACCGACCAATTCGGGCAACCCTGGGCCCCTAATTGAATATGTAAAATCAAAATGGTTTTTACAATTATTTTTGCTAACCAGTATTGCAGATTCTGTAGGGACATGTCGGGTTGAAGGAATACCCTTCGAGTACAGTTGCCAAAGTTTTCGTGACCTCGAAATTCTGTTACGTGACCCACAGTGTAAGAAGCACTGCCTTAGATCATAGTCCGGATGATAAAGCACATACCTTGACGTTAAGGGCCAGTTCACATAGGAGTCCGTTGCGTAGCGTTAACACTAAAACCGCCGGACTTTGCTACCTACCTAGAACCGCCAAGGGGACAAAAATGTCCCCTGTCATAGAACTGGCGTTTTGGTAAAAAAAGGTCGGATAAAATGGTATTATTTAGACACATGAGAGTTTTATTACTGAAAAAACTTTATTACTAGTTAAACAATTGTTTACAACTAGTTCAATAAAGCGAAAAATAACTGAAAAAGGCTATATAAAGACCAATACAGTCTTGGACAAACCAACTTTGAAGAAACTACAGGTCTTCTCTAGATACATCGGCCTTGCAAGACACGCAAGTGTACGTTACGTGACCAGTACACTTTTTGCACACTGATTTCTTACACGTTACACATTTGTAAGTACTTTTTCCATTGTTACAAGTTACGCGAACTTGGCATTTTTGAAGGGATTGACTGATTTCAGATGGATCATCGTGATCAGCTGCAGAACTCTTTCTATCAATGATTTCTCTGGTAAGTTCTTCTCCTAAGGTGAGAAGCAAATCTCGCCTTGATATCTTTATTTCCGTTACTTTTTTATACAACACCCAACTATTAATTCCTACCAAGTCCAAAACGTATGAAAGGGCCATCTCCTTGATGCACTTTTCACATAATATTTGCGAGCCATGGCGTCAACAACGTCTACCCCAGACTTTGTTTTGTTCTAAAACGTGACACTTTAGGGTTTAGACTTGCGATCACTGCCTATTTTCATGTCAGGATGTAGCGAACTCATCATAACCACATTTTTGTTTGTCTTTCCCTGATACACAGTGAGAGTTATGTCATTGTTTTTTAAAATCGTAGAATCGTAAAGATTCTCGCAAGCTTTCTTCACGCAGTGGGGAACTTCTCTTCTAGCCTTGTTGACAGTGCCAACTAAGGTAGTTTTCTTTGATACAAGGTACTTAGCTAGGTGCATTGACGTAAAGTAATTATCACATGTAACGTTTCTCCCCTTGTTTAAGTACGGCGCAACAAGCTTCTTTACTACATAGTCGCCAGAGGTTGATCAAGTGTTTAGTTTCATTGTCAACGGCCATCCAAAATTTTTGGCCGTACTTATCAGGTTTTGAGGCTATAAACTGAGTGAAACGGCATCGACTTTTAGACGGAAAGAGCTGCTCATATACTACAATATAGGGTCCAGGTAGGTAGTTGCTTTGACAGTTAGATACAAAATCGCCCCATACCTGTGAAATAAGAGGAAACTTGTCTTCCTTGAGTCTTTGAGACCTAGTGGATTTAACGTCAAATCGTAAAAATCGCATAATTTCTGTGAACCGATTACGGGACATAGCGTTTTTACACAACTGCACTCAGTATTTCTCAGACCAGAGTAGGTCGATTTCCATCCCTTTGGACTCAAGTGCCCCTCGCACAAACATGATACCAAGGAATGCTTAGAGTTCCCAAAGAGGTAAAGACCAGTTATAATTTACTAACACTCTATGAGCTTCTGCCACGGTACATTTTTGTATGTATACCTGCACTGGCGAGTTCAAATCTGCGCAGCGAGGGAGGGAAACGTCTAGCAAGCGGAGGGGAGGAGAGACGGGCATGCTTGGCACGTGAAAGCACAGTTTTGCTGTATGGGACAAAAATGTCTCCTCGGCGGTTCTAGTATAATCCGCATTTTTTTCCTAAAATTCGAGACCGAGCGGGTATTTTTTTCCCGTGTTAAGTACAGGGCGTAAAATAAATAAAAGTCACTGAGTTTTAGAGTGGTCTGACAAAAAATATAGAATGTGCAAAACATTTAACTTTACGAGGGGACAAAAAAGGCACCTTGGCCGTTCTAGTGTTAAGGAAAAGATGACGTTGAGACGAAAATAAACCAATCACAGGCGTTAAAAATTTCATTGCTAATCGTTTGGAGGCTTATGATTGGTTTATTTTCGTCTCAACGTCATCTTTTACTTAACGCAACGCAACGGACTCCTATGTGAACAGGCCCTAAGCGATCCGAACTTGAATTACAGTGCATACAGATGGTTGTTACAGAGTACTCCCTCCTTCCCTCCCCTCCCCTCCCCACCCAAAAAAATAAAAATAAAAACAAATAAATAAATGTCTTTGCTTGGGAAACCGGATGAAAAGATAGTTCAAAACTAGCCCTGTATTTACCTCCCCTAACTATTTGAAACTTGGGTAAATGTGAAGACTTTATTAAAACTAGTTGGTACCCGTCAAAATATGACGACTAGATAGTAAATAAGTGCACTAATACAGAAATTATACTCAACACATCATTGCCAAATGTTGAAAATCATAATCTATATATATAAAACAGTTCCGTAACTGACTCACTCACTGACTGGCTGACATACAACGCACAGACCAAACCGCTAGACCTAAAGGGCTGAAATTTTGCATGGCGATTCTTCTTATGGTGTAGGGGTGCACTAAGAGAGATTTTTGAAAAATCCTTCTTAGATTTTTTTAAATTAAATTTTTAAGCTGTTTTAGTAACTTTTTTTAAGTTTACATTTGAAATAATAATTTGAGGGTTATAAAATTTATACGACGAGAAATATCATAAAAATTCCTTTAAAACGAAATCTTTTTCGAATCTTTACCTCCATTTTCTGATTTTTGGTGAATTTTTAAAGATTTATTTTTAGAATTTAATTTATTAAATGCTGATCACGTGATTTCTTTTTCTGGTACTTTAAATAAACTTATCGTCACGTGCGTAACAACTAAATAGACAAAAAAATATTTTTTTCTTGCTAATGCGCAGACGATTAGACATTATTTTGTCTATAAAAATATCCCTTACGATTTTTTTTATAAATATATATTTTTTTTCTACATCAATTGTATATATTGATCGTCGTATTTATTATAAATATATATATATTTATTTATTTTTGGCATTAATTGCAAACCGTTGACCGTTGTATTTAATTTGAATGTACTCCGTAGCGAAGTGCGGGTTTTCAGCTAGTAATGTGCATAAACATATTAATGTGTTTAAGCGGCTTTATGCTTAGTGAGTATCTAAAGCCAGATTTAACAATGTCACTGAGTATGCGCAGAAAGTAATTTTTTTTATTGTAAATTATCGCTAGTTAAACAGCGAGAAATAAACAATTTCCATCGGGTTTAACCTGATATTTCGCAAACATAATTATCATAAAAATATAAGTGGCAGAGAGAGATCTAGAGAGACTCCTCGGACTAAACGTGTTTATCATTAAAACATGTCACTGAGCACACGCAGAAACAGTGAGTTTATAAAGCCAGGGTTAAACATGCCACTGAGCATGCGCAGAAATAAATTTTTAATTGTAAATTATCGCTAATTAAAAGAAATTGTGGTTACAAAACCAAATTTGACAAATCTACAGATTACAATCTTTCGTTTAAGACCAAAATGAAGTAAATTGATGCAGTAAATTTTTCTCACGGACAGCCCAACGAGTCGGCTTAGCAACTTAAATATATAGATGAACAACTTTATTAAAAAAAAAGAGGTCGATACCTCCGTTACGCCAGGTAAAACACTGTAGAATCGGTTCACTTAAAATTCCAGCAGATTTCTCCCATATTAGCAGATGCAGTTTTATTTCGCAGTGAGCTAAACTTGTTAGATCAGTGAACTGAACCGTAACACATTAACTACACAGAGGTTTTGAAAGATAAACAAACAGTGATTAAAATAATGTAGATAAAATCTGATGTACTAGTATATAGGCTAGTTAGCTGATAGAATTGTTATAAATCTTACATAAACATTTCCATTTTGTATCTAAAAAAGTGTGTTAAAATTCCTTTGTTCTCCAGGTGAGATTCTAGGTGGGTTTTATTTTAAAAAAAAATTTCACCTTTCTCAATGACCGGATAACTTAAAAAGCAAAACAAAGTACATTATCGTTTGTCCAGTATCGTGACCTCGGGGTTAAGTAGCTTGTTAATGGTTTCCATGGACACATAAACTACTATTTCCTTAAATATATACATATATCTTGTTTATTCATATATATTTACAGCATCTATGATACAAAATTTACATTATCAATAGATCATTTTCAATCCTCAATCAGAAAAATCATCACCCGAAAACTAGAAAGACAGTCATCATAACTCAGTTCAAAGTCAGCATAGAGACGGGAAACACGTTCGATAGATATTTCTCCTCCTTTCTTTCTTTCTTCCCTTTATATATCCCTTCTTTTAGAAGATTCCAGATTATTTTGGAAGCTTCGACATAAGCGTGGGAAAGCTCCCGTGGTTTCCGGTCAGCCAGTGTGTAGGAGCATCTGGTCCCCTGGTAGTGGTGTTATTAGTTTGCTTCGAACTGTTCGTTAACAACTTGTTTAACGACCCTCTTAATCTTTTCTTAAATTAGTCTCATCTGTAAAGGCTTTTTCCCAGTTTTAATGGGCACAATACCATCAATTGTGTAGGCCTCTGACGCCAAGTATATCACAAAATAATCCCAAAAATAGCGTTCACTATATTTTGCATGGTTATTTTACATCCGATTAGTAAAATAACCACCCATTATTAGTTAATATTTTTATTCTTGTACTATCTATACTACGCCTCTGAAAACAATTACTAAATAATGATACACATATGTAATTACATAATTCATCTTTAAGTGCTTGCAGGGATCTGCAATTACAAGTTCGTTTACGTACACATTCGCATGATAAATCCCAATCAAATCTCTTTACTAAAAGGATTTGTTAAATGCCATTTCCCTTTAGCAAACATACAATTGACCACATGTTTGTGTGGTGCATATCTAATTGTAATAGACCGCAGATCCTTTGAGATGTGTCCCTTGAGGAGTCATTAGTTATTACAATATGTAATCTCCGTGGCATAAAGCTGCTTATTTGCAGGGAAAGCTATATATCTTTCTGAACGTTTCATTTCAGTGGCATGGGTATATTTAATTTTTCTGTCTTTTTTTTGTTTGAATGGAATATACAATAGGGTAATGTTTATTTATGAAGAAGATTGTATAAATGTAATTAAAAATATGCATAATTACGTATAGATTTTAATTTATTTTTGCGATACCTAAGGTTGTGAACGCTAAACTGTTATCTGTGCGTTTCAGGAGTTTCGAAACACAAAACTAAGGGGGAAATATGTATAATCTTTAGGGTGAGATGTGAAATTCAGATACAGGATAAATACCCCTTATCTGAAATTCCTGGAACCAGAGGAGATACGGTCAAATTTTTTTTCTGGTTTTAAATATTTGCATTCACGTATTAAGGCTACTGTATACTAGCCCTGTTGGATTCGGTCACTTCAATGTTAACCTATGGAGAAAATGTGTCTACTCTTTACAGCTATATAAATGTTGATAATCCAATACATTTATGTTTCGAAACACAAAACTAAGGGGAAATATAATCTTTAGGGTGAGCTGTGAAATTCAGATACACGATAAATACCCCTTATCTGAAATTCCTGGAGCCAGAGGAGATACATACCAGAGGAGCCCTATTGGATTCGGTCACTTCAATGTTGACCTATGGAGAAAATGTGTCTACTCTTTACAGCTACATAAATGTTGATAATCCAATACATTTATGTAACTGTAAAGAATCTGCCAATCTATATGTAATTATGCATATTTTTAATTACATTTATGAAGAAGATTGTATAAATGTAATTTAAAATATGCCTAATTACATATAGATTTTAATTTATTTTTGCAATACCTAAGGTTCTGAACGCTAAACTGTTATCTGTGCTTTTCAGGAGTTTGGAAACACAAAACTAAGGGGAAAATATAATCTTTAGGGTGAGCTGTGAAATTCAGATACAGGATAAATACCCCTTATCTGAAATTCCTGGAACCAGAGGAGATACATAACAGAGGAACTCTATTGGATTCGGTCACCTCGATGTTAACCTATGGAGAAAATGCGTCTACTCTTTACAGCTACATAAATGCTGATAATCCAATAAAAATGGTATTTTCAGATAGCCTGAAATTTTCTGCACCTTGCAACAGGATTCAACTTATAAATTACACCAAAGGAATTGATAAGCATTTAAAACACGCTATACCGGATTTTTTCCCCGAATAATTTAAATTTTAAAATATTATTTGCATTTTTTTTAAACCGAAAAATGCCCCAAGGCGTAAAATCTCTTTCTCTATTACGGAGTACAATTTTTAAAAAACCTTTAAATCGAAGTTGGCAATCCTTAAACGCATTTTCTCCATGGGTTGACATTCAGGTGACCGTATCCAATAGGGTTAGCACACAGCAGCCTTAAAATGCAAAGAGGACAGGAGACATATTTAAGACCAAAATCCATTCCTTGTACATTTCGTACATTATTCGTACGTATAGTCCCAGAACTATTTTTATAATTTTTTAAAGGCAATTTCGGGCATAAAACCAAGTTTGAATGTACTGTTCCAACAGAAACATAAAGTGTCTGTTACAACTTCAGCCGCCTGTGTGAATTGTCTGCAGCCGTTTAGCGTTACCGTCAGTCCTGACTCAAATTATATGTTGCTGATAAGTAATCATTTTTCTTGCTCTAAAAACTATGATGATTAATACTATAATAATAAGTGATATTAGATTGCAATTTTCCTCTTGTAAATGCCTGCCAACGATAAAATAATTAGAATTTTATATTATTTTGGCTATCAGATTTTCCGATAAGGTTATTATGAATGGATCATTAGAGAAATAAGGTGTCGCAAACTCAACGTGCATTACCTGCTGTTTTTTGGTGTTACCATCATAACTGGTTCTGAAGGTTGATGATTTTATGGCTGATATTCAACATGTATTTGCTTAGCAACCACAAATGGTGGTTAAAAAGTACCTTGCTGGTATTGGAGAAAGTACTATATCTCCAAAAGCTAAATTTTCTCTTCACAGTGTATAGAGATTACTAAGGGGCACTCTATTTGAATTGGATACAAACACAGTTTATACATGAAACAATGTTTATTGAATACGTTGCACATATAGAATTTGCTTTTACAGCAATAAGCATACGTACTACTTGTACGGAATATATATTATCATTCAATAAAAATACACATTGCACCCACAAACCAGCAGAGAGTCAAACCAGCAGTACTGCCACGTAAACTTTGGGCCCCCTAAGCACTAGCGCAGGATAGCACCTGGAGCTGCTTTCCTCGTAGCTCCCTTAACTCGCTTATCAATCAACCTTAACGAAACCTTCCTTCAACCTTTGTATTAATCAAGCTGCATGGTATTTATACCAAGCGCGTATGCCGAAATTAGCATATCTCAAGCAGCTTCTTTAATTCATTCACTCAAAAGTTCGATTCTTGTGAATCGAATCTTATGTATACCTTACAAGGGAATTGATTGAAAATCGATTATGTCTTGAAATTAAGTTATTAAAATTACCAGGGTCAAAATGTGCATAGGTAATCAGATCCTAATTTTATAGAAACTTATAATAAAAAAAGTTACAGTTGGTAAATGCATGTATGAAGTTTTTGCGCTTACTTGAAGAAAGAAGGCACATCCATAGCTCGTTAATTAGCACTACTACAATATTTGGTAACTGCTCGATCTGATGAAATATCCATGAAAAATTTTCTTACGTCTGTATTTCCCTTTTACAACCCAAGCTGTATATAGAATTTTTTGCTGATATAGATAGCGTAGAAATGAATCATATGAAAGGAATCGAGTAATGAGTCACATAAAAATGAATCATATGAAAGGAATCGAGTAATGAGTCACATAAAAATGAATCATATGAAAGGAATCGAGTAATGAGTCACATAAAAATGAATCATATGAAAGGAATCGAGTAATGAGTCACATAAAAATGAATCATATGAAAGGAATCGAGTAATGAGTCACATAAAAATGAATCAGAGAACAAAACCTTAATTTTATTTCAAGCATCTTTTGACACAATTTTTCGTCTTCTGTCACGAGTCAGGTTATGTAAAAATAAAGTTTCTAAAGAAATTCATTTTTCTAAAGAGAAATTTTGACTTTCCTTCATTTTTTGTTATAATTTATAAAATACCTAAGCCTTTAATACCTAATTTATAAAATACCTTGGTAAAAATAGTAAACAATTTCGTTCTTTCAGTTGATATCTCTTTTAAGAAAATTTAAAAGCTTTCAAAATGCAATACATCTAACCTTAGAGGGCATTTTTGGTAAAGATAACGACTGATTATTGGTTAAAAGAATTGGTTAAAAGAAAAGAGGATCAAAATGTAAGTCTGCTAAATTTAGCAAGCTTTCCGAATAAAAATAATAAACTATTCTGATGGTTTAACTAATGACACGAAAAACTTTTAAGGATGAACGAGATATAATCCTGCTCAATACTGCAGCACTAGACAGTGAAGATATAAAAAAGCATTGCGCTATTTCAACTGGTTACGTATTAAGAGATTATAAAGGATTGCAGTTCGATTTTATATCATCTTATTACATTTTAAGATATTTCAAAGGCTAGCATGATGCATCTCTTCTAAATTTGCTAATTTTTTTATTGGTAGGATTTAAATAATATTGATCATTCAACTGATTTCGTGGAAAGAAATTTTAATGGTGTCAGACTCTCGTCTCCCATTCTTAAGTGGAATTGATGAACGTGAGTAATAGCGTCTTCATTGAGCCCAAAAGAAACGCAAACAGGTCTCGAACGATATACACCTTTGGAGAGGTGCGACAATAGGTAAAAGGACTCAAATCATTTAGAAAGATTTGTGAAATCCATTAGCGGCGCGCTTTTACCTTGGAAAAGTCGGCAGGAAAGAAAATTCGTCATGGATGGTTCGAGAAGGCGCTGAGAAGAATGGATAAATACAGACACCGGTAACGAATGGGGGAGAAGAGACTTGGACTGTTGAAGGGTCGACACACGTACGGAGAGACAGGGTCTCGGACGGATTTTGAATAATGAGCCCGGCTCTCACGAGCGTATTAACGTTCGTCTTAACGAAACTTTGTAAATGATTTATTTAACCAAGATTTTAATGTGTCAATAAACCAGATGTAAATAAGAGTTGGTTCTACAGTTATGATTACTTCTACAAGATAATGATTTGTCGGATCACGACCATAAAGGTTAACAAATGGGAAACAAAATGAAACCATGATAAATTTAGTTGACTGTTCTTTTTAATGATAATTAAAAAACAATAAGCAATGGAAAAGCCCAATATCTATTAATTTGGATTTAATGATTGAAATTACTGCACAAAACATGTTTCTTGAACAGAAAATGCAACTGTAATAAATTTAACAGACTTTCAGAGTAGAGATACTTTTATCTTTCAACTGGTTATGTGTTATGAGATTTTATAGGACTGTGGACAATATCAGTTTTTAACTGATTGTATCTAAAGGCAGTTTAAATGTGGGCCCGATGCATTTCTACGAAATTCAGCAGAGTTTCATTGTTGAGATGATAAACAATTTTGATCTTTCAATTGTTTATAGGTAAAGATATTTTAAAGGGGAAAAAACCCTGCTAAATTTAGCACGTTACGTTTTCGAAAATCTATAAAGAAAGACAGTATTTTTTTCTAAAATAAAACTCATAAGTGGAAAAAAGTCAATGATCTAGGGCTTTGTATGTAGATACTTGTATTCATGGGTAAGAAACCTTAAATAAAATATAAGGTTTATATTTTATGTAAGGTTTCTTAACCTTAAATTATTTTAAATTACACTATATTCACCATAATGGTATTATGGTGAATATAGAGTAATTTAAAATAATTTAATGTTAAGAGATTTTTTAGGCTGAGAAAAATGCAACGCTGCTAAACATATCAGATTTTTATAGCAAAGACAGAAAACAACATTTCTTCTTTACTACTGATTGTTTATTAAAACATTTTAAAGGGTTGTAGACTCTACCAATTTTAAACTCAAAACATCTTAAGACAGTTTTAAAAGCAAGCAAAATACATGTCTAATGTCTACTAAGTTTATTAGTTTTCATTGTTGAAACAATATATTTCAGCCCTTTACAAGGGAAAAAATAATAAAGCTTAACAAAATACAATGTTGCTAAATTTAACAAACTAACAAGATTATTTTCTATGACAAAAAAACATATTCGAAAAGAAAAGACCAAAGAAAGGGATAGAAAAGGTCCAGGATAAATAAACTTCGATTACAGATTTATAGAGTGATATTCTTGGATATGGAATGCCTTCTAAGATATAAAACGACTTATAAGCAGTTTTCAACCAGAAAAACTCAGAGTTTCATGATATTAGGCAAGTTAATACCTAAAAAATTAGACAAATCTTTAAAAATCATTTAGATTTTCGTTTTTTAGTCTTATACAAAATTTTGATTACTCTGCATTTATGACAATCATTAGAATGGGTCGTAAATATTTTAAACAAAAAACTCGTAAGTATTTCTCCATCTAATATTTTCAGAAAAGAAATAACAGTTTTTTCAAAAGGTACAGTTAAGAAACAACATACTCACATGAGTATTAAAGAATGAATGTACCTAATATACATGTAAGTAAATCCTTCCGATTGA
>OU015495.1:202162240-202224740 GCA_907164885.2 Dolomedes plantarius
TGGATTATCAGTATTTATGTAGCTGTAAATAGTAGGAAAAATTTCTCCATAGATTAACATTGACGTGAGCGAATGCAATAGGTTTAGTACACACCAGCTTTAAGCAAATTGAAAACGCATATGCTACTCCATCTGTCATTTCTTTATTTCATGAGTGATGTTCTTCAATATTCTCTTAGACATTTCCATTCGGAAAATGTTCATAAAAAAAAGAGAAATTACTTTGGAAGTCAATTTGTTACGAGGTCGTAGTTAATATTCGTGCATGCGTAGTATAATTTGTATAATTATTTGCATTTTGGTGCTGTTGGTAAAATAATAGATATTTAAGGGATTTTATGCGATCAACTACAGTATGGAATGCTTTTCTTTTGTTGTGTTAAAGTCTTGATTTTTGCAATAAATTCTTCCTGTAATAAATTTGAAATGCTTAATTTTACAATACAGCTTAAAGTTTAGGAAAACTGCTAAAACACTAAATTTAAGTGTGTAGACACAAAGGGAAATGAAATAAGTTTAGTTTCAAGCAGGTTTTTAGTAAATTTATAGTAAATTGAAAGTGCATTTTCTAATGAATGCATAAACGTAATGCAAATTTATTTAAAACAATTTAGATCCTCCCTAAGCATGTCGAAGTAAATTAAAAATCTATGCATAGAGACGTACATCAAGTATACGGCTTAGAAAAAAATGGACCTGAATTTTATCAAACCTCTCATGTTCAAAAGCCTAAATCTATTTGATAGCGCAGCAGAGAGATAGATGTTGCATAATAAATGCTGAAGGATTTTGTAAGGGGAAAGTTAGCTTCACTTCAATTTAGAATTTCCAAGTACTTTTCGTTTTTTCCCTTATAGACGCCCTTATAGACTATTATTCTTCTAAACTCATCGTTCAAACAAAATCTGTAAACCACGAAAAATCTGTAAACCATGAAGTTATCATGCAGTGTGTTTGTGTGTATGGGGGTCTAATAATGTTAATATTAGTAGTTTTATTCAACCACTGAGGAAGGAAAAAGGCAAATTAAATTATGCTACATAAGGGAGACTGTAATTTTTGAAGCAAAAAATACTTAATGAATGAAAATATACTTGAATGAATGTTTTTTATTTTCACATATTTTTGTTTTTATACTTAAGGAGCTTTAATACTCTTAATTTAAAAATTCGCAAAAAAAATACAATGCAAATACTTTGTAACTGCTTAGAATGGTCTTAAAGTTAGCATTGTGTTTGGAATTTATTCTTTTTCATCATCCTAGTTTATATTCATGAATGAATGTAGTTTAAAAACTTTGTAAAAGTTTTAAACTTTGACAAAGTTTAAAAACTTTGTCGCTACATAATAGAAAAAGCTAATCATGTAAGCAGTGCAAGAAATTATTAAACTAGAAGTTCAGACAGCATAAGTACTTTAGTCACAGTTTATTGACACCGTAAACGAATTCATTTAACTTTACTAAAATGTGTGGTTAGTAAATGTTCAGTGTTTATGAGTTTGAACAATAATTGTTTTTCTAGTTTTATTATGCAATCTTTAATTTAATTAACGCACAGTATTTTGTTTTGAAGTAATATTGATGAAAATTTGCATTTGAAATTGCTTTACTCTGGGAATTAATAGTTAAAATTTTAAAACTTGTACTTATGTTTTACACATTAGACATATATAACATTTAATAAGAAAATCAAAGCAGCGCAGGTAATTTTCACTTATTAATTTGCAGTTTTATAAAGAAATTTCTAATTGGCTTATTCTGTTTTTGAAATAAGGAAGTATGAAATTTTCAGCCCCCCAAAAATATATATCTATATATATAAAAGAGCTCGTTTGTTTGTTTATCCGCTATAGAATCATAGACTGTTTCACCCACCGGGACCAAATTCGGCACAGTTAATGTTTAGGACCCGAGAAACTTAAATCGGGAAAAACGAAATTTGGGGCTCAATTAGTTATTTTTAAATTAATTTTTTAATTATTTTTGTGCCCCTAAGCGCACCTCTTAAATATGGATACAGCCCCTTCACAACCAGTCTAATTCGATACGCGGGGGAAAAGAGGTTTGTTCTGAGGGGTGGTTTGAGAGTTGGTCTGGGGGTGACGGGGGGGGGGAGGGCGAAGTGTTTATTTTGCGGGGGGGTGCAGCCCACTATTTTTTTGATGGAATGCATGAAAAATTTTATATCTATATATCTACCCGGGCAACGCCGGGCAATAATGCTAGTATTTGATATGTAAAAAAAAAGATGAGTATCAAAAGGGGCTTTCGAATGCTGTGAATGTCGCGTTGATATGCTCAAATCAGTTCAGTCATATAAAATACGCAAAATTTGTCTTTTTAAACTTTAATATCCACAGGTGCCACATCAATGAAATTAATCCAGGTGGGTTATCTTTCAACCCAAACAGAACATGAGTAGCTATCTTTCGACCTGACATAACATGACATGAATAGGTATTTTTCAACCTAACGTAACATGGTGGTTCACACTTTCGATTTCTAAGAACACGCTAACTACGCATTAAAAGTAACAAAACAGTTTTTGATACAGCGCCGTCTACCGGCGAGCAAATGAGATGATGAGGAGCCAATGAGGGGGTTATTCAACAATATGTAAAGCTACAACTAGCATATAACCAGCTTTAAAAATTCAAATTTTGTTGTTGATAGGATAAAATTAAAGACGTGGTTGCATGAATTTTTAAGAATTTTTTTCACTTTTGCAGATTAATTAGCAAAATTAAGCAGAGGAAATCTGCTTAATTTTTATAAAAATGACAACAGTATTACTACAATAAAGTAATTTTTGAACGGGGCACACACATGTTCAAAGGCGTGTTTAGAGATACCGGCTAAAACCAGATTTTACTTTTCATCAAGGTGACAGGCTTCAGTGATTAGCATTTCTCCAGGCTTCAAGTGACTGGCATAATTGTAGACAGAGCCCAGGGCTTAGCTAAAACAAATAACTCTGGGTGAGTCCAAATGATCAATCGTGCTCGGGCCAGGTTTGAAGTTCAGGCCACTGAAGACCTGGGACACACACATATATAGCTATGTTTAAATTTATTCAATAAACCTAACTTCATCGGTATTACAGAAAAACATTATTTCTAAAAATAAGCAGGTCTTTTGAAACCAAGATCTTTAACTTTCATTCGTAACTCTAGTGCCTAACTTTCACAAGCTTCATATTTAAGTCGTTTTTTTTCTTTTAATACTTATGCAACCCCTTTAGGTATAAAATTACTTTGCAAATTGAATAAATTATACACTGAAATTAAAAATCAACGCTATGTAATTATAGATAACTAGAAGGTAACCCGTCATTTTGACGTCATAATAATAATAATGACGTCATAATGGAAAAAGTATATGAAAGTTAAAAAAAATCCCGAATTATCTAACAATATTGCATTTAATCCACACCTTGTAAAAGCAAACCCTTTCATTATTTTTTATTTATTTAGTTTTTCATGCGATTGGAGTAGTAGACTGCCATCCAACCCGTCATTTTGACGACATAATACTAAAAATGACGTCATAATGGAAAAGTATATGAAAGTTAAAAAATATCCCGAATTATCTAACAATATTGCATTTAATCCACACCTTGTAAAAGAAAACCCTTTCATTATTTTTTATTTATTTAATTTTTCATGCGATTAGAGTAGTAGACTGCCATCCAGTATTTTACAGCTCACTACGCGATATGAATACTTGAGCTCCTTGATTCGTTCGCATTCAAGTTTGTTTACTTTCAGAATTCTTCGCAAAAGTAAACAGATTTTTAAAAACTGTTAAATATACAGCTAAAAGCATCCAATTTTTTTTAGTTCTGAATGTTTTATAGAAAAATAGGCTGAACAAACGTGATTTGATGGCGAAGATATTAGTTTTTGGGTAAGAAAAAATTCTGATCCACATCTGAAATTGAAATTAAGCCTAACCGGCCGTTTGTTTACTGAGGGCTTCAATTGAAAGATGAGAACAGCCCGGAAGTGTTATACAGAGACAACGGCTATTATATATATATATAATACATACATACGCTACTTATCAGATTAAAAAGCCTACTTCCTTATAAATCAAATTTAAAACGTATTGCTTTTTTAAACGTATGAGGGCCGTTTAAAGAATATGGAAATTAAAGTTCTTAATAATATGAATATTAGTCTGTGTATAGATGTCGATCTTTGATATAATATAAATAAGTATATAAAAATAAAAGATATCCTTTTGTCTCCTAGACGATTTATTTTCCAATTTTTATAAAAACGAGTTTTATCTGTATGACACTTTTATCCTTTATGCTTAATGCATAAAGAAATGCTACAATATTTAATAACTGCACTTATCAGAAAAGTCATTTTTCGGCTATCAATTTACATCATCAGAAATTCTATAAAGTCTAATTTTGTAGAGCCCAGTCTCAACATTTTAAACAAAAGAAATTTAAAATAATATATTTTTAAATATATAGTTAATAAACTTCATATAAATAAACTACAAAATTAAAACACTAGTCTTAAAAAATGTCTGATTATTTATTTGGATACAAATAAGTTAATTCTGATAAACAGATTTAAGGATAATGGTGGTATAATTTTTAAAAAATACATAAAGTATCTATTTCTTATTGATAATAATAATTCAAAAAGTTATTAAAATGTGAATGGTAGCTTTTGTTTTACTGGATTACACACACACACACACACACACACACACACACACACATATATATATATATATATATATATATATATACAGTAACCACCGCTTATAGTGATCAGTGGTTATAAGAATCAACCGTTTATAAGAATCAATATCGCGAAAACAAAAACAAAAACAAATGTATTATTTGCATGTTAAAATTTTCGCTTTAAAGAATCAATCCACCGGTTTTAAGAATCAGTTTACACTCTTCGCTTTCCTTTCAATTTTCCAAAAAAGCCCCTTAAACCCTCAAAAGGCACGAAGTTCTTTCTTTCTTTTTTTTAAGAAAGAGTGATAAGATGGGATGGAATATAGTCGTAAAATGCATCCCTTTCTTTGTTAGACATAACATAATAGTTTCCCCTTAAACGCTTTAGCTAAACACTGTTCAATTAGCTTGATCCAGGGGCATCCTACCCGTCCGGATCCAATTTCACTTTTCTCCACTGACAAACAAAGACAGGGACTCTTATTTTTCCCACCTCCCGCATCCTGGTTGAGACTTCCTGGACCCTGAAACACATAAATCTTCGGCGAAGTGTCCACTATCACTTAGGCAAACGTGACATTATTAGATTCAGCACGTTATCAAATCGTGAAACGTAAGCTAGAAGGTGAATCTTGGTCTGAGACTATTGGTATTGAAAGAGGTATAAAGAGCCTCCTGAAAACTTCATTACGTCAAGCTACCATAGAAAACTTTTTCTTGCACCCTTCTCGTAGTTGAAATGCTAAACTGTTAAGCAAGTATGTTGTACCAAATATTCGATTTTTTTTCTTCTATTACTATAATCATGTGTACCTACTTATAGGTCTAGAAATTAAGTTTTACTTTTAAATTATAAAAAATAATTTTAATAAAAGATAATTAACGTAAATTAAAGAGTATTTTATGGTAAATTTTCTAATATATGTATATATAGGTGTGTGTGCCTGTCCAAAAACCTATTTCGGCTATAAGAATCAACCGCTTATAAGAATCAAAAACAGTAATAACAAACGTGATTCTTATAAGCGGAAATCACTGTGTATATATATATATATATATATATATATATATATATGTGTGTGTGTGTGTGTGTATACAAATTAATTACAATCTCTTGGGTCATAGCATAAAATTTTGTGAAAGGTAATGATCATTTATTAAAAATTAACAATCGCCTATCTTGATTTTTTAAATAGCTTCCAATTTTATATAAAAAGTTTTTTACACATGAGCGAGTGTAAATTTCAGCATTATTAAAGCCATCGTACTTGAGCTAATTAAAAGCTATAGAGAAGCCACCAGACCACCAGTAGCGTACATTATTAATGCTGGACAAGTCAATGATCGTTATTTTATTCATGACAATACATTTGTCATTCAGGATCTACTTTATATGCAAATCACTCCTAATTCCTGCTCTTTGTCAAACGCCTTTGAATAATATCTTCGAAAAAAAAGAGATCTGGCCTTTAATTCAATTACCGAATGTGCCAGAGCCATCAGAAGCAAACGTGTGTACCTTAATACAGGCTTTAGATATTTATAAATTCAGTCTGCATAAAATTATGATGTTATCAGTCTTCATACATATCTCTTTCAAACAAATATGTATTTAGAATTTATTATGGGCTTATTACAATATCAAGAACGCCCGGAGTGTTAATGTAAATTCGTAGTTTTGAGCTACCATATCCAGTTATTTCATGTCAAAGAAAATCAGAGTAAGTAAAGAAGCTAGTAATATATCAAGCATATGGCCATCATTATCTTCTTTTTTTTTCTTAAACTTTTCATTTTTAAACTTTTCCGATCTAGGAAACAAATCTGTGTTTGTGTATTAACCCTGAAGAAAATATTTTTGACTTCTTGCAGCAGAGCTATTAAATTTCACTGAGGAAAACGTTAAATATTATATACGAGAAATTATTTGATTCCGTGATAATAAGGTAGTACTTTTTTCAAAAGTTAACCCTTTTGTATGCTTGCAAATATCTATTCAGTCGGTTATTTTGACTTATCTTTGTACATATATTTTATTTTTCAATTAGCTTAGTTCATACTACTATTGATTTTCTACAAAAATTTAAAATGACAGTGAAAATTTATTGTTAATTATACTGATACAGAAGTCCCTGAGAATATGGATATAATGTACCATGTAACTCTTAAAATCAACTTTCCAAATTCGATAATAATCTTCTGCACTCGAGAAAAAATTAAATACTTTGAAAGGGAGATAACTTAGTATTAGAATTTTAAAAGCATCGTTAAAAGGCAACTGTTCAAGATCATTTCAAACATTTATGGAGGCTAGTACAGAAAGAAGTAATAGACCACAAAAAAAGTTCTTCAGACTAGTTACTGTCATTTCCTTCCAAAAGGAAAATTTTTTGCTTCGATTTTCATCATTCATATCTACCTCACGTACAGTAATGTTTCCTGAAAAGCCATTTAAACTTATCAAGTAATATATCTAGTAACTTATTCTGGGGAAATTTATTATATTCTATAGCTTTTTTGGTATGTATCATAACTGTTTTCTGTTCTTTTGGATCGCTTAGAATGTCGATCGTAAAAAAGTTGCATCATGCATATAAATAGATTACTAAGGCAAACATATATAAGCTCTAGAAATATACACACATGAATGATTTTTTTTTTACCTTATATAGACGTCTAAATGTGAGTTGTAAGAGAAGTCAACGTGAAGCGTAGCTCATTGAATCACGAAATGCTTGGCAGGGACATACGAATAATTTGAGTCCGATATAAAGTAGCAAAATATTAAAAATTCTTTATGGGAGAATCAAGTACAAGGTTGATGCGGAATATAGCGATCATTGGAAAGATAAACTCTTTGCATACTTGAAAAATTTTTTCGAGGAAAGAAAAATGTCTGTTTTATTATTAAGAAATTTATAACATCAGGAGTTATTTGCCTCACGACAATGTTAGCAATTGCATCTATTGGTCAGTTATACAAATTTATCCAAAAATCATACCTTTATAAAGATTAAGGGCCTGTTCACATAGGAGTCCATTGCGTTGCGTTAAGGAAAAGATGACGTTGAGACGAAAATAAACCAATCATATGCCTCCAAACGATTAGCAATGAAATTTTTAAAGCCTATGATTGGTTTATTTTCGTCTCAACGTCATCTTTTCCTTAACGCAACGCAACGGACTCCTATATGAACAGGCCCTTACTGTGGCACTTACATTGAAAGCACAGCGCAAACAAATAGTATTCACACAGCTTACTTAAAACTGGCAGTTGGTTTGCCAAGTTCTCGCAAATATGAGCCACTTGTACTGGTAAACCGCTATTTAAAACAAACTTCTCTTTCACTAATGGTGTGGTCACTGACATGCATCGAACCGCAATTCAGCAGTGCTATAGTAATCTGCAGTGTTGTAACAGCGGTCGCGTGAATATGATATTAACGTACTTATCTGGAACGCACAACACTTATTTACCGGCTGCACGTGACACCATCTGTCAGAAACTGCGGTGAATAGAAGACTGGTGCAAATATTAAGGGGACAGTGGACTTTCAAAATGGTGAAATTTGTCCAAAAATTCGATTTTATTTTATTTTATTGAATTGTGAAACTACGGACGAGTAGGAACGTGTTGCAAAAAGAATTTTTAATTTCTGTGATTACTTTCCTAGTTATAGGCATTTGTATTTAATTTAGATATTATGTGGTTACTAATAGCAATAACTTTAAATGTGTTTTTCGCAAAATAAAAATGTTGATATCATACGAATATTCAAACTGCTCCAGGCGCATTTCTAATTATAGTATTGCTTTGAAATTTAAGTTTTATATACTTAACTGGATATCGAATAAATCTTATTGAAAAAAAATTATGCTTCGTGGCTCAGAATTTCTAAATTTTGTACTTGAAAAGATGATTTATAGGTATTTTGCGTAATGAAAAGGGTGTTTTCACGATTATTATTTTTTCTCTTTATATTTTTAATGAATGCTTAAAATAAGCAATAAGTTTCATTGTTAGTTCTATAATGTATCCTGTAAATAAAAATTACCATATTATATGCAAAAGAAATGCGCGTGGAACATTTTTAATTAGGCCAATTTTTGATATAATTCATAATTCATAATTCATAAATCATTAATATTTAATCATTAAATTTTAACCACTTTTACATATCTATGGTACTAATCACATATTCAAATTTCAAGAAAATCCATTCAATACAAAAAAAGTTAGGTTTGAAGTTCCACTGTCCCCTTTTAACAAAAGATTTATCCTTAGTAGAAACAACAAATTTGAATCCTTAGTAGGAACAACAATTTAGTCTATGGCTTGAAAATTCTGACTTATTTAAAGTTATGTGTTTTCTATGCCATTCTCATGATATTATGTCTTCTGTTATTGTGTATGATGCTTGTGTTAAGTGTTTAAATCGTTTATTCGTATACTCTAACAAAATGCATATTTTACGTTAAAATACTATTAACTTTCACCTAGATTAGATGAAGACATTCTCAATACTACCGAATGTAAACTAGCATAGGTACTATCACTGAGTAAGAAAATTGTAAATAGCTTTCCAAAATACATTGAAAAAAAATTTATTTGCCAAGAATTATATAGATTTAACGAAAAAAAAGGAGAATTTGTTTCCAATTACTATGACTTATTAAATAACATAGAATTGAAAACTTTTTTTCCATTACTTTAAGTTAATAACTTCGCTTAAATTATATCTACGTTTTATAATCTTTATAGCGTACGTCTTTTTCTACGTTTTATACTTTGATATCTCGTTGCTTGGAATAGACTCAAGTATATAAACTGCATTTAGGAATGCAGTTTATATACTTGCACTCTAATCTTAACTATACGCATTATAATCTAATACTCTAATATAAAACGTCGGAACAATATAACAATCATATATTTGGGCAGCAAATGTAAACATGCATTAATCACACTTATTTGACAAATATTACATGTAATATGATTTACAGTTCAATTAAAAATTACTGATAGATACTCTATAAAACAACATAAATTTAAGAAAATTACATTATAGAAAAGAAAGAAAGAAATTGCAAAAGCAGATAGCAAAGGTACTTCAGTGAAAAAGCTACTTTAATTACAGTCCTGATATCGATTGAAAATGGATTTTATATCTAATGTTAGAGTTTTAATAAATTTGTACAGTGCAGAAAATGTAAGACACAAAACTATCTGTTTGCATTCCATATTTGAGTTTTTAGACTTGATTTTCTAATGGCAATCAGGAAGCTGCAATTTAATGATGTTAAACCAAAAGACTTTTTTTTCAATGATCCTAGCAAGTGAATGACATCGTATAACATTCGAAAGGAAAGTCATATGATTTCTATTCCAAAAATGTTTTTGATCTGCTGCTTTTTCTTTGACTTACTCTTGAATGTTCCGATTTCAACCAAATGGGAGAATTTACTACACTAAAACCCTCTCAATAAAAATGATTTCCTGACTGAACCTAGCAAGGAGCTATTCGTAATATTATAGCATTTTAAAATACAAATCCTGTTTCAAAGATATTTTTTACATGATGGTTTCATCTTTGACTTCCTATTTGAATGTCCTCATTAAAAGAGAGTTCACATTCCCAATTCCTTTTTTTTAAAAAATTGCTTTCATCCCCATTGAATTTTTTTTTTTTTTTTTTGGGGGGGGGGGAGTAGAAATTTTTCAAAAGCATTCATTCCAAGTAAAATGTTTAAAATTCTATATCCATCTACCAGCAGAGTAAAACCGGGTATTATAAAATTTAAAAACAATTAAAATATATATGCCTGGTGGTTTCGAAGAAAACACTTTACTAATTCTGGAAGGTCCAGAAAGAGTTGCTTTACCTTTTAAAGAACACAATACAAAAAATGTTTTTTTATGTTTATGACTGAAGGGCTTCAGCTTGTTTCTAATGGAATTTGAGTATTTCAGTTTTTAAATTTAAGTATTAGAAAGTACCTTAAAATCTATTTTTTAGTAAAATTCGATGTCCGATTAAAGTTATGCTAAAAATTCAGTTTTCTTTAATGATTTTGTTGTTGTTGTTGTTTCTAATGCCCCCTGGCCGAAAGTTCCAGACCAGGTCCAAATAGCTCTGTATATGTTGTATAATATATATATATATATACATATATATATACAGTGGAATCTCGATCGATCGTTTTCGGATCCATCGTTTTTCCGCATGTGTCGTTCATTTTATCCAGTCCCAACGATCATATTGCTTTGTTATGTTACCGCATCTATCATTTTCCCGCTTTCATCGTTCATTTCGATCGGTCCCCTAAAAAACGATAGATCGAGATTCCACTATATATATATATATACAGGGTGTTTCACACTTACCTCCGGGGTTTGAAAGGCTTATAAAAAAAACATTACTAATACAGCAGCAAAGTTGACTTTACTGGAAAAAGAAGCATTGCAAGTTTTGTTTCACAAATGTGTTAGTAGATGGTGGCACTAGGTCTGATAGCAGTAGCAAATAACGGAAACACAGCCTTGAAAATTTTGCACATAAGACAATGGCGTTTACAGGTTCACAGAAAGCTTACTGCGTGTTAGAATTTGCGAAAAGTGAATCTGTTGTGACAGTTCAAAAACAATTTCGTACAAAGTACGGATTTCAACCAACAACAGATAAAACAATTCATGCGTGGTTTCGGAAATTTCAGGAAAGTGGTTGTTTGTGTGATGGAAAACGAACTGTTCGTCCAGGCCCTTCGGCGGAAAAAGTTACTTGTGTACGAGATGCGTTTGTGCGAAGCCCGAGGAAGTCAATTCCCATTTTTCGGAAGACGTATTGAACATTTGTGAAACAAAACTTGTAATGTTTCTTTCTCCAGTAAAGTCAACTTTGTTGCTGAATTGGTAATATTTTTTTTTATAAGCCTCCCAAACCCCGGAGGGAATTGTGACACACCCTGTATATATATATATATATATATATATATATATATATATATATATATATATATATATATATATATATATATATATACACATATATATATATATATATATATATATATACACTATGTAATGCATATCAAGGTGATACCCTAAAATTTCTCAAATAGGCTCTGAGCTAGCTAAGAGAGTCAAAACGGCTTTGTACGATATAAACGTTGGATGAACTTGCTTCGCACTTGGGATTTTGTAAATATGTACTTAGTTATGCTTAATCAAGAAATAATAAATATGTTTAATTAAAGACATTACTTGTGGTGTTAATGCCTGATTCTGATTTAAGAGCAAGTTAACCGAATCGCACCATACACACACACACACACATATATATATATATATATACAGAGGCTGTTCACACATTTTTTAGACGATGTATATTGCATTCACAAAACTAAATTACATAAAATTCTTGTGTTTTAAATGTTCTATTTGACATCCCTTATTCTGAACTATCTTTCGACACCACAATTTCCAGGATAATAATGCCTTTTGAAGTGTCAGAAGAGGTATTCTATCCCATTCCGCCTGAACAGCTTTCCAGAGTCCTGTAAGGGTTTTGGGACGACATTGGGATAATGCAGACTTTAAAAGTCTGAAAGCACAAAAATCTATAGGTGATACATCGGGAGATTTAGTAGGGATATCAGTGAAGGGTATGGACTAGATACCAGTTTTTTGTTCCATTTTTTTTAGGAAATTTACAGTGGATTTTGATGTGTGACTGCTAGCTTTGTCCTGATGGAGTCTCACAGATTGATGGCACTGTGGGTAAAGCAATGGTATTTCATTCAGAAAAATTGGCGATAAAATATGTTCCTGATAGTATGTATTTGGAGTTAATCTTGACATTTTTTTCCACTCTCTTTATTTTTAACTTGCCATTATGTGAAAAACCAGCAACAATCATGAATCCCTTAGAAAAACTTTCTTTCGATTCTTTGAACCATGTACTTAAATTTTTTTCTCCCCTTTTATGATAATAAATGGATATTTTTTGTTGCAATCATTTAAATACACCCATGATTCATCTATTGTGACAATTGTTTTCCATTTTTCTTTGGATAAGTGTTTCTCGTATAGAATTCTGCGGCGTGTCCTGCGTTCAGCGATATGATTTGGAAGAAGACGATGCACATTGCATTTTTTCGCTTTCTTAAGATTTAAATAAACGTTTATCATTTTGTTTACAGTGGACACCGAGCATTTTAATGATTTTGCAACTGTCCTTTGACTAGGGGGATTTTCTTTTAACATTAAACAACGTACCTTTGCAATAGTCGAAGATGTCCGTTTTTTTCCTTGGATACTTGTTTGGAATTTTTGTCGCACTTGAGGCTCCAATTTGACGTTTTTTTTTCCTTTCTTGTCGACGATATTACCTATCGACGCTTTAGATATCACAAAACTATGACTCTCACATCATTTTTGGATAACGGAGTATGCATATTTCTCTTCGGAAAGAGCATAAATGTAGCCTTCGAACCACTGCTTTGTTAAAAATGCCATTTTGAATAAAAACAAAACTTTCAAGCCGCACACGATAATTTTTACTTTTAAAAACATAGTACAATTGCAATTATTTCTTTTGAAGCAAACGGTTTTTTATTACCGCTTACCAAAATCGTCTAAAAAATGTGCGAACAGCCTCTGTGTGTGTGTATATATATATATATATATATATATATATATATGTGTGTGTGTGTGTGTGTGTATGTATCTTTTTGCAGGAATGCAGTCTCTGTACTCCCTGTTGTATCTATACTTTTGTTATATTGATTAAATTAAACTTATTCCTTATATTTATAACGTATAGTGGCTAGTATTGCGTTGTGTAATAAATCTCCTAACTAAAACGATAACCTAGATTCTGTGACTAACAGAATTTCACAAATGATTACTCACAAAACATGACAGGCACAATTTTAACTGAGGGAAACAAACCAAAATTTTTATTCTTTACTATTAACACAAATTAATAAAATCTTATCACCTTACGTTAAACAATTGAATTTAAAGAAATCTTATCTCATTGCCTTAACTTCTTTATACATCAATATACACATACATATTAATAATATCACTAGTAAACATAATATTAACTAATAATATCCCTCATAATAAATTAATAAGTATCATCTTGAACAACATAAAGGAAAAAAATGCCCACAATAAAAAAATATAAAAAATTTGAGATTGACTGACAAGAAAATCTTTTTTAAAAAAATGAAATTAAATTATGCCATGGCTAAAAAAAAGACTTATCTTATCGGATAGCTTAAAAGCCTCGAGAGCACTTCCATGCTCCATCGTCTTAGTACATCGGGAGAGTCAATACTCCAGGTCCAAGGTCTTTGTTCAACCATCTTCATCATGGCGGTTCTGGTCAGCACCGAACAACCAGCAGCATTGATTAGGGCAGAGACAACCAGCTATAGCTTCCGTCAGCGAGACAATCGGAAAAAAGGAAAAGTCCCCTTATTTTTTGTGTGCAGCCCTTTTATAATCTTTTAAAGTCCATTCCACGTGGCACTTAATTACATCATCTGTGCTGTTATTGGCCGCAAGCATGTCCAAGTACTTCTGACTCTCTCACATCCGGGTATAAACATACGGTGGGGGGGAGCCCCAGGTGATCCTCTTATCAGTATATTCCTTTGCAAAAAGTGGGTAAAATCGTCTCTTTTTTTGAATGAAACTGAATAAACTGTATCGCCATTTCTTTAAGATTCTCGAGAAGCACTTCTGTGTTTCAAACCAATAAGCGATAATTTTAAAATATATATATATATATATATATATATATACTAGCTGAAGTACCCGGCGTTGCCCGGGATTTTAAGAATGTTTGTTAACCAGAATCAATTTAAAAATTAACACAGTATAAATAACATAGAAAAAATACATGTGAAATGTTATACACATCTCAGAATTTAGGAATTTCAGCCTTTCATCATTGTAGCACTAAAATCTGAAAAGTAAAAATATCAAATTGTCCAATGTTTGTTAACCAAAATGGATTTAAAACTAAACAGTATAAATAACATATCATAAAAAAGCTAAAAAAATAATAATTAAAAATAATAATAAAATAAAAGCTGAAATAAAAAAGCCTTCATTAAAAAGCTGAAATTCCAGGTTTAGCAGAATTCACACGGCCGGTATTCGAACCCGGGTCAAAATTTCAGGAAGTACGCGGTCCTCCGCATACGCCACGATTGCACAGTATTATGAAGAGTAAAGTGAAAGATATTCGCACTGTGATTATTGGAAAGTTTGTGTGGATTGGTGAATATACATGTAAGAGGAGTTTTAAGTTAGAAATAAGTTAGCAGGATAGAAGCCTAGTCTTTAGCTCTTCAATAGACACAAAGATATAGGCGAGGGGGATTGCAGTAGCAATTAAAAAAGATCTCTTGACATTTAGCGTGGTTGATTCGAATTTTCCATGGCGTGTCGAGTGTGCCAATATGCCGTTGGATCTGATCTATTTTAGAGTATAAAATCTGACTTGAAAGATTATTATTTTCATTTTTTATTCTGGTTTAATATATGACTTGAAACTTTTTATTTTATTTATTTTTATCTTTTCGATCGCTGTTTGCCAGTTATCCCTAACATGGCCGTCATATTCAGAGGGTGATTCCACATAATGTAACAGCTTACATTTAGTGCACGCACCCTTCAAAAATTGTTGTTTTTTTATTAATTAAAAATTAATGGTAATTATTTTCGATTCCGGAAGTTCTGAAAACCCTCGGCTGTGTTTAACGACGCCTGTATGTAAAATTTCACGATCGTTGCTCCTAAACTGTGGATTTCTATACAATTACAGACAGACAAACATTCATTTTTATATATTAGATATAAAAGAAAAAAAATTAAGCGTATAAAACTTAAAAATACAAAGGAGAAAAATAAATAAAAAGACTAAACAAAGCTTAATTTTAAAAAAAACTTTACCTTGAGTCAGTCAATCCACAAGAAAAAGAATTAAAATAAATTGAAAATTGTCAGTCAATCAAACACTAAAATAAATTAAATACCTGCATGTTACATTTATACTACATAAAATATGATTTATCATTTGCTCAACTTTCATGAATGCCACTACAATTAATTCGCGCGAAAATTTATCTAATGACACTCATCAAAGTTAAACAATAGGTGGAGAAAATTGTTAAGGTATTTAATTCACTGTATATTTAATTTATATATTTTTTTAATTATAAAGCGATACACAACACTCCCACTATAAAGGATATTTATAACATACAGATGCACTAGATTTCTCAGATGTTGTAAGTTCATTTCATAAATTATGATGTCCGAATTCGAAGGGATGGGGGTTAAATTTAGGTTTACTTGGAATTCTGCAACTTGAATGGCTGCAACTGCCAAAGTTAAATGAAACGATGCTTTTTAAAAATTAGCTTTTATTTTTAATATTAATGACCAAAACTGTAACTTATAAATATGTTTAAACAGCTAATGTGATTTCTAACATACACATATTTGAGGAAGTTTCTTGATTTAAATATTTATGAATATTTTAATAAGGCAGATATATATAATTAATATTTCACTTTCCTTTTTCGTTTAACCCCCCCCCTCTCCCAAAAAATCAGATCTTTTGTAGGTATTTTCAACTAATATACAAACTTGAATATCTAAAAAGTAGTTTCATTACTGTACAAAACGAAAACATTTTTAGATCGCTTTGTTGTCCATGTTATCAAAGTAATTATAAGCTATATGTCATTAGACTTTTCATTTTTGTTTGATTTTACATGCTCTTGACTATGCAATATAACTTAGTAAAATACAAATTCATATTTCCTCAATAGTTAAAACATACTATAGAAAGTATTCTAGTTAATTCAAAACATGGCCCGGTTAAATCACAGGCAATGATGTCATCAAGTACTCTTCAAAATAACCAAACAAAGAATAAGTCTCTTTTATAATCTTTAAGCATTTGGTTTTATAATTCATGGCATAACGTAAATAGAAAGACATAAATTATACCAACCCAACAAATCTTGACTTCTGAAAGCAGCAGATGCATTTTATCGAACAAGCCATCATTCCAGAAACTTTAAATGACTGCCGAATACTGCCTTTTATCTTTATTCTGACGAGAGATTATTTCGATATGGGAATGTAACAAGTGTTTTCTCCCAAATCTCTTTAATATTTAGAACATTAATTATATGTTTTTAGTGTTAAACGTTACTTAGACAATTCCTCAGGAACATAAAATTATTTCCACAGCGTAAGTTACACGAGGGAAAGAACGCATTAACGTAAATGCTAAACTTTAAAATTTTCATTAATGCTCCTAACTTTTGAATCCCTAAAGAAGCATCAAAGTTAATAGATTAATTCTGAAAGTAGGAAGAATTCGAATTAACTTCAATAACAATGATCTTATTATTAAACATGCTAAAGCAATTCGCAATAACTTAAATTTCCCTAAAACTTAGATAATTTATTAGCTTTACAAAAGTTGGTGAAACTTGCCCATTGAACATTTGTGATGGTAATTTTAAACAATTTCATGGCGTTATCCAAAAACAAATTTCACTGAACAATTGTCAAAACTTTGACAAAGATAGAACAAATCTTTATTTACGATTAAAAAAAATACATGAAGGGTTTTTTTAATTCGAGTGAAATAGGAAATGGTCTGAAATTTCAAAATTTCAAAATTTGGATTTAATTTTGAGGTTCTGATTTTTGTTTTGTATTTTTATCTATATATATAAAGGAGCTTGCCTGTTTGTTTGTCCGCTATAGAATCATGGACTGTTTCACCCACCGGGACCAAATTCGGCACAGTTAATGTTTAGGACCCTAGAAACTTAAATCAGGAAAAACGAAATTTGGGGCTCAATTAGTTTTTTTAATTAATTTTTTAATGATTTTTTGCCCCTAAGCGCACCTCTTAAATGTGGATACAGCCCCTTCACTACAACCATTCAAATTCGATACGCAGGGGAAAAGTGTTTTGTTCTGAGGGGTGATCTGGGGTGGTTTGAGAGTTGGTCTGTTGGGTGACGGGGGGGGACGAAGTGTTTATTTTATTTTTCTTACGTTTAGTGGAGTCGTGAGTCTAAAAAGGTTGAGAACCGCTGCTTTAGACAATTTGAGACAATAGCGTTCAAACTAATAGTACTTAATAAAATTTGGAAAATAAAGGAAGAAAAAAAAGAAAAATTAAGTTTGTCCCATGGCAAGTTTTTGGAAGCCTTCTGTTGATCTAAATATATTAATTGTTTGAGGATCATAAAACGGGAAGAAGTTTAAGAGTTCTACATGTTTTTTTCCCTAAGTTCGCAAAACAGAGTTAACATACGATATGTATTTGAATTACTTATTCCGTGAAATCATATAAGATAAATCTTTTAGAGTTTTGGGTATTTTTAAGCAGTGGGAGGAAAAGCTCTTTAAACAGAGAAACATAATGACACATAACTTTCATTCCGAACTATTAGTCCATTAGTTATATTAAGGCATAAGAAAATTAATGAAATTATTTTTGAAGAATGATTGCCCGGGTAGATATATAGATATAAAATTTTTCATGCCTTCCATCAAAAAAATACTGGGTATATCATTTCAGTAGAAACTCGCTAAGCGCATTCTGTCTGGCCAGATGAAAATGAAGAACGAGGGGTGCAGCCCAGTATTTTTTTTTGATGGAATGCATGAAAAATTTTATATCTATATATCTTCCCGGGCAACGCCGGGCAATAATGCTAGTAAAAATATAAAACGAAATATAAAAATATAAAATAAAAATTTAATAACATTATAAAGTCTGATAGCGTATAGACCTTTTTTTCTGAAAAAAAGCCTATATGCTGAAACTTAAAAACCCATTACATTTCAGTTTTATTTCAGGGGTACTTCATTTTTTAATTGTTTTTTTTATTTTCTATAGACTATTAGATGAAGAGCTCAACCTATTTCTTAATCCTGCATTATCTGAAATGCGTGGCCAACATCACTTTACATTATTTTTCTCTAAATGGTGAAAAACAAATTAACACATCACGAAAAAATTATATCTTTAATTTGTATCAGAAGGGAATGCAATTTATTAGAGTGGAGAGTCAATTTTAATTAATGCTAGAGCCAAATGAAATTACGAGCAAATGAAATTTAAACTGAACCAATTAAATATATATATTAAAAATAATTTCTATGTTAAAGTATAAGGAAGTAAACAAATAAAAAAGCCCCTGAGTTATTAAACCGTAATCTATGAGAACGTATTCTATTTTAATTCCGCACTCTACGTATATTATTGTATTTATATTAAACATGTTCCATATTAATTCGTTTGATTTTCAAAATTGTTATTTCTTTACACTATATGGTTTGATTAATTTTTCTTTAAAGTCAAAATAAAACTCCCACCTTTCTTCGGATGAAAATGTTAATATCTTCATTAAAACGATACTTTTGTGAACTAAAATTTTCAAAAATATCGCTTTTGTTAATTTAGTGAATTATCAACATAATAAAATAATTTTCAGTTAATTAAAAATATATTATCTTGTTTTGTTGGGATGAAATGCAATAAATTTCATTACTCCGAAGAAATTGCTCTTTGTCAAACACGAATTTACTCGATTAAAAAGGGCAAGGTCATCTGAAACACTAAGTATCTTTTTTTTTTAAATCTTTTTTTTTTAGAGTAAGAATACTCTATTCCTTCTCTTCCCTTTAGCTCTCTGATCATTATGTACCCTCTGTCTTATCGGATACTAGAAATGACGTCAAAAAAATGTGACTTTTGTTCAGATACTCTGTAGGTGTAACACATCGCCTCCTTAAAATCCTCTTGTTATATTTAAAGAGGCAAATACTCGGGGAGGGAGGGATAACAAAATAATGGAAATACTGACCGCTTCTAGGGACCTTTTCAGTAATAAACAGTACACCTACTTTTAAAACTGTCTGAATTCAGCTTGGGATAGATTGATATGTCTGATACATAAGCTAATCAACGTCGGTACTACTCGTCTTGCAACGTATGTTCTAAATGTTCCATTGATGCTGGAGGGGGGGGGGGGAACAATCGATCCTTTCACTCCAAAGTTTTCCCCAAATCTTCAATAACATTAATTCAGGTAATTGAGGTGGCTATCATAGGTGATATATCGCACAATCATGGTCTTAAAGCTACATAATGACACGTCTACCATGATAATCGGTACGTTATCGTCTTGGAGACACAGAAGATCATTAGGAAATGACGCCTAAGTTGCAAACGGTTCATCAGAATGGTTCCATCGATTTCTCATGGCACAAGTCTCTGAAGAACAATTAAGGGTTATAGGGAATTCCAAACTGATAGCACCTCCAAAGCAGCACGGAGCATCTGCCATGATTGACAGTTGGCACCAAGCAGTTGGAAGGGTATGCTTTGGAAGGTTTTCCGAAACGTGTATTCTACAGTGGCAGTAAACATTGTAATGCTCGATTCATCTGACCAGATTGCACGTTGCCAATTATTTGAACACCACTGTTGACATTCTTTGTTTGCAATGAGTGGCTTCTGAATAACATTTCCACAAGTATCAGCTCGATGCAGCTTCCAACGAAGTTATTTCTGAAACAAGATCATTCCGGCTATTCACGTTTGCTGTTACTTGTTGTGCTGTAGTCCTAAGTTTTCTTCATACTATCCGTTCCAAGTTCCTCTTTTCGCTCTCAGACATCTTGTGCCGTCCATACTTTTTGGGTTTAAGGGTAACACCTCGTTCATTTCTGTATAATCTGTTATACTCTGCCTTGTGATACACCGGCAATTTCTGTCGTTTCAGTTACAGAAGCATCGCAAGCTTCTCGCCAAGTACCATCCATACCTTCCTGCAAGTTCCTGCAAGTTATATCCAACATTTTACACATTAATACCCAAACAGATAATTATACATGGAATGTACTACCAGGCCTTGATTTTCCATTAAGCCCAGTAGGCCCGAGCCTAGGGGCCCCTGAATGTTGCACCCCACCCCACCCCTACAATTTTTATTTTAAAAGAAAAAATTACCAATTCAAATTTTTTTTTAAATTTTATCTTTTTTATGGCAATTTTTTTTTAATATCCTTTCAAATTTGATTGATCCGTTCATGATATGTATAGTTATATGTATAGTCCATCATATGTATGTTATAGTGTATATAAGGGATTAATAAGTTTTTCTGATTGCATTGTATTGGTGTTTTAATGATGAAGTTAATATGTTGTATTGCTTTTTGTTATTTGATAATGTTCTAAGCTTCTATGCTTCAAATGGCCAATTCTTGGTAAAATGGTACTTTCACAAAAAGTCATGATTTTTTTTTTTGGTGTGTTCGTGCGTGTGTCAATTTTGGAAATTTTGCGCCCACATCAGTGTTAGGGGGGCCCCCATCCCAAGTTGTGCCTATAGTCAAGAATTTTCTAAATCGGGCCCTGTGTACTACTACTATATATCTGTTATTCGTGCTTCCTCGTATTATATACCTTTGCTGACTAATAACGCCGTCGTCATGATTTGCACATGCAGCAGTGGCGCACCCAGGGGGGGCCCAGGGGGCCCTGCCCCCCCCAAAGAAGTTGAAATATTGATTTTGCATTATAAAATATTTTTGTTCGTTCATCTCGCCCCCCCCCCATGCATTATAAATATTTTTATCCATTCATCTCTGCCCCCCCCCCTCAAGAAAAAATCCTGGCTGCACCACTGACATGCAGCAATCTTTTTTATAGCGGTATTGTAAAGACTTATGTAAAGCAGAGAGTGGGGAAATACATAAATGAAATTTGAGTTGAACCTAGTAATCTATAACTGCAGATATATGACGGTTTATTCACTTGAAGTGATCTGTTTACTTGAAAATTTCAGTATAACTTAGTAAAATGCATGAATGGCGTTGGTTATGCATTATTATTAGAAGGTAATAAGGAAGGACACTATTGAGTGACTAGCGTGAAACTGATGGATGGCGATAATACACTAAACAGAAGCTTAAAAAATCAATTGCCTGACTTTTATAAATTTTTAAATTAGTTTCTTAATAACTGTTTTTAAATCAAACGCAGGTTCTTTAATTTCTATTGAGGATTCTAAGAAGTTTCTGTCAGGGATATTGAAATGATTTCTCGATTTTTATAACATAAAAGGTTAGGATATTCAACTATGAAATATTACGCACAAATGAGTTATTTTAATGAAAACTTTAGATAGTGACTTTATTTCTAATTTGAAAATTAATATTTCCTTCCAACATTTTCAAAACATCCATTGCTTTCCGAAAATAACATTGCAAAGGAATTCGAAGATTCATTCAATTGGCCTCATTGTTTTAAGAGCTTACCAAATATTCACACGCTATTTTTAAATTAAAAAAAACTCAATTATCCATGTAGAATTTGAAATATTTAATCTCTTAAGCTATTTTGGCTTGAGGCGAGAAAACACAAAAGAGTTTCTTTTTGCGGCTTAAAATTCCGTTTATTACATAAATTTTTTTATCGATAGTCAATCTCACGGAAGTTGCCAAACACTGATTGGGAAATCTGGAGACATAAAATACTTCCACCAATTGTACCTTCTTTTTTTATCACTCAGAACAAGTTGTTGTAACTCGCAGACCTTAAATTTGAACTCCAGAACTATTTGTCTCGTTCCTAGATATTTTATTCTTCTATTTGCAGCCGGCGTACTTTGTTGAGAGTTAAGTCTGAAGTAGATTTTGAAATCTCTATGATGGAGGCTTTCTTCTACTAGTTTGTGGCTCTCCTCTTTGAATCGGGAAATGGATTTCAATAACATTTGGAAGAAAATCTCTAGAAAGCATGAGTTTTGGACTTCTTTTTTTTTTAAATCTTTTTCTACCATAGCTACGGCAGGAATTTTGAATATGTGATGGATCGATCATATGATTTGTTGGTCCAGAAAGACAAATTTCAGGTATGGCGACGTACGGAATGTATTTCCCATTTAGTGCTATTAGATTACAGCATTAACACAGTAATGTGTTGGCCAATACAAGACAACACTTTAACACATATTATATATAGATACAAAAATACAAAGAACGTCAGCAAAAGCTCTCGGCTTTTCCCGACTCCTTCTTTCCGCAAAAACCCCGCTTGTCGATTAGGTGTTCCTTTTCCTTTGTCACAATACACAATAGCATATTGTTATGGTATTGGAATGTTTCATTTCCATGGATAGCTCTGTCTGTTTATGTAGTTGAAACTTTTATGCTGCGTTTGCATTCATGTGCTCTGCTCTGCTCTGCCCAGTGATTTATGTTCACTGCGTACTCCGTATATGCGTGGATCTCCTCCTCTGGCGTCCTGCTACAGAGCATCAAAAGATCCCGGGGTCCCGGGGGTCAAATGGTGTCAAGCGGGGGCGGGGGACACTAGATCAAGAAACACGAGGGACCTTGGGGGCGGGAATCGGGGGGGGGGGTTCTAAATGGGGGACTATCTGGAAGACACGTGTTCATTCACATCGCTTTGGACGGGTAGGGTTACCGTGACTAATGTGATGACAGGAGTCGGGGGGGGGGGGGGTCTCCATACAGAGAACTCTGCATGAATGCATATGCCCCATTAGAGTTTTGAGGAGCTGTTTTGTGTTTGTTGGGTTGCCTCTACGAAACGTTTGTAAGTTTATGAGTTTGGCAGGAACTTTTTTGGAGTTGGCTCGACCCTGGCTCCATTTCCTACCTCGGCAAAGGGTCGTGATGAAAGCCCCCGATCTCCGGAAAAACGATGCTTCATCGTTAGGCAAACATTTGACAAAAATTCAGGATGAGAATAAAACCAGCATTGTCGAGAAGTAAATATATAAAAGCATCTATTGAGTCTAACTAAAATGTTGGTTGAAAGTTATCTTTTGCTGTTAAAGTTAGGAAATCCTAAACAGGAAGTGAAAAAAGGGGAGGGGGGGGTAGAGAGAAATATACAGTGTTGAGAATTTCTCCCGTAAGCTTGCAAGTATAATTGGGACAGCCTTGGCTTCGCGAGAGATCTGGGTTCGATACCGTGTCCTGACTGGCGGTTGTCACACGGGTTAAACGAAGTTTCATTAATGTATCCTAAACTAAAGGTCATTCTGGATTTCATTATTTTTCTACATATATTTGTCAAAAAGGGAATAATGATTAATAGTACATAAATTTTGGCAATGTGAACACGCAAAATCAAGTATCTCTAGCATACCATGTGAATAGTATTCCATGGTATGCTATTCACATGGTATGCTAGAGCATGGTATGGTTTACATTTCCATGGACCTTGACGGTCCAGGGAAATTCAAGGCATGGGCTTAACTTTCCCTGGACCCGTGGTTCTTCAAGGCATGGATAAGACTTGCTCTAAATTTTCGGTCATAAATGAAAGTTCAATGAAATTCTGCTTTTGGAACCGCCGATCATGGGTTGATTGGTTATTTTCGATCCACAGTTACGCCTTATAGTCAAGGACTGTGGGTTCTGTTTCCAACTGTTTAACGCTTTCGATAACTCACCTTTCGAGAAGTCAGTAAGTTTTTCTGTTCTTGGAATTGAGGCTCCTGCCAAAAGGGCTCTCACAATAAAATCTTTTTCAAACGACCTTTTTCAAAAGTATGGCGTTTTATCCATTTTGCTTCATTTCTCTCGAAATGCGCACCGACAATTTTCTTATCTCGGTTTTGTGATCACGTATAATTCACAAGACCAACGTATTTTGCAAAACCATCCTGTTGCGTACATTTACATAAACATTCACTGGTTGGTGTGTGCATATAGTATAGAATTTAATAAAATACTAGTTGGTAACCGTCAAAACATGACGGCTAGATAGGAAATAAATGTACTAATACACAAATTATACTCAAAACATCATCGCCAAATGTTGAAAATCCTAATAATGCGCAGAAACAAATTAATGTTTAAGCGGCTTCGTGCTTAGTGAGTATCTAAAGACAGATTTAAAAATGTCACTGAGCATGCGCAGAAATCAAATTTTTAATTGTAAATTATCGCTAGTTAAACAGCGCGAAATAAACAATTTCCATCAGGTTTAATCTTATATTTCCCAAATATAATTATCATAAGAATAAAAATGGCAGAGAGAGATCTAGAGAGACTCCTCGGTATTGAAACATGTCACTGAGCATGCGCAGAAACAGTGAGTTTCTAAAGCCAGATTGAAACATGCCACCGAGCATGCGCAGAAATCAAATTTTAATTGTAAATTATAGCTCATTAATGAAATCTGCAGTTACCAAAAACCAAATTTATCAAATCTACAGATTACAATCTTTCGTTTAAGACCAAAATGAAGGAGATTGATGCAGTAGTTTTCTCTCACGGACTGCCCAAAAAGTCGGCTTAGCAATTTAAATATTTTTTTTTTAACCTATGGCTTTATTTGGAAAATTAATCCATATTTACAGGCAACACAAACAGCAAAGAAATAAGCATTGAACAGATGCATAAAGCACAACAGTGAACAAAGTCAGATAAAAGGTGTTAAAAGTTCATAGAAAGTTCATCATATCTCTAGCGTCCCAGTATAATTTGGTAAAGTTCTCACTTTTTTGGGCTTCCGGATCAAGTCCTGGGCATGTGCAATTTAAATATATATATGATGATTTCACTGTAGCAGTAAAATGTAAAACTCAATGAAATTTTGCATTTCATTATCAATGTCAAGCTCGTGAATGATCAAAACTCTAAAAGTTAAACTTACGACAATCAAGGTTTCTAAATAAAGGTCTTGTATATCCGTGAAGTATGGTTGTCTTTAATCAACAGGGAAAGCAACAAATTTTTCTAGGTTATCATATAGGATTAACGACACTGATTGTACTGAATACCATTCTACGAAAAGAATAGGATATGAACTGACTTTCAACTAGAAATGTCCAAGGCATAACAGCAGTAAGGCCTTTTTTAACCCTTTCTTTCGATATATTCGGTAGGTATACAAGATTTGTTTTCTCCTCAACTGCATTTTTGCTGGGGAAAATTAGTTTATAAGCAAAATATTTTCAATCTATTCCTTTTCCTCATCACGAGAACAATCAGCCTCAGCCTACACAATGATTTAGGCTTCTCTTTGGCGAAAAATCTGCTCTAATAACTTCTCATTCGCCTTTCATTCACATAAACAGAGTGGGTAATTGGAAGGAGGAAATTGAAAATAAAATATTTGCCTAAAGGTGAGCATTTCATGGACGGTGAGGGAAAAATTTTGTCAGATCAGTTTCTGAAAAGTGATGGAGTTACATTTACCTGTTCTCTAAAAATACTGATTTCTTTTCTCAGAGACACCTTCTGTAACTGAAATATTAAGGTGAATCCGCAAAAGTTAGTCTTTTTTCGGCCATTTTCTTAAATGGCAGGAAAACAGCTATTTATCGCTTTACTGTAATGATAAATGATATTTTACATAAATATCCATAACTTTTGTAATTTAGCTGCACTAAGCAGGGAAATTTTCTAAGAAAATATTCCGTTTTTTATATTGCTGAGTTTTAGGAACTGCTTCAACCAACACTAGAAACTTAATCACAGAGACTAAAATTCTACAATATAAATAAATATTATTGTGAAGATGCAACAAAAAATAAGATATTAATAAAATGTATTAAAAATAATCTTACCAAATTACTTAATACCATTTTAAAAGAAAGCGACTTATTGATAACCGCTGATTTAAATGATTTGATATAATTACTATCTTATACCAATTTATATTAAAAACATTAGTATTAGGAATCAAATATACTTGTATGTATTTATATTATTTCTGAAATGAAACACAGAGAGAGAAGTCTAATTCAGAAAACTTATGACTTTAGGTTTAATGGTAGTACGTTGTTGACCATATCAAACTAAGAATTAATTCTGAATGTATTCTAAGATAAACACACTTCGGCGCAAACAGTCCTCTATAATATAGAGATAAAAAATTAAAAATATATATAAAACAGCAGAATCCAGCGTTATATTGCTTGCAAAATTACCCAGCACATAACCGAAGATTATTGTTAAACAAACTATTTCTTCAAAAACAGTGCTGTATAGAACAATGGTTCGCGCAATATAGCAGCACAACTTCAACAAACAACATATATATGAATGAATGTGAAAAACTGAAATACTGACATTTACAGTATAATGAATGAACTCCGCTGGATTCATCCACATTGACCTTCTCTATCCTCTGAAGATAAATGCCACTATAAAGAGGATAAAGAGGAAAAAATTATCTTCATAAATTACTAAGGCTAGATAGAGCACAAATTTTTTCAACTAAATCATGTAATGGAGGAAAAGTGGGAAAGGAGAGAAACGAGAAAAACCGTAAAATTAAATGCAAGATTACCGGAGAAATCTGCGTTTGCTTAATTATATTTAGACCACGGAAAAGGGGCTCAGTCCTAATTAACCCGATAACATTAGAGAAAAAATATAAATTAAATTACTCTTAATATCTTTTTTATTCTGTAGTAGCATGAATAATTACCAAAAGAGCGTTAGTGTCACGAACACAATATTTCATTAAAGGAAAAAAAAATCTCACTTTTTTGTAAAATGTATTTTTTTCTATTATGTATCTATTGTCATGTGGTATTTAATTTTTAATTTTATTTTTTTATTTTTTTATTTTATTATTATTTTTTGGGGGGGGGGGGGGGGCTCGTGGATTAATGCAGGGTGTGGGTATGGCTTACTAAGATTGTGTAGTTCTTAAAATATTCTCCTGGAATCGCGAATAAAAATTCAGTTCTGATCTGTTCAAGATAGATATCGTTAAAGAATGCATTCCAAATTTTTCATGAGAAGCTTTCACCTTCTTCAGTTATATAAATGCAAATTCATAGTATATATTTGCACTATTGTTGAAACTTTTCCCCTGAGCAGAAATTTTAACTTCTGCTTGAAGTATCTTTTACTAGTGGTAAAAAAAAGGTTTAAAGGGCGTTTGATAACTTCCATTAAGTGTTCATAGGTTACTAGGAAAGAAAAATCCTCTGTGTAGTTAGGGACAAATTTCAGTAGGGCCGGATGAGTAAGATATTATTATAGACCTAGTGATATAAATAGAGCCCTGGCAGAGGCACTGCTGGACTTGGATATTAAAACTTTTAATGAACACTAAAGTCTGTCCAAAAAAACGACAGTAAACAGATTCGGAAATTTCTTCAACATAGGGGAAACCCTTGTACCTAGGGCCATCGTGTACCTAGGGCCACCATGCTTTATTTAAATAATCATTATTTTACAGCATTTTTACTCATTGGAGTGAGTGACAACATTGTTTCAAATCATAACAGCCATTTTTAATGAAAGCAAGAAGAAGCTATAGTTAAATAGAAAAGAAAGTCTTGATTTGATGATCAAAACTAAATTTTTTCACTTCAATTTGAAGTCTTATTTTGTGAAATTAACTGCAAACTTATGTTTTAATGTATAGCAGATATTTTTTGTAATCATTAAAGTAAAAAATTATATAAAAACAAAGCTTGGTTTCTGCAGGTCTTTGGCTATGGAAGCCATTTTGCCAAAAACAACATCTTGTACCTAGGGCCATAATCTTGTCTTGTACCTAGGGCCATGGCCTCTTGTAGAAAAGAGGTGGACGAAAACTTGGCAAGTGTAGAATTCTCATTGATACCTCCGAGAAAAATGAAAATCAAGCACAATTATTGAAAAAAGTAAATGATAAAAAAAGGTTACGAAATCTGTGTTTGAAACAGAAAATTTATGTGGGATCATTAAGAAGACAATGGAGAAAAAACATACATTAGAAAGTGATGAAATAATAAACATTTCTTCCTTTAATACATTGCCTACAATTAACATTTCTTCCTTATGAAGATTTTAGAAGTTGTGCATGAAAGAAATAATGGATACAAATTGTTTTTTTTTATTGTAAACAACAATTTCAGTGTTTGGAAATAACTGTCCCTAGGTACAATAGTGTTACTGTACCTAGGGTCATTTGTAATTTTTTTTAAATTTTCAATATCACTTACAATTTTTTTTCTACACTTGATGTGATTTTTATTTAAAGAGAATAAAGCACTTAATGTATACAAACTATTTTTATTATTGTAAGTTAATTAAAAGTAAAGATACTGCCATTTGAAAATAGCCGGCCCTAGGTAAAATTGTGTGTAATAGACGTTCAAGAACACGACCTAATCGTGGGATAATTAATCCAGAATACTCCAAATAAGTTGTTATTAAGTGTAACGAAGTTCTAATTAGTTAGCTGTCTGATCAATTTACATAACCTGCGGGTCGCTACCTAGAGTGTCGGCTTTGACACCAAAGCACGGTAATATGTTACACCATTAACACCGCCTGATTCTCGTTGACTCCTGTAACTCTTGTGTTCCATTTCTCTAGCGAGCAACCCGAGTTTTCCCAAAATATATATGCTCCGTATGCTTGAAACTCCATCATATTGCCCTTCAACTTCTATCTACGATTTCCTCGGGTTCCGCTGCCCCCTAGCAGCGAGGTATGGCCAACTGTATCATAAAATAAGAAAATGTGTGATGCACGAGCTGCTTCAAAAGGAACATCGTTCTGACAAGACGGAGAATTTTACTACTTAATGATCAGTAAGACCCAATCTGGACGCTTAGAATACGTGACAAAATGCCTGTAAATTGCGAATTTACAGGAATTTATTAGATTTGTGTTATCACTTGTTTGATCTTTCATCTGGGCAAACGGTCCTTATTAGTAGCAAGAAGGTAAAGATTTATGTGTTTATCAATAACGAAGGGGAAAAATTTATGCTCTTATCACGAGATTTTGATGCAAATGCTAACACTGATGAAAACCTATTCTTTAAGGTAGATAGAATCGGGGAACCTCAGACTTCCTAAATAGCAACGAAAGCAGATGTAACTGTATTAACAATTTATCTACGATTCGTGTATCAGACGCTAAAAAGGAGCGATATACATTTATAATATTAATAATAATATTATGTTTTAGATATCATTTAACAATTACAATAAAGTTGACTGCATTATAAGTTTTTAAGTAAATAACATTAAAGCTTTTAAAGTTTGAAAATAAATAACATTGCTAATGCTTCTAAATTTCCTCGTAAATTCAACTTTTTTGTTGTTCAGTGTTGTAAGCTACATCTAAGCTACTTATATATTTGATGGGAAATCGTTGCGCATTATTTCTATCCTTCCTAAATTATATTTTGACTAGCACGAGTAGAATTTTTCGAGATAAATTTCTCTTGAGAGTATTTTGCTTAATTCCTTCAAGGATTAGTGTCGTGTGTACTGTCATTTACCCATTACAGAACTTACACGAGGGCCATTTACAGTTTAGGAATATAAATACATTAACAAGGTGAGGAGAATGAAAAAATATCATCCAGTTATAAAAAATTAACTGTCCATAGGTTATATGAGAATCCACCGGAAAAATCATCATTTCCCATTAAAAGCTTAATAGGATTTTTTGACTTATTTTCTTCAATCCTATTTGTACATGATTTTTTTAGATACCATTTTTGCACAGTTCGAAATTTGTTTAAAGTAGTTATTTCAGAAAGCTGTTACAGTACATGAACCATTTAATAGAACTAATAGACATTAGATTTATCTTAAATTTTTATTCACACTTGATCGCAACTGACATTAAAATGGATATGAGATTTCAGCATAGTATAATGCTGTTTTTTACTTAAAATGTAAGTACACAGAAAGTAATTTTTATTTTCCCAAGCTTATTCACATTTTATGCTGAACATCTGAATTTAAAACTTCTTGTATGAAACTTAACTTTTCTAGCAATTTTTTTTGCTGTGGTTGTTGTTAACAGCCACTGATGATGATTTATGGCTCTTATTCTACTAAAAATTATTTTTATTGATTTGTTTTGGAGATGAAAATTAATTTTAAATGTATAGGCATGACATAAAAGAAAAAGCGGTGTATTTAATAGTATACAGGGTGTCCATAATTAAAGTCCCACTTTCAAAAGGATGCAAAAAAAGAACCACTGGTGAGAATGACTTCAAATTTGAACTGAATATACTGGAAGAAGGGGGAAATGATTTGGCATAATAATAAAAAAAAATTCCATTTTAGAATTTTTTTTTATTATGCCAAATCGTTTCCCCCTTCTTCCAGTATATTCAGTTCAAATTTGAAGTCATTCTCACCAGTGGTTCTTTTATTTGCAGCCTTTTGAAAGTGGGACTTTAATTATGGACACCCTGTATATATGTAAAATAAGAGAAGTAGGCATTCATAGCCTACTTTGAAATACATTTTAAGGTTCTGTACTTCTATAACTCTAAAACAAAGAAATCCTATGGAATAAAAAACTACAGAACTACTACATTCCAAATTATTATACATGTCAGCTTATCCAACTATTTCCTTCAATTTTAGAAAGGAAAATAGTTTTATTTGCTTTCCATTTTTTTTTTTAAATTCTACTTAACCCCTTCCTTCTAGCTCCCGTCAAAATTACGGGATGAGGTTTCGCCTCATATTTCTCTTGCCCGTGATATTTCCGGGATGTAGTTTTTAAAAGTAACGTACCAAAAAGATTAAAACAATCCATTTCATTTACCCTGAATTTTTTTTATTTCTTGCATTACATACCAGATGGCAGCACTAAACTATTTATAATGTAAATGGGGATAGGTTTTATTTTTAATAAATGTGGCAGATCAAGAAATAAATGGAATCCTCCGGAAAAAAATAGGCACTTTTATTACCTGTTTCTTGAAAATTATGCGATAGTTAAGGGGTTAAAAAAGGAAATGTTGATAATAATCTCTATCTGCATTACACTAAATGTAAAGAGTAAGGAAGTGAAATGTTTACCACTTCATTTTTTGAAAATTACGTTAATCTTGAATATTGCAATCGTCTGCAAGTTTTCTCATAAGTGATGAAGCATTTATAAATCATAATAATTATCGATCCAATTTACTTTTTAATCAAGATAGTTGAATATGAATGTCTTCTTTTCATAAAGGGAATGGTTACAGGAATTGAAATTTTCAATATACAATTTTTACGGTTTATTTAAAGTGCTGATAACATTTTAACAATGAAAAATCAATACCTTAATGCTCCAAAAATGAAATAAAACGCCAAGCTTCTTAGATCGATATAACTTACCTTAATTTTATTATCCTGTTATTTTATTTTCCTTGTTTTTGATCGATTAAATTTCCTTCCGTTTACTTATCAAACTATACCCATAATTTTGCATTAAAATGCTAGAAAATTACAAAATAGTTTTATTGCATGTGTGGGATAATTTAAATTCAATTGTTTAGTAATTATACCCACTGATATAAATGGCAGATCAAAAAAGAAATCCATTATAGGATTAGCGCTTAATATGAGTAGTTTTTTTTTTTCATTGTTTAGTAGTTTTGAAAGCAGACTTAAAAAGCGCGTTTGGGATATTTTGATAATGGGAATTATCGGAAAATTGATCGGCGCCCGATTTTCAAACAATGCGGCACAAATAACAGATCTTTGTTGATGACAACCAGATAACACAAAGAGAAATTCGGCCTATTTAGTTCTTTAGACTGAAATAAAATCAACACACATCCTAAATATTTTATTTATTTCAGGGTAATAAGGTATGACTTTTGTAATAAAGGCAGGGATTTATATAAATACTAGCTGAAAACCCGCGCTTCGCTACGAAGTACATTCAAATTAAATACAACGGTCAATGTATGCAATTAATGCCAATATATATATATATATATATATATTTATAATAAATGCGACGATCAATGTATACAATTGATGTAATATATATATATATATATATATATATATATATATTTATAAAAAAATCGTAAGGGATATTTATTTTTTTTTTGGATAATATCCAATCGTCTGCTGCATTAGAAAGAAAAAGAATATCATTTTTGTCTATTTAGTTGTTATGCACGTGACGATAAATTTATTTAAAGTACCAGAAAAAGAAATCACGTGATCAACATTTAATAAATTAAATTCTAAAAATTAATCTTTAAAAATTCACCAAAAAATCAGGAAATGGAGGTAAAGATTCGAAAAAAATTTCATTTTAATGGAATTTTTATGATCTTTCTCGTGATATAAATTTTATAACCCTCAATGTATTATTTTAAATGCAAACTTAAAAAAAGTTACTAAAACAGCTTAAAAATTTAATTTAAAAAAATCTAAGAAGAATTTTTGAAAAATCTTTCTTAGTGCACCCCTACACTATTAGAAGAATCGCCATGCAAAATTTCAGCCCTTTAGGTCCAGCGGTTTGGTCTGTGCGTTGTATGTCATTCAGTCAGTGAATGAATGAGTCAGTTACGGAACTGTTTTATATATATAGATTGATGGATATAAATAGGTAGAAAAAACAAGTTATTGTTTGTGTATGGCATTTAAAACAGATTATTGTGTGTATCTAAAAGTAGAATGTAATATTAACGGTCTGAAAATACCCTGTCATATATTATGTGTTTACACACAAGCATGTATACTTACATAGTATGGGGAGAATAACTCCCACTTTTATCCATTCACTTTTTTGTGCATATGAAAAAAATAATGAAACATTAGTGAGAGAATTAACATATTAGTCCCCTAGAAAAGGGGGGGGAGAGTGAAGGATACCTCCCTGTTCTATCCATTCATCTCTTATGCATTTAAAATAATGGAAGATCAGCTAAAAAATTAAACGTCATGTAGAAACGGTACAGAAAATCGTGACACAAAAACGTGATACAACTACGTGACATATTTAAGCTAGTTATTTTATATATGCAGAGTAGATACGTAAATTTATAAAGCTGAAACTCATAAATCCGGAACATGGATGAAAATAAATGCTTATATATATATATATATATATATATATATATGTGTGTGTGTGTGTGTGTGTGTGTGTGTGGCTTGATACACGAAGTTCCTAAGGCAGTTTTTTTCAAGATTACTTTATTTGCTTATGTCTCTTTAAAAAATAGTATTTTAATGCTTTCAATGCTTCAAAGTTTTTCCGATGCTTTAAAAGTATTTTCTGTAAAATTGTACAGACTTAGGTACTTCTTACATTGAAAATAATATTTTTTGAAGAGACATAAGTAAACAAAGTCGCGTAGAAAAAATTGACTTAGGCACTTCTTGTGCCAAACCACAGATATATATATATATATATATATATATATATATATATATATATATATATATATATATATATATATATATATATATATATATATATATGGCATTTTTAGGTTACCAGAAAATTTCTCTACTTCATCACTAAATTGTCCATTTTCCTATATCTTTAGCATTTTAACCATTGACTATTTATTATTACGTTTTTAATGTTTTATATTGATATTAAAAGCTGGTTTAGAAGGAGTTCTATTGTGATTCGCCTCAATTATTATCTTTTAATATCCATTTCTGACTATCTAGGGTCAGTACCTATAAAAAAATTTGTTTTCACTCTGAGTATGCATATCATTGAAATAAATTACAGGATTTTAAATAACTTAACATACTGGATAAGTGAGGATAAATTGAGGATTTTCCCTAACTCATACATTGTCATTATTTGCCATAACATGAACAAATAAAGCAGTATTAGAAATTTATTTTTTTTACATCACTATATCACTATTGAACTATTTGTTCCTCATTAATCACCTGTTAAGTGTCAGTGGCCTGTAATAATTCTTAAGTGTCCTCTACTGGGGTGGGGGGGGGGGAATACATACCTAATCGTCTAGAAACAAAGAAATCAGTTAAAAAGCTCTTTGCTAACTATTTCAAGTCACCATCAAAATTAATGTTTGATGTTTCAGGACGTCACGGAATAACAAATGTATAGTATGCAGTTGTAGTGGCACTATGGTCCTGTTCACATAGAATCCGTCAACGTCAGCGTTACTCGTGTTGACATATTTTAAACCAATCACAAACCTTACAATTTCGTGGCTAATCGTTGGGAAGTTTATAATTGGTTAAATATATTTCAATGCAAGTAACGCTGACGCTTACGGATTCTATGCGAACAGGCCTTCAGACTCATTACAGAACATATCACAAATAAATGAGTTCTTTGCAGATAACTAACTCATGGCACAACAGTCCGAATAGCTTTTCAGCACTGTGGACCAAGGCCAGCGGTGCCCATCTCGGATTTCTTTGCAGATAACTATTATATTCAATAGTTACAACTTTATCTTCAAGAACATACATTAATGAAGCTTTTGGCTTCTAAATCATAAAAGTTAAGATAAAGGAAGCAAACTGGAACTTACTTACACAAGCATGAAATGAGTTTTGCATTAGCGTCTACATTGTAGAGCTGAAATTCCTGTGCCCTGCACTTCCTCATATGTACAAATATATTTTTGTAGTTACAGTTATCGTCATCATTGTTATGTAATTTTTTTGAGAATTTTGTGACCATATCTCTTGCACCACCAGCATACCATACTTTTTTCACTTAAAAAATGAACTGTGGATGGAATTGGAAAATAATTCAACATTTTTGGCATCAGAGGACGATATTTTAACTTTTAAACGAGCATGCCAAGTCTTTTATCACCCCTATATGCTTCAATGTTCTCGGAGTTCCTGTACATAGCTATATTCCCCTTTATAACCGATTAATTTAGGCCATCATACAGAAATAAAAATAATTTTAGAAAGAGAGTTATGCATTTATCCATTTATAGCAAATTAATTTAAGGTAAAAGCTGAAGGAGCATTCTTAAAGAATTCTAAGAAGAAAAACTACGTTAATATATAATCAAAGCTCTTCTTTTTCCTCTTTAGATGCATTGCCACGATTTCAGCTATAGATCCTGACATAGAATTCATTGAAAACAAAGTATCATGGTTATTAATGGTAAAGGAAGGGAGAAATCATTAGTAAGCTAAATAAAGTAAGGACCTCAAAGTAATTGAATCAAAAGTCTCATAAATATAAATATAGTTCAGCGTTCGTTTTAAATGATTTCAAGATATCTGTAATGAGATTTGGGAGTCGATGAAATATTTAATCCAGCTTTGAGAATACCTTCCTTTGAAGATTTTCAGTACATCAAACTTGATGTCCCTAAATTCTTAGAGTTTACCTAATTCTCATTCAGGTAGAATTAATTAAAAGTACATTTAGATAATCCACCCGCAGCTTTACTTTCGTAGGATAAAAGTACCCTTTGTATTACATCAGACATTTTAGCATTGGTGGATAAACTGATCGTATTCATTGCACTGGCAGCTACTTCTAACATGAATGCAAAAAATTTGAATTGCCATGAGCTAAAATTTCTATGTAGAAGTGTATAAGAAACTAAGCTGATTTCAGCGAAGAAAATGACCAAAAAAAAATTAATTTCGATCTAAACATTACATCTGATGCAGAAAAGAATTTAAGTGGACAGTGGACCTTCAAAGCTAACTTCTTTTGTTTTGAATGGATTTGCTTGAAATTTAAATATGTGGTTAGTACAATAGCTACGTATAAGTGGTTAAAATTTAAAGATGAAATATTAATAATTTATGAATTATTAATTATTAATTATATAAAAAATTGGCCTCATTAAAAATGTTCCATGCGCATTTCTTTTGTATATAATATCGAAATTTTTATTTACAGGATACCTTATAGAACTAACAATGAAACTTATTGCTTATTTTAAGCATTCATTAAAAATATAAAGAGAAATAAATAAGAATAGTGAAAACACCCTTTTTATTGCGCAAAATACCTCTAAATCATCTTTTCAAGTACAAAATTTAGAAATTCTGAGCTACGAAGCATAATTTTTTCCAATAAGATTTATTCGATATACAGTTAAGTATATAAAACTTAAATTTCAAAGCAATAAGATAATTAGAAATGCGCCCGGAGCAGTTTGAATATTCGTATGACGTGAAAATTTTTATTTTGAGAAAAACACATTTAAAGTTATTGCTATTAGTAACCACATAATATCTAAATTAAATACAAAAGCCTATAACTAGGAAAGTAATCGCAGAAATTAAAAATTCTTTTTGCAACACATTCTTACTCGTCCGTAGTTTCACAATTCAATAAAATAAAAAAATTGAATTTTTGGACAAATTTCAGAATTTTGAAAGTCCACTGTCCCCTTAAATGACTTTACAAATTGTTAATATTCCAAGAGATTTATAACTGTTTCTGAAACATAGGTTATCTTCTTCACTACTCTAGCAGATGCTAAGATTTCGATCTCAAAAATAAAAGTGCTTTCGGAAGTTTTATGAAACAAAAAGTTTTATGAAACAAACGTAATGATTTTCTTTTCCGGCCAAAGTGAAAACGTTATTTATAGATCATCCAGAGAAAGTACTGTAACTGTGGCGTAAAAACCAGGACAGATTTGCCAACGAATTTTCTGTCTGAAAAAGGATCGGTAATATATAAACCTAAGAAATAAAATTTTCTAGAAATAAAATTTTCTAGAATATTGTTTCATTAGGAAGTATGGAATCCCACACCCATTTCCTGTATTAATGTTTTCAGATTCTCTCCACTTTTTAAATAGAACTCGTTTGCCACACTTCATCTATAGGGAAATCTTTTCAGAATAGTTAAGTTTATGAATAAAAAATAAGCTTTCAAATACTTTCTATTTCAATAATTTGGTTGTTTTTGTATAATTTAAAAATTCATTTCAAATTTTATATAACTTTGAATGTTAATAATAATAATTCTCGTGCAACTTTATCTAGTTTAAATATTTGATGTTATGATATCTTTTATCTATACTAATATATAAAGAGAGAGCGGATTTTGTACGTGGAGGGTAATCTCCGGAACCACTGCACCTATTTGAAAAATTCTTTCACTATTTGAAAGGTACATTATTCCAGATGGACATAGGCTATATATTATGTATATCTGATCAGTAGAAATAAAGTTAGGGGGAATACTCTAGATTTGTGTGCACGGCCGCCATCTTGGATTTTTCCGCTAGGGTTTGGCGCATTTCGCATGGCGATAATTATTGCGTTCTGGTAAAAATAACCCAATGTCAAATTCTCTAATTTTAAAATCAAACAGTTATTTCTGATGTGATCTTTTAATTACAGTTTAATAATTTTACGTCAGAACTCGGCCTTGAACTGGAAATCTGAGTCAAATTGATTATACTCAAAAGAGTAAATTATTTTTAAAACTAAGAGTCTTTTTGTTGAAAATTTTTGAATCCATTATCAGTTTTTCGTTAACTTATTAAATTTAAGTTACTTTTAATTTTGTTTATCGATTGTCAATTAGTATACTATAATGATACACCATTTCATTTATTTGAAGTAAAAATTATCTGCCATCATTTTTTCGTAAAATGTAAAATACAGTATACATTTTAAATACAATATATTTTAAAATATTTTATAATTCCAAGTTGTAGTGGATTACAAATAAATTTAAATAACTGAAGTTCAACTTCTCTCTCCCCAGGAACCTAAGTTAAGAAGTTAGTTAAGGTTAAGTTATTGGTTTAGGAAAAGGGGTTTTTTTTTCTTATTTCCAACACAGCAGGATAAATGGTCAAATAATCCTTGTTCCGATTTTATTGTATGCACCAAATATTTGGTTAAGGTCAAATCTGAATTTTTCAAAGCTGAATTCGAGATAATTTTTAAATTGCAAGTTATTTAGGTGGTACGAAAATGCTGTATTTTTTTTCTAATTAACAATATATTGGCATAATATTTTGGTGATTCATTGCTATTAGTTAAAGAGTTAGGGCAAACTGAATACATGGCATTGAAATTTTATCTGTAAGTAAAATTCATTTGACCAAATTTTTCATATGGATCATAATTTGAAAAGGTAGTTTTTAATTAAAAATGACAAAAAAAAATCTCAGTCCTACGATTAAATGATTTTTCAAAAATATTTCTAAGTTTCATAATTTAAAAAGGTCGTTTTTATTAAAAAAGCTAAAAGAAAAACCCAAAATTTCCAATATTTGAGAATGATTTTTTCAAAAAAATTTCAAAGTTTCATAATTTAAAAAAGTGGTTTTTATTAAAAACCCAAAAATAAATCTAAGTCCAACGTTTAAATGATTTTTCAAAATTTTTTCTAAGTTTCATAATTTAAACAGGTGCTTTTTATTAAAAAAGCTAAAAAATTCAAAGTCCAGCGTTTTGAAAACACCGCTTAAAACACATTGGCGAGAAATTTTTCCACTCCTCAAAACACGGTAAAATCGCCAAGTTTTCGCAAAAAAATCCAAGATGGCGGCGTGCACACAATTATTAAGTAACGTAATATTAATTTGAATATTATTTTAGGTGCTTAAAATAATTAAAAAAACATTCTTTACTTAAAATCCTTTTTTTATTTTTGTATTTTTATTTCATCTCTTACTCTAATTTTGAGATACCAATGTTTTATCTATACTTCTATAATCTATACTTATATATAAAGAGAGAGCGATTTTGTACGTGGAGGGTAATCTCCAGAACCACTGCACCTATTTGAAAAATTCTTCCACTGTTTGAAAGGTACATTATTCCAGATGGACATAGGCTATATATTATGTATATCTGATCAGTAGAAATAAAGTTAGGGGCTTGATCCTAACAATCTCCATTGTTACCGCTACTGTCCTCTACCGCTTTTTGTGCCGAAGTCTTCAACGATCCTTAGCGTGGTGCTATCTATACTTATATATAAAGAGAGAGCGATTTTGTACGTGGAGGGTAATCTTCAGAACCACTGTACCTATTTGAAAAATTCTTTCGCTGTTTGAAAGGTACAGTATTCCAGATGGACGTAGGCTATATATTATGTATATCTGATCAGTAGAAATAAAGTTAGGGGCTTAATCCTAACAATCTCCATTGTTTCCGCTACTGTCCTCTACCGCTTTTTGGGCCGAAGTCTTGAACGATCCTTAGAGTGGTGCTATCGCGGTGGGCTTCTGTCCTGACGCTAGCGGTTCGAACCTAGCAGTTCTCCGGCACGCCTTTTTCTTTTAAAAAATTTATTTTAATTATTAACTAACATGAAATTAATTTAAGGTATTATTTAGGTTATTTTTAGGTAAAAAAAGATTTACAATTTATTGGCTATCAACTGGAAATTTACTGGTATAATATTTTGTTCAACCCGTACAAAGTCGGGACGGGCCGCTAGTATTTTATATAATGAAAATTTTTCTCCTACAGTTTCTTAAAAATTGGAATTATATAACCAGAAATGAAATTACTACAGTTCTGCATACATACGCAAATACGTCCCACACATCTATCTATCTATCTATATATATATATATATATATATATATATATATATATATATATATATATATATATATATATATATATATATATATATATATATATATATATATATATGATGATGATGACTCGAAAAGAGACAGTTGCGAAAATGCGGGCGACAAGTCGTCTGCCATGACAATCTCTTAGTAAAAATGCTGCGATCACGTGATCAGCAAACGAAACTTTTTCATTATTCGATTGAAGTGATGAAGTGCATCATGTAAGATGCGTTTATGTGAGTCAAATTTCAATAAAATCTAGAATTCCTCGGCTTTCAGATATTCTTTTTTTGTGTCCGAGTGCCTAATTATTCTGTAGTGGAAAGAAATGGAGAGGTGAGTAATTACATTCTTTAATTCAACATACATATATATATATATATATATATATATATATATATATATATATATATATATATATATATATATATATATATATCGATATACAGGTGGTTATCAAAATAATGGAAACACCTATAAATATTACTGTTGTTCTGGAAAGTGCTTTACGTATTCCTTATAATACAAGTATGGCCCCCGGTATTTTCTATAGAATATAGTTCATATATTATTCTACTGTCAGGTAGCATTAATGAAGCTATGGCATCGGGGTTTTGGGGGAGTAACACAAGGTGTTAAACCTTGCAGACCTTCCAGAGTGGGCAAATTGTTTGAGCGCGTCAAATGGGAATGTCTCTTGCTGCAACCATCTGGGTTTTGGATGTGTCTAGAACTATGGCATTGACTGTCATGACAGCATACAGAATGCACGGATAAACATCGACTGCGAAACAGAATAGTGGAAGAAATGGAGATCTGTGTGAAAGAGACGGACAGGTATTGAAGCGGATTGTGACTTGTAAAAATAAAACAACTGCCCCAAAATTGACCATAGAGCTCTATCTGCATCTACAGGCTCCCGTGTCAGCCATTGTTGGTAGGAGGGACCTTCACAAACAGAACATTTACGGATGAGTAACAATTCCCAAGCCACTTGTATCAGATATGAATGCAAACCGTCGTTCACGATGGTCCCACGAGCACAAATCCTGGTCAAGTGATATGTGAAAGAATGTAGTGTGGTCAAAATAATCATCGGTCCCGTTGTTCCCCACCAAAGGATGTACTGGAAAACAACCAAACAAATGTATGATCCTGATTGCCTCGTGCAAACTCAATCATGGAGGCGGATTTGACATGGTTTGGGCTGCTATCTCATGGTTTTAAGCAAGTCGCATTGTAACCCTAAAAGGGAGGTACACTGGGAAGGACTATGTCGAACTTTTTGCCAACCAGGTTCATCCTATGATGCAAACATTGTTTCCCGTTGGAGAGTTTGTTTCCCAGGATGATAAAGCTCTTGTCCATACAGCATTTCCTGTCATATTGTGAAATGAGGAAAACTGAGGAAAACATGTTACTTAACCCCCCCACAGTCCCCCGACTTTAATATCATCGAAATACTCTGGTTTGTTTTAGAGAATAGCGTAAAGTATCGATATCAACCAACACCAACTCTACATTAACTTTCCCGATTTCTCCATGTCGAGTGGTATAATACTCCCTTAACCAATATTCATGTCTTGTACAAATCTGTTCCTAGGCGAATTCAGGCTGTATTACATGCCAAAAATGTTCCTATTTCATACTAATAAAGTATTTATGTTATTCCTTGGTGTTTCCATTATTTTTATAACCACCTGAATATATATAAATAAAATTAAAGGTTTATTCACACAAATATAATACATCTGATTGCATGTAAAATGAATTTTCTCTCAATTTAAAGACTCAGTGAGAAACTAAAAAGTTAAGTTAAATCAAAATTAAACTAAAAGGTAAATTAGAGACTCAATGAGAAACAAAAACGACTACAGTAACATTATTAAAACAATTTATGATTGATATTGTGACAATCATCTGTTTAAAGATCTTTTCCTCCCACTGCTTAAAAAGCCCCAAAACTCTAAAAGATTTATCTTATATGATTTCACGGAATAAGTAATTCAAATACATATAACTGCAGTGCAGACAAGTTAATGTGGTCTAGTTTTTTTTCCTCATTGTGTGGTGTGAACGTGTAAAAATTCAGAATGTCTACACGTGGAAAGTACAAAACCCTAACTTTGGAGACAAAGGTAGAAATTTTAAAAAAAGTAGAGAATGGCGAAGTTTGCAGCTGACTATAGAATTAAAAAAATGCCTTGTCAACTAATTTGAAAAACAAGGAGTCAATTTTAGATTCATGGTAAAAATCAAAATTTGCTAGAGGAAGGAAACGCATGGGAAATGCGTCCCAAGAAGTTCTAGAAAAAGCTCTACTGCTATGGTTCCAGGATGTTAGATCTCCGATTTTCCGATAAATGGACCCCTAGTGCTGACGAAGGCTGATGAATTGGCAATTCGAATGGGTATTGAAGATTTTAAATGCAGTGATGGATGGCTTTCTCGATTAAGTCAAGGCACAATATTTCTTATCAAACTGTATGGGGCCAAAGCTCTGATGTAATCGAAGACGTATGCACTAATTTCGGTAGGAAACTGCCAGGGCTTTTCTCTATTTACCTGCCGAAAGATATTTTTAATGCGGCCATAATGGACTCTATTAAAACTCTGAAAGCATTTATTCAGATGGAACCTTCCTCTGAAAATGAATTGAAATGTTTACTTCAAATCGAGAAGCTGGCTGAACAATGTAGGCATCATAAACAAAACCAAACATCCATTTTACAGTTTTTCCCCAAAGTGTAATTCATATTTTTAATAAAAGTTTACTTTATACTGCAAATCTTCTGCTTCATTTTATGATTAAAGTAAGTCTGTATTGCTTTTTAATATGTTTAACTTTAGATAACATAGTATAATATATTTTCTGGGGTTATACATACTAGGAGATTTTCTTCTTCAGTGATACACATTTAAAGTTATATATTTTCTCTTAACATCGGATAATTCGAACTTTTTTCTGAGAATCTTTGAGTTTGAATTAACGAGCGTCCACTGTAATTAGTGAGAAGGTTGGGCCTGTTTATTATTAACTAGAGAAGGAATATCCGCTCAATGTTTATCACTTTAAGGCGAAGATCCGATTCAATGTCCAGCAAAGCTCTAAATTTGGTTTTCATCGCAGTCATTGCAGAAGATCCTTTTTCCCATAAATATGTGGTCGCAAATGGCATTAAAAATGCTACTTCTTGGCAAGAAACTTCTCAGACACAGTTATAATTCGCAAACACAGTTACAGACACAGTTAAAATTCGCAGGCGAGTGCTAAATTTTTATGGGGCGGTCATAGATAACACATTCAGGTGTAGACGGCCTCTTTTGAGATAAAGCTTCTTTTGAAATTTATTATCCCAATAAAGTATTACAACACAAACAATGGATAAGAAATTCCAAGCTAAAATATTAAAACGTATGGATTATTACTTATTATAGTGATTTCTTTTCATTTTTGTAATTCAGATTTTTAATAGATTTTCGTTTTAAATTGTAAAATCATTCGCGTACCGGTAGCTGCTTGTCCAAGTACCGGTACTGGTACGCATACCCAAGGTTGGGAACCACTGGTCTGTCTTATAGGAATTTTTTGGTCAAACCTCCATATTCGACAAAATGCTAATATATATCTTTCTATCTACAAACACACACACACAGACATATCTATGCCCGTTATAAATGGCTTAAGTCAAAAACAGTGATTTAAATATACCAAGTTATTGGATTTTATACCAATCGCAGAAATATAATTTCAACTTTAGTCTTTTGTACAAAGAAATACACTTTTTTTTATATACAAAATTGATAGACTTAAGCCTTTTATACAAGTCAAAATATTTTTTTTATCAATATTAACAAATATCTAAAAATCACTTTTTTTTACTCAAGCCTTTTATACCGGGCACGCATATATATATATATATATATATATATATATATATATATATATATATATATATATATATATATATATATATATATATATATATATATAATATATATATATATATATATATATATAAATATATATATATATATATAAATATATATATATATATATATATATATATATATATATAAATATATATATATATATATATATATATATATATATATATATATATATATATATATAATATATATATATATATATATAAATATATATATATATATATATATATATTTGTTATACAGAGTAGGATAAATTTGTGCATCAGGAAAACAACAAAGTATTTAAAGTATTAATAAAATATTCGTAATGAAGTCACAGTATCTGCAATTCAGGAAAAAATTACAGATTTTCAACATTACTTTTCACTTTCTAATTGGATTAGAAAAAAATTCTGCTCTAAAAATATCGCACGTCGCATGGAACTGAATTCACTATGGCAACAATGAATTCATGTATGTTTAAGTTTTTTATCCCCAGTTGGCATAAATAAGTGAAACCTTGTTTTACATATGTTTTCTGTAGATTTGTATTGAATACTATTGATTAAAGCTATATTTGGTTGTAAATATAGGTACTGACAATGTACTTTAAGAGAACAGTTAAGTTATTAGCATTAAGAAGATGACCTCCGCGGATCACATTCTTATCCGACAATTTATTCGGTACTATTCGATTTAATATGTTCGCTGTTATGTTAATTAACGGAGATTTTCTTTTTTTGATAAGGCATTAATAGCCAATCATTTCATTTCTTTTTTCTTTTTTTCCTTATGAAAGAACAAAAACCTGAAAAAGCAAAATTTCGCTGACTTTCCTCTCAATGCGTGACTCTTTTCTCGTTGGTGTTTTCTATGTAAATAAATTTTGCTACATCTAACATTATTTTTTCTTTATTATATCTATCAGTTTATGCTAATATAATAAATAATGAATATTTTTTAATTCTTATGAATTCTTATGAATATTTTTTATTAGACTTTCCCTAGTCACAGTGGGTTGCAGTTGTCTACATCATTGTGGTATAAATGAAGCTTCTGTCTCCCTCCTTACTGATGGTGCTTCTTTATTATATCTATGGTAATTCTTTATGATGGTAATTCTTTATGACGATAATTCTTTATTATATCTATCAGTTTATGATATAATAAAGAATGAATATTTGTGAATTCTCATGAATTCCTATGAATATTTTTGATTAGACTTCACCTATTCACAGTGGGTTGCAGTTGTCTACATTATTGTGGTATAAATGAAGCTTCTGTCTCCCTCCTTACTGATGGTGCTTCTTTATTATATCTATGGTAATTCTTTATGATGGTAATTCTTTATGACGATAATTCTTTATTATATCTATCAGTTTATGATATAATAAAGAATGAATATTTGTGAATTCTCATGAATTCCTATGAATATTTTTGATTAGACTTCACCTATTCACAGTGGGTTGCAGTTGTCTACATTATTGTGGTATAAATGAAGCTTCTGTCTCCCTCCTTACTGATGGTGCTTCTTTATTATATCTATGGTAATTCTTTATGATGGTAATTCTTTATGACGATAATTCTTTATTATATCTATCAGTTTATGATATAATAAAGAATGAATATTTGTGAATTCTCATGAATTCCTATGAATATTTTTGATTAGACTTCACCTATTCACAGTGGGTTGCAGTTGTCTACATTATTGTGGTATAAATGAAGCTTCTGTCTCCCTCCTTACTGATGGTGCTTCTTTATTATATCTATGGTAATTCTTTATGATGGTAATTCTTTATGACGATAATTCTTTATTATATCTATCAGTTTATGATATAATAAAGAATGAATATTTTTGAATTCTTATGAATTCCTATGAATATTTTTGATTAAACTTCACCTAGTCACAGAGGGTTGCAGTTGTCTACATCATTGTGGTATAAATGAAGCTTCTGTATCATCCTTACTGATGGTACTTCTTTATTATATCTATGGTAATTCTTTATGATGGTAATTCTTTATGACGATAATTCTTTATTATATCTATCAATTTATGATATAATAAAGAATGAATATTTTTGAATTCTTATGAATTCCTATGAATATTTTTGATTAAACTTCACCTAGTCACAAAGGGTTGCAGTTGTCTACATCATTGTGGTATAAATGAAGCTTCTATCTCCATTCTTACGGATGGTAATTCTTTATTATATCTATCAGTTTATGATATAATAAATAATGAATATTTTTGAATATTTCTGATTTCTTATGAATATTTTTGATCAGACTTCACCTAGTCACAGTAGGTTACAGTTGTCTATATCATTGTGGTATAAATGAAGCTTCTATCTCTACCCTTACTGATGGCAAACGCATTTGGGTTATCGGAGGCAAGATTTTTAAGTTATCACAACTTTTGTAGTTATTCTCATATTTTCATAACAACATTTGTATGCGTGCTAAATACATTTTGGTTGAGTTCCAGATAAGACCACAAAACTCTGGAAATAATAGCGCATGGCTGGACAAAAGACATTATTATATTTTTACTCATATGCTTGCACAATATTTCGTATTTATTTTAATACTCGTTAAAGTGGGATTAGATCAGAATTTGCATTTTATTACTGATATTTCCTAATACTGTATTTGTTGAATTTATGTATCCCAAACTACTGGTGTATAGAACTTCGACTCCATCTCTTTGAAGCTTAAACGGATTGAAGGATAGCTATTCCTTACAAACTATTCAAATCCCTGCTGAATATTGGCCACACGAAAAACAAAACAGAAATTCTTTCCCTTTCAATCGAATCCATATTGAAACACATACATACACTTAAAATCATTCGTCTGCCTTAGGACTGGGAAAAGGGGAGATAAGAAGGAAATTTTTTATTTCTGTATTCAGGCACGCAGTAATATATATCCTTGTAACATATTTTTCTGGCATTGGAGCTGTTTTTTGCAGCTCTCTGCAGCACACAAAATTTAACTGAATCCTTCTTAATATGCTTTTTAACGATATTTGGTTACTTACCAATAACTCTTGCCAAGAAATTAAACAAAGAAGAAAAAAATGTTTCGTTAACGATGGTGACTCAGAGGATTTTATATAAATCTATCAGTTCTCGTTATTCCGAAAGATATTAAAACTGTCTATCCGCCTTCTGCGATGTTAGATATTTGTTAATATCAGCTTCCCTTGAGATGTTTGTTTACTGATCAGTTTGTTTTACTGCCTGTTTAACGCTGTCAGCATTCTAGTGACTAGTCATCGAGTCAAAAAAAACCTGCAAACAGTATTTAAACCTGTAAGGTATACACAAGATTCGATTCACAAGAATCGAACTTTTGAGTGAATGAATTAAAGAAGCTGCTTGAGATATGCTAATTTCGGCATACGCGCTTGGTATAAATACCAAGCAGCTTGATTAAAAAAAGGGGTTGTTAAGGTTGATAGATAAGCGAGAGGGAGCTACGAGGTAAGCAGTTCCAGGTGTTAAACGGCGCTTGTGCTTAGCAGGCCCAAAGTTTACGTGGCAGTACTGCTGGTTTGACTCTCTGCTGGTTTGTGAGTATTTGCAAAAAGTATTTCTATTGAATGTTAATATATATTCCGTACAAGTAGTACGTATGCTTATTGCTGTAAAAGCAAATTCTATATGTGCAACGAATTCAATAAACATTGTTTCACGTATAAACTGTGTTTGTATCAAATTCATTTAGAGTGCCACTTCAAATTATATATACCCAAGTTTGGGTAGAAGTGAGCTATTTTCTCTATAAACCCTATTGCAATAGTAAAATGAAGCTTAAATAATGAATCTTCGTATCGAAAAGTAGTACAAGACCTCAGTTCAACACAAGTATCTGGTTGTCAAACGTTACAAGTTGTTACAAACGTTGGAGCCATTATCCTATAAGGAATACAGTATTTTCCGCTTTTCCGGGAGAAAGTATTAACTAAAACGCTACCAAAACATGTCACAATTATTTCTAATGAGCCTCATTAGCGAAATTGTATTTTCATGTTTGTAGTTCAAAAGAGATACTATATGAACAATTTTTAACGTATAGTTGGTTGGTTGGTTAGGAAATTTGGATCACTGCGGCTATTTTCTTTGGCACTAGAGCTAAACTGATGGGGTCCTAAGGCTGTAAGCCAATTAATTACACAGGCCAACGAAAAATGACTTTTTGAAAACTTTTTTAACGCTAATAGCTGATTCTTATGTCATTTTCTGAGCTGAATCCGTATCTGACCTCAGTTTTTTTCTATCGCCAACAGTTTCGTCACAATGTGACTTCGTCGGAAACTAGAAAATTAGCCGTACATACGCACTGCTACGTAGTGCCTGGCAAATATAAAGAGCAACTCTAGAGCCTAATTAAGAGTGTAACAAATAGTTCTGAATGTTCGGCATGTAAATGTATATATATATATATATATATATATATATATATATATATATATATAATGATAATTAAAATAAATTAATAAATGGAAAAATATATATATGCAAGACCAATATCCTGTGTAGTTGGTCTCAAAAGAGGAAGAGGTTTATGATAAATAGCATTCGAAAACTGAGATTTCCTCACATCACTATGATAGTTCGAGGAGCAAAAATACTGGCTTCAGGTTTTAAAAACCATAGTTCAAATCCAGGTCATGGTGCTCGTCAGTTACTACCTTACAATAGACAACACAGTCTTGATCCTTCTATGTAATATTATATAAAAAAATAAGTACTATTTTAGCAGAAGTGGGAGGAGGCTAAAATAAAGATCTGTTCCCTTTCCAGCATTGTTATTAAAATTGTCTTGCTTTAACAGTGAAAGTAAAGAAGGAATCATTTTTTCAGCCTTATCATTTTTATTTTAGTGTTATAGGCAGTTATCAGGAATTTTCAATCTTTTTCATTTAGTATTAAATCACCATTCCGTTACTATATCCTTTGCTATCTTATAAGTCATTTTCTGTGAATATGATCAAGTTTTTAAACGTACCATATTAACGATAGTACAACAATAGTTCTCTCTCTGGATGCTAAATGTGTAAGGTATACATAAGATTCGATTCACAAGAATCGAACTTTTGAGTGAATGAATTAAAGAAGCCGCTTGAGATATGCTAATTTCGGCATACGCGCTTGGTATAAATACCAAGCAGCTTGATTAATACTGAGGTTGAAAAGGTTGTTAAAGTTGACAGATAAGCGAGAGGGAGCTACGAGGTAAACAGCTGCAGGTGCTATCCTGCGCTAGTGCTTAGGGGGCCCAAAGTTTACGTGGCAGAACTGCTGGTTTGACTCTCTGCTGGTTCGTGAGTATTGCAATGTGTATTTCTATTGAATGTTAATATATATTCCGTACAAGTAGTACGTATGCTTATTGCTGTAAAAGCAAATTCTATATGTGCAACGAATTCAATAAACATTGTTTCATGTATAAACTGTTTTTGTATCAAATTCATTTAGAGTGCCACTTCAAATTATATACACCCAAGTCTGGGTAGAAGTGAGCTAAAACTCTACAAATGTATCATGAAACCGATAACGTAAACTGTATATCTCTTTTTCATGTTCTATTAAGATATACGAGCTATTAATTGCTTACATAGTAAATTGAATATGTAGTTGAAAATTTTACTAAAAGTAGAATTTGCGATATACTCTTAGAGGCTAAATCAAATAATCATACCTAAAAAAATAATGGTTATATAAACCATGATGATAAAACTATTAACATTTTTTTTCCAGTTTGTTATGGAAATATCATTTGTTTAATTTCTTAACTATTGTAATTCCTTCGATTACTTTGCAGATAGAAATTATTTTTTTAACTCATCAGGTTAAACTTCAAAATAATTTTGTTATTTTCTCCTCGGCTGTTTTTTACACGGGTGTGAAATTTAAGATTATTAAGGAGTTCTTACAAATATATATATTTTTCTATTCAGATACCGTGAATTTCTACTCAAAAACGAGTTTAGTATGAAACTCGTCCCATAAAATGAATCGAACTAATTAATTAAATATTCAGAGTTAAAAGCATTGAAAGCAACGAAGGTAATGATGCGTTCTAATTAGCATCGAATATTTTATTGCCTTTAATCAGTTGTTTCATGGCTGACGTTGAACCGAAAGAGTGTTATGTCCCCAACCTCGAAATGTGTTCCAGTTAGATTCAAAAATGCTTGAATAAATCATTGAAAGTAAAATAAAAGTTTAAGCACAATATTTTAAGCTGTATTTTGAGATTACTATCAGATGCGAAAACGCTAGATCCGTTGTTAATTTGACTTTAGAGAAACACCTTTAAAATAAGTTCTTCATATCTATATATATAAAACAGTTCCGTAACTGACTCATTCATTCACTGACTGACTGACTGACTGACTGACTGACATACAACGCACAGACCAAACCGCTGGACCTAAAGGGCTGAAATTTTGCATGCCGATTCTTCTAATAGTGTAGGGGTGCACTAAGAAAGATTTTTCAAAAATTCTTCTTAGATTTTTTTAAAATTAAATTTTTAAGCTGTTTTTTAAACTTTTTTTACGTTTGCATTTAAAATAATACATTGAGGGTTATAAAATTTATATCACGAGAAAGATCATAAAAATTCCTTCAAAATGAAATCTTTTTCGAACCTTTACCTCGATTTTCTGATTTTTGGTGAATTTTTAAAGATTAATTTTTAGAATTTAATTTATTAAATATTGATCACGTGATTTCTTTTTCTGGTACTTTCAATAAATTTATCGTCACGTGCATAACAACTAAATAGACAAAAATGATATTCTTTTTCTTTCTAATGCAGCAGACGATTGGATATTATCCAAAAAAAATAAATATCCCTTACGATTTTTTTATAAATATATATATATATATATATTTTACATCAATTGTATACATTGATCGTCGCATTTATTATATATATATATATATATATATATATATATATATATATATATATATATATATTGGCATTAATTGCATACATTGACCGTTGTATTTAATTTCAATGTACTCCGTAGCGAAGATCTGGTTTTCAGCTAGTATTAACATATAGAGTTTAATGTGTGCTTTGATGTCAAGTAATGCGGCGACTTAACTTTTCTGTGATAAGATTTTACTTTGGCAATCACTTACATTTCATGAAGTTTAATTTTACAGTATACGATGGCAATGTATTAAAGTATTAAATTTTTAACTTATTAGATAACTCTATGAATTTGAACTTAAAGATATATTATAAAGCATGTAAAACTTCGTCAGTTTTATTTTACATCCCCAATCATTATAAAAAATGACATTCAGATTTTCGAGTTTTTATCTCATATCTCAGGAATCCATCTTAATATTCAGATAACACTCAAATGAATGAAGTTTTCACCTTATACATTAAAAACTTCATTATACAGAAAATTTTGTCAAATAGAAATCAATGTAAATAGCAACTTGTAAAACTGAAAGAAGTTAAAAAAACTCGAGGAACATTTAGAATTTAATGAAATATTTATTTTCATGTAAAATCCTTTCTCTCGGGTAAAAATGAGTTTATAAACATTTATTAACGTGAAAAACATGCTAAAATAAGAAAGTTATCGCAAAAAATTTACACGCTAAATAAACTTAATATGAATGCATGTAAAATGTAGGTATAATAACCTTAATGTTTTAATATAAATAAAATTTAGCATACTGTAGTAAAACACATATATTATTACTAGAAGGTAACCCGTCATTTCGACGTCATAATACTAATAATGACGTCATAATGGAAAAAGTATATGAAAGTTAAAAAATATCCCGAATTATCTAACAATATTGCATTTAATCCACACCTTGTAAAAGCAAACCCTTTCATTATATTTTATTTATTTAGTTTTTCATGCGATTGGAGTAGTAGACTGCCATCCAGTTATTTACAGATCACTACGCGATATGAATACTTCAGTTACTTGATTCATTCACATTCAAGTTTGTTTACTTTCAGAATTCATCGCAAAAGTAAACAGATTTTTAAAAACTGTTAAATATACAGCTAAAAGCATCCAATTTTTTTTAGTTTTGAATGTTTTATAGAAAAATAGGCTGAAAAAACGTGATTTGATGGAGAAGATATTACTTTTTAGGTAAGAAAAATTCTGATCCACATCTGAAATTGAAATTAAGCCTAACCGGCCGTTTGTTTACTGAGGGCTTCAATTGAAAGATGAGTACAGCCCGGAAGTGTTATACAGAGACAACGGCTATTATATATATAATACATATAGATGTATTTAAAATTGTATTAGAAACGGAGCGAAGCAGTCAAAAAAAATTAAGTAAAGAGGAAATTGAACCCTGCGAGAAAAAAGAAGGTACCTGATATTTCAAACCTAAGATGTAAATATTTCTAAGTTATTCATTCCGTGCAAATTTAATAAAGAAATCCGTAATACTGATCTGCATATGTTTTGCATTAGAAGGTTTTATTTTCCATAAAATATAAAACATTCCCATGAATAAAATTTATAAATTTTCCTTACGCGCAGATGAGGCCTATTGACGGAGTAAAGAACGATGAAACTGAACTTTCAAAACACGAAAATGGTTGAAATAAATTTAAAAGTTTTTATTTGTCGGAGTAAAATTTATTTCGCAGAAATTATTTTTCATAATATGGAAATTAACTGACATACTGGACGTTAAGGTTCTATAAAAAATTTCAAATTAAGACTGAACAGCATATGAATTCCCGCCTAAGTTTGAATAATTTGTAAATCTAGATAGAGCGAGAAATCTCGAAACAGATTTCGTTAGATGTCATGACAAAACAAATACTAAGTCCACAATTTTTTATTAAACTGTTTTTACACCTCTAGAGGATATTTTAAAGTAAAGAGTTTGTTTAGGACTGAATCAAAAACAAACATTCTCATAGTTTTTATAACAATCACATTAGAAATTTATGACAGCAGAGAAACTTTGTCATACTTAATAAGCTTAAGGAAATTTGAAATTATTTTCTTTTTAAATATTAAGTGTAAATAGCATCCCATTTAAAACCTGTTTTGTTTATGAGGCGTATTAGTATTCTGCGGGTCTCTGATTTCTTCAGCCATTCGTTTTAACCAAACAAGTCTTAACAAATGCTAACGATGAAAATTAATCCAATACTTTCATAAAAGATATAAATATTTTTACACCGCTAGAGGATATTTTAAAGTAAAAAGTTCGTTTAGGACTGAATCAAAAACAAACATTCTCATAGTTTCTATAACAATCACATTAGAATTTTATGACAGCAGAGAAACTTTGTCATACATAATAAGCTTAAGGAAATTTGAAATTATTTTATCTTTTTTTTTTAAATATTAAGTGCAAATAGTATCCCATTTAAAACCTGTTTTGTTTATGAGGCGTATTAGTATTCTGCGGGTCTCTGATTTCTTCAGCCATTCGTTTTAACCAACAAGTCTTAACAAATGCTAACGATGAAAATTAATCCAATACTTTCATAAAAGATATAAATATTTTTACACCGCTAGAGGATATTTTAAAGTAAAAAGTTCGTTTAGGACTGAATCAAAAACAAACATTCTCATAGTTTCTATAACAATCACATTAGAATTTTATGACAGCAGAGAAACTTTGTCATACATAATAAGCTTAAGGAAATTTGAAATTATTTTATCTTTTTTTTTTAAATATTAAGTGCAAATAGTATCCCATTTAAAACCTGTTTTGTTTATGAGGCGTATTAGTATTCTGCGGGTCTCTGATTTCTTCAGCCATTCGTTTTAACCAAACAAGTCTTTTAACAAATGCTAACGATGAAAATTAATCCAATACTTTCATAAAAGATATAATATTTTTACACCGCTAGAGGATATTTTAAAGTAAAAAGTTCGTTTAGGACTGAATCAAAAACAACATTCTCATAGTTTCTATAACAATCACATTAGAATTTTATGACAGCAGAGAAACTTTGTCATACATAATAAGCTTAAGGAAATTTGAAATTATTTTATCTTTTTTTTTTAAATATTAAGTGCAAATAGTATCCCATTTAAAACCTGTTTTGTTTATGAGGCGTATTAGTATTCTGCGGGTCTCTGATTTCTTCAGCCATTCGTTTTAACCAAACAAGTCTTTTAACAAATGCTAACGATGAAAATTAATCCAATACTTTCATAAAAGATATAAATATTTTTACACCGCTAGAGGATATTTTAAAGTAAAAAGTTCGTTTAGGACTGAATCAAAAACAAACATTCTCATAGTTTTTATAACAATCACATTAGAGTTTTATGACAGCAGAGAAACTTTGTCATACACAATAAGCTTAAGGAAATTTGAAATTATTTTCTCTTTTTTTTTAATATTAAGTGTAAATAGTATCCCATTTAAAACCTGTTTTCTTTATGAGGCGTATTAGTATTCTGCGGGTCTCTGATTTCTTCAGCCATTCGTTTTAACCACACAAGTCTTTTAACAAATGCTAACGATGAAAATTAATCCAATACTTTCATAAAAGATATAATATTTTTACACCGCTAGAGGATATTTTAAAGTAAAAAGTTCGTTTAGGACTGAATCAAAAACAAACATTCTCATAGTTTCTATAACAATCACATTAGAATTTTATGACAGCAGAGAAACTTTGTCATACATAATAAGCTTAAGGAAATTTGAAATTATTTTATCTTTTTTTTTAAAATATTAAGTGCAAATAGTATCCCATTTAAAACCTGTTTTGTTTATGAGGCGTATTAGTATTCTGCGGGTCTCTGATTTCTTCAGCCATTCGTTTTAACCAAACAAGTCTTAACAAATGCTAACGATGAAAATTAATCCAATACTTTCATAAAAGATATAAATATTTTTACACCGCTAGAGGATATTTTAAAGTAAAGAGTTCGTTTAGGACTGAATCAAAAACAAACATTCTCATAGTTTCTATAACAATCACATTAGAGTTTTATGACAGCAGAGAAACTTTGTCATACACAATAAGCTTAAGGAAATTTGAAATTATTTTCTCTTTTTTTTTAATATTAAGTGTAAATAGTATCCCATTTAAAACCTGTTTTCTTTATGAGGCGTATTAGTATTCTGCGGGTCTCTGATTTCTTCAGCCATTCGTTTTAACCACACAAGTCTTTTAACAAATGCTAACGATGAAAATTAATCCAATACTTTCATAAAAGATATAAATATTTTTACACCGCTAGAGGATATTTTAAAGTAAAAAGTTCGTTTAGGACTGAATCAAAAACAAACATTCTCATAGTTTCTATAACAATCACATTAGAATTTTATGACAGCAGAGAAACTTTGTCATACATAATAAGCTTAAGGAAATTTGAAATTATTTTATCTTTTTTTTTTAAATATTAAGTGCAAATAGTATCCCATTTAAAACCTGTTTTGTTTATGAGGCGTATTAGTATTCTGCGGGTCTCTGATTTCTTCAGCCATTCGTTTTAACCAAACAAGTCTTAACAAATGCTAACGATGAAAATTAATCCAATACTTTCATAAAAGATATAAATATTTTTACACCGCTAGAGGATATTTTAAAGTAAAGAGTTCGTTTAGGACTGAATCAAAAACAAACATTCTCATAGTTTTTATAACAATCACATTAGAGTTTTATGACAGCAGAGAAACTTTGTCATACACAATAAGCTTAAGGAAATTTGAAATTATTTTCTCTTTTTTTTTAATATTAAGTGTAAATAGTATCCCATTTAAAACCTGTTTTCTTTATGAGGCGTATTAGTATTCTGCGGGTCTCTGATTTCTTCAGCCATTCGTTTTAACCACACAAGTCTTTTAACAAATGCTAACGATGAAAATTAATCCAATACTTTCATAAAAGATATAAATATTTTTACACCGCTAGAGGATATTTTAAAGTAAAAAGTTCGTTTAGGACTGAATCAAAAACAAACATTCTCATAGTTTCTATAACAATCACATTAGAATTTTATGACAGCAGAGAAACTTTGTCATACATAATAAGCTTAAGGAAATTTGAAATTATTTTATCTTTTTTTTTAATATTAAGTGCAAATAGTATCCCATTTAAAACCTGTTTTCTTTATGAGGCGTATTAGTATTCTGCGGGTCTCTGATTTCTTCAGCCATTCGTTTTAACCACACAAGTCTTTTAACAAATGCTAACGATGAAAATTAATCCAATACTTTCATAAAAGATATAAATATTTTTACACCGCTAGAGGATATTTTAAAGTAAAAAGTTCGTTTAGGACTGAATCAAAAACAAACATTCTCATAGTTTCTATAACAATCACATTAGAATTTTATGACAGCAGAGAAACTTTGTCATACATAATAAGCTTAAGGAAATTTGAAATTATTTTATCTTTTTTTTTTAAATATTAAGTGCAAATAGTATCCCATTTAAAACCTGTTTTGTTTATGAGGCGTATTAGTATTCTGCGGGTCTCTGATTTCTTCAGCCATTCGTTTTAACCAAACAAGTCTTAACAAATGCTAACGATGAAAATTAATCCAATACTTTCATAAAAGATATAAATATTTTTACACCGCTAGAGGATATTTTAAAGTAAAGAGTTCGTTTAGGACTGAATCAAAAACAAACATTCTCATAGTTTTTATAACAATCACATTAGAGTTTTATGACAGCAGAGAAACTTTGTCATACACAATAAGCTTAAGGAAATTTGAAATTATTTTCTCTTTTTTTTTAATATTAAGTGTAAATAGTATCCCATTTAAAACCTGTTTTCTTTATGAGGCGTATTAGTATTCTGCGGGTCTCTGATTTCTTCAGCCATTCGTTTTAACCACACAAGTCTTTTAACAAATGCTAACGATGAAAATTAATCCAATACTTTCATAAAAGATATAAATATTTTTACACCGCTAGAGGATATTTTAAAGTAAAGAGTTCGTTTAGGACTGAATCAAAAACAAACATTCTCATAGTTTTTATAACAATCACATTAGAGTTTTATGACAGCAGAGAAACTTTGTCATACACAATAAGCTTAAGGAAATTTGAAATTATTTTCTCTTTTTTTTTAATATTAAGTGTAAATAGTATCCCATTTAAAACCTGTTTTCTTTATGAGGCGTATTAGTATTCTGCGGGTCTCTGATTTCTTCAGCCATTCGTTTTAACCACACAAGTCTTTTAACAAATGCTAACGATGAAAATTAATCCAATACTTTCATAAAAGATATAAATATTTTTACACCGCTAGAGGATATTTTAAAGTAAAAGTTCGTTTAGGACTGAATCAAAAACAAACATTCTCATAGTTTCTATAACAATCACATTAGAATTTTATGACAGCAGAGAAACTTTGTCATACATAATAAGCTTAAGGAAATTTGAAATTATTTTATCTTTTTTTTTTAAATATTAAGTGCAAATAGTATCCCATTTAAAACCTGTTTTGTTTATGAGGCGTATTAGTATTCTGCGGGTCTCTGATTTCTTCAGCCATTCGTTTTAACCAAACAAGTCTTAACAAATGCTAACGATGAAAATTAATCCAATACTTTCATAAAAGATATAATATTTTTACACCGCTAGAGGATATTTTAAAGTAAAGAGTTCGTTTAGGACTGAATCAAAAACAAACATTCTCATAGTTTTTATAACAATCACATTAGAGTTTTATGACAGCAGAGAAACTTTGTCATACACAATAAGCTTAAGGAAATTTGAAATTATTTTCTCTTTTTTTTTAATATTAAGTGTAAATAGTATCCCATTTAAAACCTGTTTTCTTTATGAGGCGTATTAGTATTCTGCGGGTCTCTGATTTCTTCAGCCATTCGTTTTAACCACACAAGTCTTTTAACAAATGCTAACGATGAAAATTAATCCAATACTTTCATAAAAGATATAAATATTTTTACACCGCTAGAGGATATTTTAAAGTAAAAAGTTCGTTTAGGACTGAATCAAAAACAAACATTCTCATAGTTTCTATAACAATCACATTAGAATTTTATGACAGCAGAGAAACTTTGTCATACATAATAAGCTTAAGGAAATTTGAAATTATTTTATCTTTTTTTTTTAAATATTAAGTGCAAATAGTATCCCATTTAAAACCTGTTTTGTTTATGAGGCGTATTAGTATTCTGCGGGTCTCTGATTTCTTCAGCCATTCGTTTTAACCAAACAAGTCTTAACAAATGCTAACGATGAAAATTAATCCAATACTTCATAAAAGATATAAATATTTTTACACCGCTAGAGGATATTTTAAAGTAAAGAGTTCGTTTAGGACTGAATCAAAAACAAACATTCTCATAGTTTTTATAACAATCACATTAGAGTTTTATGACAGCAGAGAAACTTTGTCATACACAATAAGCTTAAGGAAATTTGAAATTATTTTCTCTTTTTTTTTAATATTAAGTGTAAATAGTATCCCATTTAAAACCTGTTTTCTTTATGAGGCGTATTAGTATTCTGCGGGTCTCTGATTTCTTCAGCCATTCGTTTTAACCACACAAGTCTTTTAACAAATGCTAACGATGAAAATTAATCCAATACTTTCATAAAAGATATAAATATTTTTACACCGCTAGAGGATATTTTAAAGTAAAAAGTTCGTTTAGGACTGAATCAAAACAAACATTCTCATAGTTTCTATAACAATCACATTAGAATTTTATGACAGCAGAGAAACTTTGTCATACATAATAAGCTTAAGGAAATTTGAAATTATTTTATCTTTTTTTTTTAAATATTAAGTGCAAATAGTATCCCATTTAAAACCTGTTTTGTTTATGAGGCGTATTAGTATTCTGCGGGTCTCTGATTTCTTCAGCCATTCGTTTTAACCAAACAAGTCTTAACAAATGCTAACGATGAAAATTAATCCAATACTTTCATAAAAGATATAAATATTTTTACACCGCTAGAGGATATTTTAAAGTAAAGAGTTCGTTTAGGACTGAATCAAAAACAAACATTCTCATAGTTTTTATAACAATCACATTAGAGTTTTATGACAGCAGAGAAACTTTGTCATACACAATAAGCTTAAGGAAATTTGAAATTATTTTCTCTTTTTTTTTAATATTAAGTGTAAATAGTATCCCATTTAAAACCTGTTTTCTTTATGAGGCGTATTAGTATTCTGCGGGTCTCTGATTTCTTCAGCCATTCGTTTTAACCACACAAGTCTTTTAACAAATGCTAACGATGAAAATTAATCCAATACTTTCATAAAAGATATAAATATTTTTACACCGCTAGAGGATATTTTAAAGTAAAGAGTTCGTTTAGGACTGAATCAAAAACAAACATTCTCATAGTTTTTATAACAATCACATTAGAATTTTATGACAGCAGAGAAACTTTGTCATACACAATAAGCTTAAGGAAATTTGAAATTATTTTCTCTTTTTTTTTAATATTAAGTGTAAATAGTATCCCATTTAAAACCTGTTTTCTTTATGAGGCGTATTAGTATTCTGCGGGTCTCTGATTTCTTCAGCCATTCGTTTTAACCACACAAGTCTTTTAACAAATGCTAACGATGAAAATTAATCCAATACTTTCATAAAAGATATAAATATTTTTACACCGCTAGAGGATATTTTAAAGTAAAAAGTTCGTTTAGGACTGAATCAAAAACAAACATTCTCATAGTTTCTATAACAATCACATTAGAATTTTATGACAGCAGAGAAACTTTGTCATACACAATAAGCTTAAGGAAATTTGAAATTATTTTATCTTTTTTTTTTAAATATTAAGTGCAAATAGTATCCCATTTAAAACCTGTTTTGTTTATGAGGCGTATTAGTATTCTGCGGGTCTCTGATTTCTTCAGCCATTCGTTTTAAACCAAACAAGTCTTAACAAATGCTAACGATGAAAATTAATCCAATACTTTCATAAAAGATATAAATATTTTTACACCGCTAGAGGATATTTTAAAGTAAAGAGTTCGTTTAGGACTGAATCAAAAACAAACATTCTCATAGTTTTTATAACAATCACATTAGAGTTTTATGACAGCAGAGAAACTTTGTCATACACAATAAGCTTAAGGAAATTTGAAATTATTTTCTCTTTTTTTTAATATTAAGTGTAAATAGTATCCCATTTAAAACCTGTTTTCTTTATGAGGCGTATTAGTATTCTGCGGGTCTCTGATTTCTTCAGCCATTCGTTTTAACCACACAAGTCTTTTAACAAATGCTAACGATGAAAATTAATCCAATACTTTCATAAAAGATATAAATATTTTTACACCGCTAGAGGATATTTTAAAGTAAAAAGTTCGTTTAGGACTGAATCAAAAACAAACATTCTCATAGTTTCTATAACAATCACATTAGAATTTTATGACAGCAGAGAAACTTTGTCATACATAATAAGCTTAAGGAAATTTGAAATTATTTTATCTTTTTTTTTTAAATATTAAGTGCAAATAGTATCCCATTTAAAACCTGTTTTGTTTATGAGGCGTATTAGTATTCTGCGGGTCTCTGATTTCTTCAGCCATTCGTTTTAACCAAACAAGTCTTAACAAATGCTAACGATGAAAATTAATCCAATACTTTCATAAAAGATATAAATATTTTTACACCGCTAGAGGATATTTTAAAGTAAAGAGTTCGTTTAGGACTGAATCAAAACAAACATTCTCATAGTTTTTATAACAATCACATTAGAGTTTTATGACAGCAGAGAAACTTTGTCATACACAATAAGCTTAAGGAAATTTGAAATTATTTTCTCTTTTTTTTAATATTAAGTGTAAATAGTATCCCATTTAAAACCTGTTTTCTTTATGAGGCGTATTAGTATTCTGCGGGTCTCTGATTTCTTCAGCCATTCGTTTTAACCACACAAGTCTTTTAACAAATGCTAACGATGAAAATTAATCCAATACTTTCATAAAAGATATAAATATTTTTACACCGCTAGAGGATATTTTAAAGTAAAGAGTTCGTTTAGGACTGAATCAAAACAAACATTCTCATAGTTTTTATAACAATCACATTAGAGTTTTATGACAGCAGAGAAACTTTGTCATACACAATAAGCTTAAGGAAATTTGAAATTATTTTCTCTTTTTTTTTAATATTAAGTGTAAATAGTATCCCATTTAAAACCTGTTTTCTTTATGAGGCGTATTAGTATTCTGCGGGTCTCTGATTTCTTCAGCCATTCGTTTTAAACCACACAAGTCTTTTAACAAATGCTAACGATGAAAATTAATCCAATACTTTCATAAAAGATATAAATATTTTTACACCGCTAGAGGATATTTTAAAGTAAAAAGTTCGTTTAGGACTGAATCAAAAACAAACATTCTCATAGTTTCTATAACAATCACATTAGAATTTTATGACAGCAGAGAAACTTTGTCATACATAATAAGCTTAAGGAAATTTGAAATTATTTATCTTTTTTTTTTAAATATTAAGTGCAAATAGTATCCCATTTAAAACCTGTTTTGTTTATGAGGCGTATTAGTATTCTGCGGGTCTCTGATTTCTTCAGCCATTCGTTTTAACCAAACAAGTCTTAACAAATGCTAACGATGAAAATTAATCCAATACTTTCATAAAAGATATAAATATTTTTACACCGCTAGAGGATATTTTAAAGTAAAGAGTTCGTTTAGGACTGAATCAAAACAAACATTCTCATAGTTTTTTATAACAATCACATTAGAGTTTTATGACAGCAGAGAAACTTTGTCATACACAATAAGCTTAAGGAAATTTGAAATTATTTTCTCTTTTTTTTTAATATTAAGTGTAAATAGTATCCCATTTAAAACCTGTTTTCTTTATGAGGCGTATTAGTATTCTGCGGGTCTCTGATTTCTTCAGCCATTCGTTTTAACCACACAAGTCTTTTAACAAATGCTAACGATGAAAATTAATCCAATACTTTCATAAAAGATATAAATATTTTTACACCGCTAGAGGATATTTTAAAGTAAAAGTTCGTTTAGGACTGAATCAAAAACAAACATTCTCATAGTTTCTATAACAATCACATTAGAATTTTATGACAGCAGAGAAACTTTGTCATACATAATAAGCTTAAGGAAATTTGAAATTATTTTATCTTTTTTTTTAAAATATTAAGTGTAAATAGTATCCCATTTAAAACCTGTTTTGTTTATGAGGCGTATTAGTATTCTGCGGGTCTCTGATTTCTTCAGCCATTCGTTTTAACCAAACAAGTCTTAACAAATGCTAACGATGAAAATTAATCCAATACTTTCATAAAAGATATAAATATTTTTACACCGCTAGAGGATATTTTAAAGTAAAGAGTTCGTTTAGGACTGAATCAAAAACAAACATTCTCATAGTTTTTATAACAATCACATTAGAATTTTATGACAGCAGAGAAACTTTGTCATACACAATAAGCTTAAGGAAATTTGAAATTATTTTCTCTTTTTTTTTAATATTAAGTGTAAATAGTATCCCATTTAAAACCTGTTTTCTTTAT
>OU015495.1:202229740-202239740 GCA_907164885.2 Dolomedes plantarius
CGTGTTCATTCATTGGCCGCCAAACTTTAAAATTTTGCATTTTCCGTCGAAACCTGTATGCATATCAATTTGTGTGCAATTTGCATTACCCCTTCTTGGTGAGTCTTTTTCTTTTTGTCTTAGAGTTGTAGAGAATATAGCTCACTTCTACCCAGACTTGGGTGTATATAATTTGAATAAAATGAAGTGGCACTCTATTTGAATTTGATACAAATACAGTTTATACATGGAAACAATGTTTATTGAATTCGTTGCACAATTAGAATTTGCTTTTACAGCAATAAGCATACGTACTACTTGTACGGAATATATATTAACATTCAATAGAAATACACTTTGCAAATACTCATAAACCAGCAGAGAGTCAAACCAGCAGTACTGTCACGTAAACATTGGGCCTGCTAAGCACAAGCGGCGGTTAACACCTGGAACTGCTTACCTCGTAGCTCCCTCTCGCTTATCTATCAACCTTAATAACCTTTTTCAACCTCTGTATTAATCAAGCTGCTTGGTATTTATACCATGCGCGTATGCCGAAATTAGCATATCTCAAGCAGCTCTTTAATTCATTCACTCAAAAGTTCGATTCTTGTGAATCGAATCTTATGTATACCTTACAGAGTGTATACGGAATCAGCTTTTAACATGGTCACAATATTCATACATTTGTGGTAACTTATGTAATATTCAAACTGCAATCTGACTGAATAAAAATTTGCCTAAATTTTATAAATACGAAGCTGCTACACTTGAAAACATAAATTCTCTCTGTTAAAAAAGTTCTCTCAACTTGTGAGAGAGATATATATTCCTTTTCGCCCCGAGTCTACCCTGCCATTTTTCACACTTAATTTCTCGTCTACTGTTCTTTATTGAACTGACAAAAGACTGTCGTGTTAAAAATTCTGTAGAGCTCCAGCATTTGATGATAAATTACTACAGCCCTCACCGTGTTTCAAAGACAGTGAAAAATAACTTTTAAATAATTAATTTCACTTGGGCTTAAAATAAAAGCGGGATACTATCACTCATCGTTTAACATTCATAAATGGAACCCGGAAGCTGAACGTGAAAGAGTAAGACAATTATGTTCTGTACGAATTAATGCGTAAATACTTCAGTGTGAGATAAATGTGATGCACGGCGTAGATATTTCAGTATGAACTTTATATCCAAAGAAAACTAATTACCACCTTTCTCGTTGTTTGCAAAGGTCTGTTGAAACTAGTGATATTTGCTCTTCTACTACTTTCCTAAGAGTTTTAAGTTGCCCATAGAAATGAGTTTCTACATAACTGTCGGTATTATATTTAATTAATTTGTTTTTGCGCACGTGAAGCACTCGGGATAAAGGTGCTTTATGGTTATTCAAAATATTTCGCTCATACATACTGCAACACACACAGAGAGAAGTTTAATTAATTAATTAATTAATTAATTATAATATCACCGAAAAAGTAAACAGGTTTTATCGAACGAACGCAGAGGATAATTCGTGAAGGATTAGAATGTCAGCATTAATGAGAATCTAATCTCCTAACATGTACATGAAAGGAGTGCACTTAAGTAAAATGAGGGAATGCTTGCTTCTCCTTGAGGGACAGTGGACCTTCAAACCTAACTTTTTTTGTTTTAAATGGATATCCTTTAAATTTGAATATGTGATTAGTACCATAGATATGTAAAAGTGATTAAAATTTAAATTAATTAATTATGAAATAATTGATTCATAATATTTAATTAATAAATAATTCAATTATTATTATTATTTATATATTATATATTATTATATATAAATATATATATTATATATATTATATATTATATATATTTAATTATTATATATATATATATATATATATTATTATATTATATATATATTATATATATTATTATATTATATATATTATATATATTATTATATTATATATATTATTATATTTAATTATTATATATATTATATATATTATATATATTTAATATATATATTATATATTATATATAATATATATATTATTTATATATTATTTTATATATTATTATTATTTATATTATTTATTTATATTATTATTATTATTATTTATTTAATAATAAATAATTCACAATTAATTCATAATAAAATTAATTAATTATGAAATATTAATAATTTATGAATTATTAATTATTAATTATATCAAAAATTGGCCTCATTAAAAATGTTCCATGAGCATTTCTTTTGCATATAATACGGTAATTTTTATTTACAGAATACATTATAGAACTAACAATGAAACTTATTGCTTATTTTAAGCATTCATTAAACATATAAAGAGAAAAAACAATAATAGTGAAAACACCCTTTTTATTACGCAAAATACCTATAAATCATCTTTTTCAAGTACAAAATTTAGAAATCCTGAGCTACGAAGCATAATTTTTTTCAATAAGATTTATTTGATATACAGTTAAGTATATAAAACTTAAATTTCAAAGCAATGTTATAATTAGAAATGCGTCTGGAGCAGTTTGAATATTCGTCTGACATGAAAATTTTTATTTTGAGAAAAACACGTTTAAAATTATTGCTATTAGTAACCACATGATATCTGAATTAAATACAAATGCCTATAACTTGGAAAGTAATCACAGAAATTAAAATTTCTTTTTGCAACACATTCCTACTCGTCCGTAGTTTCACAATTCAATATAAAATAAAAAAAATCGAATTTTTGGACAAATTTCACAGTTTTGAAAGTCCACTGTCCCCGTAAAGGTCCCTGGAAAGGCAAATTTTTTCCCACCTCAGGTAAAGGTGCCTCGATGTCGCAAATGGAAATTTTGAACAACTAGATGTCTTAATTTATTTTTCTAACACGACAGGCACTTGTCTTTCCAACATTTTACCATTCTATACCCCGATTTTTTTTTGTGGCATCATTATTATATTTCACCGTAGATGCGAACTACTACCATTCACTCACTATAAGGAGACAATTCTAGGAAATCCACGCCTTAGTCGAGATTCGAACGCGAACCCAACTTGAAGAAGTCCATGACGTTAACCAATATATGATTCCGAAGGGGAGGTAGATATCTTCCCCTCTAAGTAAAAGCCAAGTAAGGACCTGTTCACATAGGAGTCTAGTAGTGGAAGCATAAAAGGAAAGATGGCGCTAAGACGGAAATAAACCAATCACAGGCGTTAAAAATTTCGTGCCAATCGTTTGGAGGTTTGTCATTGGTTAAATATATTTCAATACTTTAACGCTTCCGCTACCATACTCTTATGTGAACAGGCCCTAATTCTTCTAAAAGCAGGGGGAGGACTTTTAATACTGTGTTTGCATTCATGTGCTCTGCTCTGCTCTGCTCGGGGTAAGCCAGTGATTTATGTTCACTGCGTACTCCGTATATGCGTGGATTTTTCCTCTCGCGGTCCTGCTACAGAGCATCAAAGATCCCGGGGTCCCGGGGGTCAAATGGTGTCAAGCGGGGGCGGGGGACACTAGATCCAGAAACACGAGGGACCTTAAGGCGGGAATGGGGAGGGGTTCTAAATGGGGGAATATCTGGAAGACACGTGTTCATTCACATCGCTTTGGATGGGTAGGGTTACCGTGACTAATGTGATGACAGGAGTCGGGGGGTCTCCATGCAGAGAACTCTGCATGAATGCAGATGCACCATAAGAAGTATAGCTCTCTAAATTGTTCTGCCGCAGTCACACACATCTAGACAATTCTGCAGTACGCAGTCCCTCGACACCTGTTGACACATTTGGGGGTCTATTAGTCACGGTCCTCCCCCCAAGGTCCCTCGAATCTCTTTGATGATCTGTGGAAAAACCGACTGAGGGGAGGATCGCTGCAGAGCGACTCTGCAGAGCGCTGCCCATAAATCACTCGTTTTCCCCCTGAATACTGTGCAGTGCAGATGTGTGTGGCCACCTTATAAGACGTGATTATACTGTCCCTCTGGGACTGACTCCATTGTATCTAGGATGGTATACTTATACCTTCTTCGAAAGCTGAAAAAGGCGCGAGGAAACGACACTGAGGAAAGTATGAATTATGGTGTAAGCTGCGATAACAGCATCAGCAAATTCATTGAATATTCATTGATTCATCACCGCATACTGCGTTCTCTATATCACACATCTTTTCAGTTATATTATAGCACAATAACTGTTATTATTATTAAGGATTATTGTAACACAATGTTATCGGTTGTTTTCGATAGTTTTATAAATACATAACTGAAAGAAATCCTTGATAATTATTAAGACTGAATGCATATGTACAGGGTTACTACAAAAGAATCATTCCTTTTCAAAACCCGATTCATTGAAAAGTATTATATTTACAAATATGATTGATATATGAAAATAACCACAAAATATTCAGGTTTTACGCTCACTCTACAAATGTTCTATGTGTGACCCCTTGGTCACACGACACACGTCCAGGCGGAAGTTCCATTCATTCCACACATTTTGTAGCGTGACCGCGTCAATGTTCATAAATGCATCACTGATCCGTTTCTTCAGCTCCTCTATCGTTTTTGGTAGTAGGGGTACATAAACAATGTCCTGCAAAGCCACCTGGTGGCGTGGCGGCACTAGTTCAAGTTTGTACACCAGGTGGCGTGGTAGACAAGTGACCAAGGGTCACACATAGAACATTTGTGGAGTGAGAATAAACTTGAATATTTTGTGGTTATTTCATATATCAATCATATTGTAAGTATAATACTTTTGAATAAATCGGGTTTTGAAAATGAATGATTCTTTTGCAGTAACCCTGTATTTTGAATATCTATTACATCATATTAAATCTCTGAGGTGCGGGTTCAGTGTTTCCGGTGTCGTCACTTGACTCGGTTCAAAAATTACGGGACCGGTCATTAGCCAAGTCGGACTCGACCCTTGTGGCAGAGCTGACTAAGGCAGGGGCATACGGGGCAGTTGCCCCGGGCCCCCACATCAGAGGGGGCCCCCAAATCGAATAGAAAGTTTAGTATTAAGTATTAAGTTCTTCATTACTGAAGTAGTGAAGCAGAGAGGGGGGTCCCAAAGAAGTTTTTGCCCCGGGCCCCAATTAGGCTAAGTCGGGCCCTGCCTTGTGGTGCTAATTCAAAAGAGGAGCAGCATCTTCATCGCCCATAGCCTTCGGGACTTGATCTGACGTTGCTGTCGGTCAAGTGGCAATAGCAACAACATCAATATTAAATAAAAATTCTAAATGAATTCTTTCGTATATGTTAAGCGCAATTCGATTTCCTGTGTCAGTGGAAATGCAGTTTCTCATTGAAGTTTGTTTTTTTTTCCTCTCACTCAGTTTCACTGCAGTGGAAATGCAGTTTTTCAGTAAATTCGGTCTGAGAATCGATGGCTTAAATTCCCTGGTGATTGCCATTGGGCATCTAAGTAGTAATTTTTTTCTTCTTTTAATTCAGTATCCAAAAATAGTGTTCAAGACTTTCACAAGTTGTGCCAGGCAATTGTAGATTTTTTTAAAGCTTTAAGACCGAGAAGTCCTGAATAGGTTGAAGACTAGTCATAGCTAGGGATACATAATTTTCGTATTTACGAAATAGATGCGAATAATGCGAAATTTGCCGATATGAGCGAATAAATACGAAAATTATTCTTTACTAGTTTCAGCAAAAACTCGGTGATAAAACGGCTTTTTAACGAAATTAGGTAAAAATAGTAATAATTTATTAACATAATTGCTTATTTAAGACCCTCCACTGACTTTACTATATATATATACAGTCGAACCTCCATATATCGACTTCCGTATACCGAAATTTTCTATATAGCGAACTCTTAGCAAATCTCCATGTTCATTACATAGAAAAATTGTTTCTATATATCGAAAAATCTCTATATATCGAAATTTTTTTAAGACAAATTGGGAGATTTTATTCCTCTTTAGAATAAAATCTCAAAATTTTTGGGCATTTGAAACAATACGTCGTGGACTTGAATTCGCGGAAAATGTCCCTGATAAAGTTTTTAGTGGGCTGAATAAATACTAACATTTCTTTGAACTTTCCGCAAAACTAACTGTTCAGCAAGATAGGTCGTAGTTTTTTTTTAAAGAATGTAACTGTGATCATTGTAACCACTGTCTGCATTATTGTTTTTTTTTAAAAGATATGTAGAATCATAAATCTTTCATATTAATTCCTTTTTTCGTTATTAACTTTCATTTAATGGGATTCGCATATAAATTAGAGATGGTGTTTCGTATACGAAAATTAGCTTTAATTTTTTTTAGGAGAATTATGATAAGACTAAACTCAATTCTATTTATCGAAATTTCTATATATGGAATTTTTTTCGGGCATTTGCTACTTCGATATATGGAGGTTCGACTGTATATATATAATCTACAGAAGGTCGTTCGCACTTATGGAAACGATTTTGTAATTCGTTTCTTGGCGTTTGCATTTTGAGATAAATATTGGCAACTTCAGAATAATCGTATCTGCTATTGTTTTGCTTTGATTGGAATGTAAAATAAAGATTTATTTTGAAAAATGGCTCCTAAATGGACAGAGGCTTGAAGGTTACGTAACTGCACTTTCCTTCGGGAGAAATATTCGTATCCACAAATCATAAAGCGGTGTAAAAATTTCGGTTATGGCATTTCAAAAATAGGTATTTATAATATATTAAATTTGACAGGGAAATAACGTCTAACTGAAAGAAAAAATTAAAACATGACCACTAAACCTCATCCTAGACTGGTTCGAACACAGGTAAATATCAAGAAAGTGAAGTCTCTAATCTTAAAAGAAAATATGCCAACTTAAAGATCCATTGCATTGAAACTAGGAATGTCTTCTGGCACTGTAAGTAAAATCATTCATAAAGATTTGAAGTTAAAAAAGATGTTTAAACCTAAAGTTCGTCTGCTTTTGCCAAAGCAAATTGCTGAAAAAAAAAAAGCAAATTGTAGAAAATTTTATGAAAAACATATAGTTGCTAAAAAATAAAAATTTGTGGTAACACTCGATGAGGCATGGGTGTATTTAAGTGGCTGTAGTAAAAAAGATCAATTTTCTATTGCTCAACGGACGGGGAATGACCTACGAAATGGCTACGTCAGTGTAAAGAAAAGTTCTCAAAGGAGTTCATGATAGTAGCAAGATTTTGTACAACGAAAAATTAAAAATTAAAAAAGTCTCAAGTAAAGCTAAAATTAATTCACTCTACTATCATCAGAATATTTTAGAACCAATTTTTGAAGAAGAAATTCCAGCCCTATATGAAAAGAACATTGCTAAAGTTAAGTTTCTTATGGACAGAAGCCTCTACTCAACACGGTCTAAATCAACTGTCGCTTATTTAGCAAAGAACGAATCAGAAACAGGACTAAAAATGTATCCATTTTAATGAAATACCTGTAAAATTACCTGACTCTTTCTCCAATGGATTTTTGCGATTTCGGTTTTTAATACGAGCCTTAGGAAAACGGCCATCTAAGAACACTGAACGAACTTTGGAAAACGGTCCAGAGAAATGATGGTAAAACTGAAATGACAGTACTAAGCAAATATTTACTTTCATGGAAAATTCGAGCTAGAGCTATTGTCAAGAACCATGGCTGTCAGATGAAGCAAACCACAGCATAAAATACGGCATTTATACATAAAACTTAGCTATCAAATCGTTTCCATAAAGTTCGAACAACCTTCTGTAGGGGAAACCCTTGTACCTAGGGCCATCGTGTACTTAGGGCCACCATGCTTTATTTAAATAATTATTATTTTACAGCATTTTTACTCACTGGAGTTAGTGACAACATTGTTTCAAATCATAACAGCCATTTTAATGAAAGCAAGAAGAAGCTGTAGTTAAATAGAAAAGCAAGTCTTGATTTGATGGTCAACACTAAATTTTTTCACTTCAATTTCAAGTCTTATTTTGTGAAATTAAGTGGCAAACTTATGTTTAATGTATAGCAGATATTTTTTTGTAATCATTAAAGGAAAAAAATGATATAAAACAAAGTTTGGTTTCTGCAGGTCTTTGGCTATGAAGCCATTTTGCCAAAAACAACAACGTCTTGTACCTAGGGCCATAATCTTGTCTTGTACCTAGGGCCATGGCCTCTGGTAGAAAAGAGGTGGACGAAAACTTGGCAGTGTAGAATTCTCACTGATACCTCCGAGAAAAATGAAAATCAAGCACAATTATGAAAAAAAGTAATTGATAAAAAAAGGTTACGAAATCTGTGTTTGAAACAGAAAATTTATGTGGGATCATTAAAAAGACAATGGAGAAAAAACATACATTAGAAAGTGATGAAACAATAAACGTTTCTTCCTTTAAGACATTGCCTAAAATTAACATTTCTTCCTTACGAAGATTTTAGAAGTTGTGCATGAAAGAATATTGGATACAAATTGTTTTTGTTTATTGTAAACAACAATTTCAGTGTTTGAATACTGACCCTTAGGTACAATAGTGTTATTGTACCTAGGGCCAATTTGTAATTTTTTTAAGCTTTCAATATCATTTACAATTTTTTTTCTACACTTGATGTGACTTTTATTTAAAGAGAATAAAGCACGTAATGTATACAAACTATTTTTATTATTGTAAGTTAGTTATAAGGTAAAGAACTGCCATTTTGCAAATAGCCGGCCCTAGTACAAGGGTTTCCCATACGAGGGAGGCAGTCCGAAAATAAGTTTCCCCTGGCGACTGTGGACATAGGTATGTATGAAAGGCAAAAAATATAATCAGATATTAAATCTAAGACGTAACTTTATTTTTCCACATAAGTACCAAGACGTTGAGACATTTGTCATATCACTTTATAAGCTTCAAAAAGCCCTCCAGGAAAAAATCAGGCTCCGCATACGGAAGCAGTTTTTAGCGGCTTGTGTGACTCATTGCTTCCACAGCGCCTTCAGCCGAGATCCTTCTTGAAAGCCAGAAACAGATGGAAGTCATAGTGGTTGCGAGATCAAGACTGTATGGCAGTTGGTCAAGTCGACCCCAAAAAAGATTTACAATATGGTTTTGCGTTAGCTGTCGCCGAGTGGGGTCTTTCATTGTCATCCAACGATGGAACCATCCAGATGTGAGAAGGCCAGGCCGCTTTTTCCGAATGGCCTCCTTCAGTTTCGACAGGGGTGGCAGTACCGCGTAGCATTGGTGGTTCCAACGCCTGGGCAAACAGTCCAGCAGCAAAACTGCTTTCAAGAAGAATCTCGGCGGAAGGCGCTGTGGAAGCAATGCTGAAGTCACACAAGCCGTTAAACACTTCTTCCATATGCAGAGCCCTAATATTTACCTGGAGGGCTTTTTGAAGCTTATACAGCGGTATGACAATGTCTCAACGTACTAGTACTTATGTGGAAAAATAAAGTTACGCGTCTTTTTTTTAATGTCCCATTATATTTTTGTCTTTATGTATATATATATATATATAATATTATATATATATATATATATATATATGTATATGTGTATTATATATATATATATATAATGTATATGTTATGTGTATATATATATATATGTATATGTAATGTGTATATATATATATATATGTATATGATATGTTGTATATATATATATATATATGTGATTAGTAGTATGTGTATATATATATATATATGTATAGTGTATATGTGTATGTATATATATATATGTATATGTATATGTATAATATATATAATATATATATTATATATAATATATATATAAATATATATAAATATATATATATATATATTATATATATATCTATATATATAATATATATATATATATAATAAATAAATGAAAGAGAAAACCAGTAATAGCTCTAAAGCTACTTGCAGCCAGGAACAAATAACATGAAAAGAAAAGTAAGAAAGAGGTTTTAGACAGCATTTCTTCAATCAGCGGTGTCAATGCTGTCAAAAACCAATGGATTGTTTCGCGATGAGGTATGATCTATACAATAACACACTCAAAACACCGGTACAATCCATGAATTACAGAGAATTGATTAAA
>OU015495.1:202241351-202276351 GCA_907164885.2 Dolomedes plantarius
TTGAGGCTCCAATTTGACGTTTGTTTCCTTTCTTGTTGACGATATTACCTATCGACGCTTTAGATATCACAAAACCATAACTCTCACATCGTTTTTGGATAACGGAGTATGCATATTTCTCTTCGGAAAGAGCATAAATGTAGCCTTCGAACCACTGCTTTGTTAAAAACGCCATTTTGAATAAAAATAAAACTTTCAAGCCGTAGACGATAATTTTGACTTTTAAAAACATAGTACAATTGCAATTATTTCTTTTGCAGCAAACGATTTTTTATTACCGCTTACCAAAATCGTCTAAAAAATGTGCGAACAGCGCTGTATATATATATATATATATATATATATATACACAGTGGAATCTCGATCGATCGTACTCCGAATCATCGTTTTCCCGTATGTGTCGTTTATTTCATTCAGTTCCGACGATGATATTGCTTTGTTATGTTCCCGCATCTATTGTTTTCCCGCATTTATCATTCAGTTCAGTCGGTCCCTTGAAAAACTATAGATCGAGATTCCACTGTATATATATATATATATATATATATATATATATATATATATATATATATATATATATATATATATATATATATATATATATATATATATATATATATATATAGTGTTAGGTTATTATACTATTAGTAGTTCGGAGGAGAAAGGTCGAATTTAGATTTTTTTTTTTTTTTAACAGAAATGTATTTATTGATATGCTAAGAACACCGTATTAACACTTTTACGTCTACGTTCTTCCTTAGTATCTTGTAAGTAGCATTTAATGTACGGTTGTCATAAAAACAGCTGAAAACTTAGTGCTTTGCTATCGGACGAGCGAAGGCGAATGTACAACTCTTTTGTTTACTGTACTGCTCTTCGCCGCACGCCAGCATTGTCTTCAAGAGAGGTATAACGTCCAAATTCCTCCTTTCAATCCTTAGAGCATTCCCAAACTTTAAGGGGACAGTGGACTTTCAAAATTGTGAAATTTGTCCAAAAATTCGATTTTTTAACTTTATTGAATTGTGAAACTACGGACGGGTAGAAATGTGTTGCAAAAAAGAATTTTTTTAATTTTTGTGATTACTTTCCTAGTTATAGGCATTTGTATTTAATTTAGATATCATGTGGTTACTAATAGCAATAACTTTAAATGCGTTTTTCTCAAAATAAAAATTTTCACGTCATACGAATATTCAAACTGCTCCAGGCGCATTTCTAATGATCGTATTGCTTTGAAATTTAAGTTTTATATACTTAACTGTATATCAAATAAATCTTATTGAAAAAAAATTATGCTTCGTAGCTCAGAATTTCTAAGTTTTGTACTCGAAAAGATGATTTATAGGTATTTTGCGTAATAAAAAGGGTGTTTTCACTATTATTATTTTTTCTCTTTATATTTTCAATGAATGCTTAAAAAAAATAAGCAATAAGTTTCATTGCAAGTTCTATAAGGTATCTTGTAAATAAAAATTACCATATTATATGCAAAAGAAATTCGTATGGAACATTTTCAATTAGGCCAATTTTTTATATAATTAATAATTCATAATTCATAAATTATTAATACTTCATCATTAAATTTTAACCACTTTTACATATCTACTAGCCGCTGCGCGACCAGCATGGTCGCTTTTAGATTTATATTTTCTTTTGCAAAACAACTCAATACTCAATTGAAAGTAACATATGTAAGGAATGTTACCATTACCTGTCATCATAAATATACGTTGTTAAGGGGTAGTGAAAACTCAGACAAAAAATTCATAATCATTGATAAATTCACTATAAGGCTGATTCTAAAACATCGTGATTAAAAAATGTGAATTTCCATTACTTCAGAACAGAGTTAAAGATAAGTCTGAGAAACCCAACACCAATGATTTTAAAAATTATATCTCTCACTGTATGTACTATTTTTCAAAAGTAAGATATCTACACTTTATCATTACATCAAATAAGAAATTGTTGGGGAAAATTTTCACTTATAAAATGGAGTGAAAATTCAGCAAATACTAAAATATAGTATAGATTACATTTCTCTCTGTATGTATTATTGTTCGCAATTCAGATATCTCCACTTAATCATATTAAATGAATAAATTAAAATTATTTCGTGTATAAATTAAAATTATTCATGAGTAAAATACAGCAATTAAATTGTACCAAATTGCGTGCTATCGTCGAGCCACACGCGGATAGCCGCTAATGTTTACATCCGGTAGTTGCAGCCGTTGCCATTCGGATTGTAGAAATATCGTCGATTTTTGTGCCGCATACTTACGCGTTTTATATATATAGATGGTACTAATCACATATTCAAATTTCAAGCAAATCCATTCGAAACAAAAAAAGTTAGGTTTGAAGGTCCACTGTCCCCTTAAATCGATAAAAGGTGTGACACAGGACGCCTATTTATACACCAGGTTTGTTTTGTAGAATCTCGCGTCGTTTAGAAAGCCTTGTTTGCGAAAGAAAATGCTCAATGAAAGTTTGCTCATGGAAGATTTTTAATTAGGCCAATTTTTTATATAATTAATAATTAATAATTCATAAATTATTAATATTTTATCATTTAACTTTCATCATTTTCACTTTCGACTTTGTCTTATATATATATATATGTATATATATATATATATACAGTGGAATTTCGATCGATCGTTCTCCGAATCATCGTTTTCCCGTATGTGTCGTTTATTTCATTCAGTCCCCACGATCATATTGCTTTGTTATGTTACCGCATCTATCGTTTTCCCTCATTTATCGTTCAGTTCAGTCGGTCCCTTGAAAAACGATAGATCGAGATTCCACTGTATATATATATATATATATATATACAGTGTATATATATATATATGTATATATATATATATGTATATATGTATATATATATATGTATATATATATATGTATATATATATATATGTATATATATATATATATATGTATATATATATATATATATATATGTATATATATATATATATATATATGTATATATATATATATATATATATGTATATGTATATATATATATATATATATATATATATATATATATATATATGTATATATATATGTATATATATATGTATATATATATATGTATATATATATATGTATATATATATATGTATATATATATATATATATATATATATATATATATATATATATATATATATTCCTTTTCAATTCACAAAAAATCACTTATCGTGGAGAAAGACAGTTTTTAAACTATCCACCTAAATTTTATCTTACTTTTTTTAAAATTCATTTTTTAGTCTGACAGATCGAATTCGCACTGCTATCTCGGAGCTGGATCTTCTTTCATTCTTGCAGCATTTCAGGCATCTATCTTCCTAACTATTTAGGTTTATATCCCTTTAGAAATTTTTACCCCAAAAATATGTATTGAAAGAGCACATAGTAAAGATAAAACGTGATAGTTGTCCGAAGAAAAAAAAGTCAAATTGGTTTCAGTTCCCGACATTTCTTTGAGATGAAAAGAATAAGGACCGAGAGCTGACAAAAAAAAGAGAGAGAAAAAGGGCAAAAAACGATTTTGACGGATAAATCGAAATTTGACCTGAATCTGATAATTCCCATTTTAAAAATATAACAGTTTAGTGGCGACATCTATTGGCCAAATATTATGTTAAAGATATTTAGAAATATTTTATTTCCTTACTCATAAAATCTAATAAGGCTGATCTAATAAAAGGTTATAATGACTTAGGTAATGAGATTTTCCTGTGTATGCCTTGTTTATTTATTTATTTATTTTGTACAAGTAAAATTCTTTTGTAAATAATAAAATTATCCAAATGGAAAAGAAATTAAATTAACACATGAAAATAAATTACTCCTTTCTCGAGGAAATGAAATAGTCTAATATTACAATAAAATTTTAAATGAAATTTTCATTGTGTAGTTATTTCTACGCATATTTTCTCTTTTAATGTTAGCAGAATGTTCTTTGTATTACATCTCAAGCCGTATCTGTTTGCATGTTCACACGTTATCACCTGTTTCATTAACAAAACAAGCTACACACACTTTCAACCTAGTTCTTCGTTTTTTTTATTATTCCATTTATTTTTTGAAGACTGATTCCATTTTGAAGGATGATTCCATTTATTTTTCAAGATTAAATTTTGACATGATTCATCATCTAATCCAGTGGTAAGTAAACTGTGATTCGCCGACATCTTGAAGTAAATTTATAAAATTTATTCTCAAATGTTTCACCAAATATTGGACAAATATTATTTTAGGTCCAGGCTCACATCTTCTCATTCATTTAAAAAAAAAATTAGTCTGATAAACTTAATGAAGTTAATAATTCTAAATCGGTTATAATAGAAAGCGTATAATTTCGAAATCCTGCTATTTTTAAACTTTAATGTTCGTTCATTTTTATCTAAACGAATACAAATATTTAAATTTTTAAACATGGAGTTTTTATCCACGCGAGATTTAGCGAAAACAAGTGTGGAAGGTAAACAAGGCATTTTTTTTTTATTATTGTTATTTTGCTCAATTGATATGTATCCAAAACCTGCAGTTCATCTATTTTTAAAATAGTTTGTCAAAATTTGCTTATAGCCTTTTTGTTAATATTTTTCCAAATTAAAAAATATAATAAATAAAAATTGCTACTACCAGGAAAATTTTCTTTTGGGGTCGAGATATTTTTTTATTTACATACAATGGGTCGCGGTCCTAAACTTTTGAGCACATCTGAATCCAATCCATAGTTTTAGTTAGGGTTTGACGATTTTTCAAACCCGGTTTTAAAAAACCGGTTTTTAAAATAAATTTGTCACATTTGAAAACCGGTTTTTAAATTAAGAAAACCGGTTTAAAAGAATTCAAATTATTATGCCTTCTTTATAGCCTTTTTGTTATATTTTTCCAAAATATTAACAAAAGTATAGCCTTTTTGTTAATATTTTTCCAAATTAAAAAATATAATAAATAAAAATTGTTACTACCAGGAAAATTTTCTTTTGGGGTCGAGATATTTTTTTATTTACATACAATGGGTCGCGGTCCTAAACTTTTGAGCACATCTGAATCCAATCCATAGTTTTAGTTAGGGTTTGACGATTTTTCAAACCCGGTTTTAAAAAACCGGTTTTTAAAATAAATTTGTCACATTTGAAAACCGGTTTTTAAATTAAGAAAACCGGTTTAAAAGAATTCAAATTATTATGCCTTCTTTATAGCCTTTTTGTTATATTTTTCCAAAATATTAACAAAAGTATAGCCTTTTTGTTAATATTTTTCCAAATTAAAAAATATAATAAATAAAAATTGCTACTACCAGGAAAATTTTCTTTTGGGGTCGAGATATTTTTTTATTTACATACAATGGGTCGCGGTCCTAAACTTTTGAGCACATCTGAATCCAATCCATAGTTTTAGTTAGGGTTTGACGATTTTTCAAACCCGGTTTTAAAAAACCGGTTTTTAAAATAAATTTGTCACATTTTGAAAACCGGTTTTTAAATTAAGAAAACCGGTTTAAAAGAATTCAAATTATTATGCCTTCTTTATAGCCTTTTTGTTATATTTTTCCAAAATATTAACAAAAGTATAGCCTTTTTGTTAATATTTTTCCAAATTAAAAAATATAATAAATAAAAATTGCTACTACCGGAAAAATTTTCTTTTGGGGTCGAGATATATTTTTATTTACATACAATGGGTCGCGGTCCTAAACTTTTGAGCACATCTGAATCCAATCCATAGTTTTAGTTAGGGTTTGACGATTTTTCAAACCCGGTTTTAAAAAACCGGTTTTTAAAATAAATTTGTCACATTTGAAAACCGGTTTTTAAATTAAAAAAACCGGTTTAAAAGAATTCAAATTATTATGCCTTCTTTATAGCCTTTTTGTTATATTTTTCCAAAATATTAACAAAAGTATAGCCTTTTTGTTAATATTTTTCCAAATTAAAAAATATAATAAATAAAAATTGCTACTACCAGAAAAATTTTCTCTTGGGGTCGAGATATTTTTTTATTTACATACAATGGGTCGCGGTCCTAAACTTTTGAGCACATCTGAATCCAATCCATAGTTTTAGTTAGGGTTTGACGATTTTTCAAACCCGGTTTTAAAAAACCGGTTTTTAAAATAAATTTGTCACATTTTGAAAACCGGTTTTTAAATTAAGAAAACCGGTTTAAAAGAATTCAAATTATTATGCCTTCTTTATAGCCTTTTTGTTATATTTTTCCAAAATATTAACAAAAGTATAGCCTTTTTGTTAATATTTTTCCAAATTAAAAAATATAATAAATAAAAATTGCTACTACCAGGAAAATTTTCTTTTGGGGTCGAGATATTTTTTTATTTACATACAATGGGTCGCGGTCCTAAACTTTTGAGCACATCTGAATCCAATCCATAGTTTTAGTTAGGGTTTGACGATTTTTCAAACCCGGTTTTAAAAAACCGGTTTTTAAAATAAATTTGTCACATTTTGAAAACCGGTTTTTAAATTAAGAAAACCGGTTTAAAAGAATTCAAATTATTATGCCTTCTTTATAGCCTTTTTGTTATATTTTTCCAAAATATTAACAAAAGTATAGCCTTTTTGTTAATATTTTTCCAAATTAAAAAATATAATAAATAAAAATTGCTACTACCGGAAAAATTTTCTTTTGGGGTCGAGATATATTTTTATTTACATACAATGGGTCGCGGTCCTAAACTTTTCAGCACAACTGAATCTAATCCATAGTTTTAGTTAGGGTTTGACAGTTTTTGCAAACCCGGTTTTAAAAAACCGGTTTTCAAAATATTTGTCACATTTGAAAACCGGTTTTTAAATTAAGAAAACCGGTTTAAAAGAATTCAAATTATTATGTAAAAATTAATTTTTAACTTATTTGATTTCTTGAAGACCCTGAAGAGAAACTTACAAATCCTAAGACATTGAAAGCTGAATTTTCATTATTTGAGACTCGTTGCCTCAAAGAACCAAAAACTTAGATTTGTTATTTGATGCCCTGAAAACTATAAAACCAAGCTCAGTAGCTAGTGAACGAGTGTTTTCAATTTCGGGCAATATTGTGTCCAAAATAAGAACAAGCCTTAACCACCGTTCAGTGGATATTTTATGTTTTTTAAAATCCTATTTTCTTAGGAGAAATTAAAATTAGTGAAATAAATATAAATATTATTTGAAATTTCAAATTTTTGTTTGAGTTTTCGTTATTTTGTGTAAGTAATGTGTAATCCTTAATTTTTTTTTAGTATTTTGACTTTGATTTCGCTTTTTGTTATTTTATATAAATTAAATAAAATATTTTTCCCTATTCTATTTTTTTTTTTTTTGACAAAAAAATTCGAAAACTGGCTAAAACCGGTTTTTTGGCAATCTGGAATTCGAAAACCGGTGTTTCAAAAAGTAGGTTTATGCATAAACCCTAGTTTTTAGAAATGCTTAAAGGTGAAATAAAGATGGTGTGACAGTAAACAATCAGTGACGGTTAAATAATGAAAAAAATACCTATGTTAGATGGGAACTAAGTCTATCTAGAGAACTAACAGCATAACAGAAAGATGTAAGGAGGTTTCTTATGTCGATGAAAATGAGTATCTGTGTATGAAGCAAAACCGCAATACCATTTGCTATACGAACCATTTTGAAACGTGAAATTACATGCTGTGTTGCGGTTCCCCCTCTTTATAAGTCTACTTATTGTTGAGAGGAATTCTACCTCCATATTGTAACTTTGAACTTTTAAATTGTTTTTCGGTGACTTGATGAAAGTTTATGCTATCAGCGTTCAGAAAATACTGAGAAAAATTGCAACTATTATAAAATATGGATCAGTAACGATGAGTTTTTCTTTATCTCATATTTTTACAAGTATTTTATACTATACTATGGACTTCGCCCCTAGGCTCGCTACGCTCGCACCTCTGTTATGGCTAATAGCTAGATACATAGGGGTGATTCTCGGGCAATGTAACAGCTTCCATCCATTTACTGTTGTCACACTTAATGCGAAGGGCGTTTCATCACTGCTGAATTATCAGCTTTAAAGTTCAATTAAAAATCGAAAATTTAAGATACAGACTTGAAATGAGGTTTATATGAATAAGAAAGCTTTCAGCTTCCAGATGATGTAAATATTTTCTTTGTAAGATAAAATCTCGAGGAACATCGATATACCATCCACATAGAGACGATATTTCTTGAAAAACTGTGTTTCATTTTTTGATGAAAATATTAGTCTGTTTTAAAATATTTTTAATCAAATGAGGTCTAGTTTGAAAGAGAAATGTCTGTAGTCTTGAAGGAGTGTTTGTCGGACCTGACATCAGAAAACTAATGAGCGATGCCAGCTTTGAGAAAAAAAAATTGAAACAAAAGAAAAAGCAGTATAGGTATCTTTTAAGTTAGTTGTAAGCAGTTTTCTGGGAAAAGAAAAGGACCCGAACTACAAGTCAATCGTCGCTGGCATGCTAGCCAACTTCATGGAGCTGGGTTGCAATATGAGCATAAAAATTCATTTTCTCCACTCGCACCTTGACTTCTTCCTTGCAAATCTTGGTGATGTCAGTGAAGAGCAGGGCGAAAGTTTCCATCAAGACATCAAAGTTTTCTGACCTAACATCAGTAAACTAATGAGGGATGCCAGCTGAGAGAAAAAAATTTAAACAAAAGTAAAAGCAGCATGGGTATCTTTTAAACTAGTTGTAAGCAGTTTTCTGGGAAAAGAAAAGGACCCGAACTACAAGTCAATCGTCGCTGACATGCTAGCCAACTTCATGGAGCTGGGTTGCAATATGAGCATAAAAATTCATTTTCTCCACTCGCACCTTGACTTCTTCCTTGCAAATCTTAGTGATGTCAGTGAAGAGCAGGGCGAAAGTTTCCATCAAGACATCAAAGTTTTCTGACCTGACATCAGAAAACTAATGAGGGACGCCAGCTTAGAGAAAAAAATTGAAACAAAAGTAAAAGCAGCATAGGTATCTTTTAAACTAGTTGTAAGCAGTTTTCTGGGAAAAGAAAAGGACCCGAACTACAAGTCAATCGTGGCTGGCATGCTAGCCAACTTCATGGATCTGGGTTGCAATATGAGCATAAAAATTCATTTTCTCCACTCGCACATTGACTTCTTGGTTGCAAATCTTGGTGATGTCAGTGAAGAGCAGGGCGAAAGTTTCCATCAAGACATCAAAGTTTTCTGACCTAACATCAGTAAACTAATGAGGGATGCCAGCTGAGAGAAAAAAATTGAAACAAAAGTAAAATCAGCATGGGTATCTTTTAAACTAGTTGTAAGCAGTTTTCTGGGAAAAGAAAAGGACCCGAACTACAAGTGAATCGTCGCTGACATGCTAGCCAACTTCATGGAGCTGGGTTGCAATATGAGCATAAAAATTCATTTTCTCCACTCGCACCTTGACTTCTTCCTTGCAAATCTTGGTGATGTCAGTGAAGAGCAGGGCGAAAGTTTCCATCAAGACATCAAAGTTTTCTGACCTGACATCAGAAAACTAATGAGGGACGCCAGCTTAGAGAAAAAAATTGAAACAAAAGTAAAAGCAGCATGGGTATCTTTTAAACTAGTTGTAAGCAGTTTTCTGGGAAAAGAAAAGGACCCGAACTACAAGTCAATCGTGGCTGGCATGCTAGCCAACTTCATGGATCTGGGTTGCAATATGAGCATAAAAATTCATTTTCTCCACTCGCACCTTGACTTCTTCCTTGCAAATCTTGGTGATGTCAGTGAAGAGCAGGGCGAAAGTTTCCATCAAGACATCAAAGTTTTCTGACCTGACATCAGAAAACTAATGAGGGACGCCAGCTTAGAGAAAAAAATTGAAACAAAAGTAAAAGCAGCATGGGTATCTTTTAAACTAGTTGTAAGCAGTTTTCTGGGAAAAGAAAAGGACCCGAACTACAAGTCAATCGTCGCTGACATGCTAGCCAACTTCATGGAGCTGGGTTGCAATATGAGCATAAAAATTCATTTTCTCCACTCGCACCTTGACTTCTTCCTTGCAAATCTTGGTGATGTCAGTGAAGAGCAGGGCGAAAGTTTCCATCAAGACATCAAAGTTTTCTGACCTAACATCAGTAAACTAATGAGGGATGCCAGCTGAGAGAAAAAAATTGAAACAAAAGTAAAAGCAGCATGGGTATCTTTTAAACTAGTTGTAAGCAGTTTTCTGGGAAAAGAAAAGGACCCGAACTACAAGTCAATCGTCGCTGACATGCTAGCCAACTTCATGGAGCTGGGTTGCAATATGAGCATAAAAATTCATTTTCTCCACTCGCACCTTGACTTCTTCCTTGCAAATCTTGGTGATGTCGGTGAAGAGCAGGGCGAAAGTTTCCATCAAGACATCAAAGTTTTCTGACCTGACATCAGAAAACTAATGAGGGACGCCAGCTTAGAGAAAAAAATTGAAACAAAAGTAAAAGCAGCATAGGTATCTTTTAAACTAGTTGTAAGCAGTTTTCTGGGAAAAGAAAAGGACCCGAACTACAAGTCAATCGTGGCTGGCATGCTAGCCAACTTCATGGATCTGGGTTGCAATATGAGCATAAAAATTCATTTTCTCCACTCGCACCTTGACTTCTTCCTTGCAAATCTTGGTGATGTCAGTGAAGAGCAGGGCGAAAGGTTCCATCAAGACATCAAAGAAATGGGAAAAAGGTACCAAGGAAGATGGAACGCTAACATGACAGCGGATTACTGATGGATATTAAAAAGGAACAATCCTCGAGCTGTCCACAGTAGGAAGAGCACTAAAAGAAGTTTTGATGTGAAGCGAAAGTGCTTCTACAAGGACTTTTAACTCTATAGTTATGAACATTTTTCAACATTCTGTTGTGTAAATGTAAACCATGGCATCCTTTATTCGTTTATTAAAATTTAGAACATTTAGAAAAAGTATACAAAATTGCGTTAAATTGAGTTTTTCACCCAAAATACACACCCCTTTTGTGAGATAACCAGGCGTGATAGAAAAAAATGGATTTCATTTTTGAAATCAGCATTGAAAAATACTGAGAAATCAGTTATCAAGCTACAAACAACTTTTTAAAATATTTTTTTTGCAGACCTGTGTTATTGATTTTTTTTTGTCTGTTTTATTCTATAAGATGATATGTAAGAGAGTAGGGGATCTCGAAGTGTTTCCTTCTGGGTCGCTACGATTTTATTCAATTAAAATAACTTTTTAACGTATTTTCCCCAAAAAACTTATCAATATTTATTTACCATGAAAGTGTACGGCAGTGATGCCTCTAAAAGGAAAAAGTCTCACTCAAAACGCAAACATAGCTAGAAATCTGTTAGCCGTATTAGGTGGTAAATGAAAATCGCGGCGAGAATATTTAGGATATTCAGGATTATGATTGAAAAAAATATCCGTGAATATTTAAAACTTGTGTACTTCTAAATATTCACAGGAATTTTTTTACTTTTGTAAGTTTTAATTTTTTTTTAAAATTTGTATACATACTACGTATGTACACAAATTCTAAACATCCCCCTTTACCTACAAGTTTGCCCGAACTTAAACAATCAATTTGTGATGCTTTACAAGCAGTTAATAGTGAAACATTACAACGTGTTTAGCAAGAAACGGCATATCACAATAATATTATACGAGTGACTAAAGGAAGTCATATCGAACACCAGTGAAAAAAAAATTGACATTTTTTTTTCACTGGTGACATATCCTTTACGATGACATATTAATTATAATTTTCTGTTTGTAATCATGGAAAATATTAAATTTTGCAATTGGATGATTCTATATTGATAACCCTGTATATTTAGTGGTGACACAACAAAACCAAATCGAAAATAGGTATTAATTGTTCAATTAATAACTATCTACTCTTTAAAGATGGTATAATTTTTGGAATTCACAAAACAACATATTACCTTTGGATATTGCCTATTTTCAATGTGCATTTGCTTTGAAAATTTAAGACGAAACGCATCCATTTCGCTTCATAATTAATAAACAAATTTTGGCGTGATATTATACTTCATACAAACATATATATCTTGACAAATTTCAAAATTGGAAATAATTATGAAATTGAACAAAAATATCTGAAAAAATCTTTGGCAACTGGAATAGTATGATTTTATAACTTTAAGTGTTTATAGAAGAAATAATGTCACAAAGTATGAAAGTAAAAAATTTCTCAGCAAGGAAACGAGTTTATTTCTTACACGAGAACACTTACACAAAAACACAAAATAAAGTTTTTGTACATAAATGAAGCTATGATTAATGAAGTGAAATGTGAAAGGCATATGTAAAGGTTAGAAAATTCCACCGGTTCAAGGTGGTTTTTACTTTTCAGTCCACGAATGTACATTGTCTATGCTGTATGTACAATACCTATGTGAGAGAGGGATGTGGGAAAGAAAATCACTAAAGATGCCATTATTGACTTTAAAAAAAGGGGGGGGGGTGTCCTGAAAAGTTCGAAATATTTTAAAATTCGTTCGAAAATTTTGAAAAAAAAAGAAAATTAAAATCACAAATTAAAGTAAAAAAGCCAGGTAAATTAAGAATTCTACATAAGCTTCCACAATGAAATATGATCGTTTCTAATTTATACAATATACAATAAAATTCTAATTTATACAATATTTATACAATATACAATATAATTCTAATTTATACACTATATTACATTTTCAAAGTACCATTGTTTTTTAACTGCAAGACTACGGGTATGATAATTTAGATGTTGATATCGTTTTACATTTCTAAACATAATTTATTACATAAAAGGATTAATAAATTTAGAAGCTGTCAGTCTTGATATTTACACTGGTCGGTCAATTATCAAGGAACATTTCGAAACTTGATGGTTTGATTTGAAGTATACAACATATTCAGAGCTAGAGAGAAAGTAAACATCTCGATGTCATTTTGGATGTTTTGAGATTCTAATTGCAATGCAAGGGGAAAAAATCATCTGTGTTATGAAGGAAAATACTGTCCGACCACGGAAGCAAGGTCCCTGGAAGCTGTTGCGCATGCGCAAGAAAAGCTAGTCTACTTAGAAAATAGGGGAAAACGTCATATTTTCGGATGTGTTTGTTTATGAAATACGGAATGCATTTCAGACTGCTCTTTGTCCGCAATTTTAAAGTTATTTTTTAAAACTTTATTTTTGATCGAATATGTGAATAATAATTTCAAAATAATAAAAAGAAAGAAGCAAATCTATTTCAAAAATAGGAGTTTTATATGAGTGGATATTTTCGGATTACATCACAATCAAAATTATCTAAAGCTACGTTTTCGGTGGTTCTTTTTTTCTGACGTTTCCTCGGAGATTCAAATTTTGGAGTTTCTTCACCCTTTGCTTCTTTGCGTATTCTTTTTACACTGGACATTGATATCCCGGTCATTTTACTAGCTCTCTTTGGGGATTGCGAAACTGGAACAATAACATTTCCTTCTAGTGCTTCTTTATCACACAATTTAATTACATTGTGTATTATACGTTTACAATCACTACGGAACGGCTTATTCCGAGCAGTCGTGTTGGGTAAAGGATGCATTAATTTTAATATAAAAATCAAAATAACAGACGAGGAAAAAGCAAGCAAGCGCAGTTAGTAACCGATTCTAAAGAATGTCGAGAGAATACGAGACTTTTCCCCCTCCTTCCTAATCAGCCTTACCTACAGCGTGAATAGAATTGTCTTGGCACTATGCCAACCGTGGTTCTTCGTACTGTGGTCGGACAGTACCTGGGGAGATATGACAGACCTAAATGCTGGTATAAAGTCCTATATATCGTCCAACAATGATGTCGCTATGAAAGGATTTTCCCCCGTAGCCTGTGTTCCACACGTCATTTGAAAATATTTTCATCATAACTTGGTGGAGGTGTCTCATCTAACGGTTCCGATTCTGATAATCTATCCTGCAAATCATTTAACATTACAGTAGAATAGTCTGGTGGTTTATCTAAAGATGGCGGCTTCATGAGACGGGATTCTACATCTATGGGAAGAGTTCGAGATGTCCCATTCCTTCTAGAATTGTGTAGTTCAGGCAGTATTCTTTCATACTGACGGTCTGATCTTATTCTTCTTGCTATGCGAGATCGACTAGTTCGGTCAATGGCGATGAATCCCGCACTCCGAGCATTAGCGTTCCGTGTCCTTCGAGGCAAGTCTGCTTCTAAACCACATAGTATTCTACTGCATGCTTTCCAACACTTGCAGCATTTGAGGCAGTAATAGGTCGCTATGAGCAGAGATATTGAAAGCAGAATGTATACGAATGTTTTGAAAGATTCGTATTCGTCGTCATCATCGTCAACGTCGGTTGATAGAATGTTGGGCACAGTTATTTTGCTCCAAGGGAAAGGATTTCTGGTAATGAAAATGGACACTTGCCTGGCATCGTTGGTGAAATCAACTGCATAAACGAGAAAAGATATTATAGTATAGTCATATTTCTAAAAAAAAAAATCAATTGAGATAAATCGGTATTACGTCATCCGACAAGAGTCATTGTCCACAGTAGTCATTATCCACTAGCTGAAAACCCGCACTTCGCTACGGAGTACATTCAAATAAAATACAATGGTCAATGTATGCAATTAATGCCAATATATATATATATATATATAAATATATACTAGCATTATTGCCCGGAGTTGCCCTGGTAGATACACTGCTGGCCACTGTAAATGCAACACCCTGAAGGAAACATGCAAATAACATGAAATTTACAACATGCATTAGCGGAGGTGAGATATGCAAATGATTAGAATTTCAGCGCAGACGCACATCTCGCGGGCCTGTGGCGCCACTTCAAAGCGCTATTTAAGGCTTGGAGATTTCGACGATTTCAAGTTCGGCAATTGTGTTTTTCTTTTGGTTTTTTCAAAAAAACGATCAATTATGCCTCGTCGAAAACAGCGATCATCTTTTGATCAAGTATCCGAGTTCGACAGAGGAAGGATAGTGGCCTACCGAGATTGTGGATTATCTTTCAGGGAAATCGGTAGTCGTGTTGGACGAAACCAAACAACTATAATGCGGATATGTGATCGTTGGATGCAGAAGGGTACGACGGACCGGCGTGTTCGATGGCATCCACCTCAGTGCACCACTTCACGTGATGACAGGCAAATTGTGCGCATGGCAGTGACGGATCGCTCAGTCACATCACGAACCATAGCACAGCACATGCAGTCTGTAACGCATCATCCAGTGCCTGCGCGTATCATTCGACGCCGTTTACAGCAGAGTGGTCTGTCCGCAAGACGTCCATTGCTTTGTCTACTCTTGACGCAGAACCACAGACGTCTCCGCCGCCAATGGTGCGATGACAGAAGGATGTGGACGGCAGAATGGAATGAAATTGTCTTTACTGACGAGTCACGCTTCTGTCTGCAACACCACGATGGTCGCATTCGAGTCTGGTGACACCGTGAAGAGAGGATGCTGAACAGCTGCCTTATGCACCGCCACACTGGTCCTGCACCGGGTATTATGGTATGGGGCGGTATTGGATATCACTCTCGCACACCTCTAGTACACATTGCCGGTACTTTAAACAGCCAGCGCTACATTTCCGAGGTGTTGGAGCCAGTTGTCCTTCCTTACCTTCAGGGCTTGCCCACAGCCATATTTCAAAAGGATAATGCGCGACCACACGTGGCACGCATTGTCCAACGGTTCTTCGTCAATCGCCAGATTGAATTGCTTCCCTGGCCGCCTCGCTCTCCGGATCTTTCGCCGATAGAAAACATGTGGTCCATGGTTGCTCTACGATTGACCCAGATTCCATCCCCAGCTGCCACAGCAGATCGACTTTGGCAACGTGTGGAAGCTGCTATACGTGTGGCAACGTGTGGAAGCTGTCTCTTTGAATCAATGCCGAGGCGTGTGGCAGCGGTGATCTCCAACAATGGCGGCTACTCTGACTACTGATTTTGGCAGGAACCACACTTCACAGAAGTCTATAAATTTAATCATTTGATACTTGGTCAACATGTTATCTACAAAATAAATCTTGTTGTGATATCTCTTGTCTTTCTTGGTGTTGCCATTTGGGTGACCAGCAGTGTATATAGATATAGAATTTTTCATGCATTCCATCAAAAAAATATTGGGCTGCACCCCCGCTCTCCATGTTCATCTGGCCAGTTGTGTTTATTTGGGGTTTCAGGGCCAAAGGTCATTCCCAACTCTCTTCCTCCCGCGCATTGGAATTTACCCCCCCCCCCGTCACCCCCCAAACCATCTCTCTTAACGCAGCTGGTTGTGGTGAAGGGGCTCCACAGGCGGTCCCGCACCTCTTAGAGGCACAAAAATCATTAAAAAATGAATTTAAAAAAACTAATTGAGCCCCAAATTTCGTTTTTACTGATTTAAGTTTCTCGGGTCCTAAACATTAACTGTGCCAAATTTGGTCCCGGGGGGGTGAAACAGTGTATGATTCTATAGCGTACAAACAAACAGACGAGCTCTTATATATATATATATATATAATATTTATTTATCATAAATACGACGATCAATGTATATAATTACACATAATATCTTTTATTGTATTTTAATATTTTTTTGGATAATGTCCAATCGTCTGCTGCATTAGCAAGAAAAAAAAGTATTTTTTTGTCTATTTAGTTGTTATGCACGTGACGATAAATTTATTTAAAGTACCAGACAAAGAAATCGCGTGATCAGCATTTAATAAATTAAATTCTAAAAATTAATCTTTAAAAATTCACCAAAAATCAGAAAATGGAGGTAAAGATTCAAAAAAGATCTCATTTTAAAGGAATTTTTATGATCTTTCTCGTGATATAAATTTTATAACCCTCAAATTATTATTTTAAATGCAAACTTAAAAAAAGAAAAAAAAACAGCTTAAAAATTTAATTTTAAAAAATCTAAGAAGAATTTTTCAAAAATCTCTCTTAGTGCACCCCTACACTATAAGAAGAATCGCCATGCAAAATTTGAGCCCTTTAGGTTCAGCGGTTTGGTCTGTGCGTTGTATGTCAGTCAGTGAGTCAGTTACGGAACTGTTTTATATATATAGATATATTTTGGTATTAATTGCATACATTGACCGTTGTATTTAATTTGAATGTACTCCGTAGCGCGGGTTTTCAGCTAGTAACTTCATATTTATTAATATTCAGGAAATAAAATTATAATAGGCGTGTTTCTTATTCGGGTCAGAATAAAAGCTCTGCAAAAGAAGAAAATAGAGTCCTACAAATCAACGATCAACAATACAGGGTGTCCCTAAACGACCGCATAAACTCTGCACAGCTAGATTCCTCGTTGGGAGTACATAAAAACTGCCCAAAGAAGCGTTCCTGTACGATCCATAGTTTACGAGAAAAATACGAAAAACAAAGTATGACGTCACTGCCGGTGCAAGAAAAAAACACTTTATTGGACATATCAACAACAATATTTGCATATCTTTCCTGACGATAATGTTTAAAACGTTCGCCGCGCTTATCGCGTCATGCATACGCGCGCGCCATGGAATGACGTTAAGCCGCCGTTGAACTGGTATTTAAAAGGCTGCATCTTGCAGCTACCAGTAGTCTTCGTATGGTGGCCATGTACTCCGTTCGTGACTACTGCGACATGTACTTGATGTACGACCGATGTAATGGAAATGCCTTACGAACTGGTAGGGAGTATGCCCGTCGATATCCGTCCCTCCGTCCTCCCGATGTCAACGTCATCCGTAGGCTGGACGACAGACTGCGAAATACGGGAAGCGTCTTGCCAACAGCCAATCTTCACGATACTGGAAGACCGCGGAGCGGCCTGACGGTAGAACAGGCGGATGCAATACTGCAGCGGGTAGAAGAAACGCCCGAGGTAAGCACACGAACATTAGCCCGTGAGATGACTTCGAGCAAAAGTACTGTGCACAAGATTTTACAGTCTGAGAGGCTACACCCATTTCGGTACACAACCGTGCAAGGTCTGAAACCAGATGACTTTCAGAAACGCGTGGCCTTCTGTGAATGGCTGTTGCAGCAACAGAACACAGATAATGGTTTCATTGCACATATCCTGTGGACTGATGTATCATGTTTCACTCGTGATGGGGTATTCAACCATCACAACAGCCATATGTGGTCCCAGGTCAATCCGCATGCAATCCTGCCGCAGAAACATCAGGAACGTCGGTCTCTTAACGTGTGGGCCGGCATACTCGGGGATCGCCTGCTTGGACCATATCTGTTGCCTGAACGGCTCTCAGGACAGTCGTACTTGGTGTTTCTCAATGAGGTCTTAACCGAGTTCCTCGATGGCATACCATTAGCGGCAATACAGGGACTTTGGTTCCAGCATGATGGGGCTCCGGCGCATTTCTGTGCTCCTGTACGTGGTTGGCTGGATATGGAATACCCCGGCCGCTGGATCGAACGTGGGGGTCCGGTTCTATGGCCGCCACTTTCGCCAGATCTTACACCGTTGGATTTTTTCCTATGGGGCCATCTCAAGGAACTGGTGTATCGAGACGTAGTGACAACACAAATGGACTTAGTTGCTCGTCTGCATGCTGCTTGTACTTCGGTGGACCCCGCGATGCTGCAACGTGTGTTGACAGCCATTCCACGGCGTGCTCAAGCCTGCCTCGACATGCACGGCCGACACTTTGAACACCTGCTTTAAATTGTGCATGCTGTTGATATGTTCAGTAAAGTGTTTTTTCTTGCACTGGCAGTGACGTCATACTTTGTTTTTCGTATTTTTCTCGTAAACTATGGATCGTACAGGAACGCTTCTTTGGACAGTTTTTATGTACTCCCAACGAGGAATCTAGCTGTGCAGAGTTTATGCGGTCGTTTTGGGACACCCTGTATAATATGCGTCAGTATGAAGTATTTTGATGATCTAGCAAAGTTACCCTTATGTACGGCATCTACCAATTTTATCTGCTTAAAATAATATCTCCCTTTTCATGTCGTATATCAAAAGTACACGAGAGTAACTTGATATAATAATTCCTATAAATATATCCATTTGGATAAATTTCTATAACTTGGGATCCGTTGGAGTAATATACGATGAATGGCTGCACATTACAACAACAGTATCATTACCTTACTGCACTGTTATTTCTTTCTCGTAATAATTTACTTCTTGATATCTGTCTCGTGAAATTTGAATCCTTGATCATTATGTCAAAAATTTCCCAACCCCTAAAAGGAATGATAAATAAATAAAACGCACTTAAATATTTTTCGAACAGAATTTGATCCTGGCAGTGCTGATATCTCTATCAGTGAAGATAAACAAATTTATTTTTCTTCCGTTGTCCTTCTCCATAGTAACGCATAGGAAACCACCCCAGCTGGTGACGCAGATAAGTTAGTTACGTGTTTGCCCGGGTATAAAAAAATACTACATCCTATAAGTTTTCGAAAATGAAAATTGAGGAGCTTAAATGTTTTCGGTGATTTTCCAGTGAATATTTTCGCTACTCTTAAAAATTTCTGCCGTGCATATTGTGGTTTATTCCGCTTCTAATACACTAGTTATAAAAAATTAAGGAAAAATCGCAAAAAGAGGGATAATACGATCAAAACTAGGCCAATCTGTTTAAAATTTGAATATGTTGTTAAGTAAAAGGTGCTGAACAATACTACAGTACGCAAAATGGTGGCGTTGCAGTTGGAAAACGTCATTTGCAAGGAGCATAAAAGTACATGTTTCAGAGCAAGGCGGCAATTGTCGCTGCGAGGCTCATATTAGACATCTGGCATAGCCAAATTGTAACAATGACCTCCAGGTATCATTTGACAGAAGAACTGCGATGGCGAGTTATTGGGAGACTAGAGGCAGGACAAAGTTAGACAGAAGTGGCCAGATGGCTAATTGTGAGTCCGTCTGTGGTTCATAGACTTTGGCAACAATTTATAACTACGGATTCGGGGTTATAAATTGTTCATACGCCATACTATACGCTCGGGGGATCATACGCCATATTAAAGGTACTTTTCCTATACTAAACTGACACATCCGATTTGTTCATTGTATACATATGTTAGTTTCTATAACACCATAATTGTCTGGCGATTTCTTTTTAGGCTGTTTTATACCTACCTATGTGTTGTATAATGTGTATAAGTTTCATTAAATTCTACGCGAAGCTTTTTAAGTAATCGCTATTTTTGTGACTTTTCCTTAATTTTTGATAACCAGTGTACTTTATATTTTACAGTTACTATAAGTAGTAGCTTATCTCAGTTTTTGATACTAACACTTTAAAATTATTGTACCCGAGAAAAGAATATACACGTTTTATCAACATAACTACCTTATTAAAGTGGGTTAATCAGTGTATAAGCTTTGAGTTTTGAAATTTAGGATAATCCTTTCATAAATCCTTATTTTCTCCCTAGCAGTATTACCTCTCTCTTAGTGAAAAACAAGGATCTCAATTGAGGAAAATCTGTTGATTGATCCTTACGGGACATAAAAACAATCTAATCATTTAGTTTTTTAAATTTATAAGTACATTATCAATTATACAGCATTTCATTACATACTAGTATGTAGTTAGCAATTTAAGGGAGAACGATTGTTTAACTTAGGTTAACTTTGATCAAAACATGCGTCTTTTATTTACTCAAATTCTGAAAAAAATTGTAGAATTATTTTTACGTGCTATCAAGACAAAATTGGAAAGAGACAAACCTTGCAACACCTTAAGACTGCTATGTACTAAGAAAAAAAAATCGTATTTCCCTTTTCCTCTTCTTGCAGACTCTTGTGGTGGGAGGAGTCCAGTTGACAGTTCCACCCCCCTTAGGATTGACATTTTGAGGGATTGCAATGGCTCTCTCTCTATAGGGGGGTTAAGCGCTGCCCCCAAATGTTTTATTTAAAGCATTTGGGGGCAGTAACAATATATTTTTGTCAACTATTTATAGGTACATAAATGCTGATAATCAAATAAAATTGGTATTGTCAGATAGCCTGAACTTTTCTGCAAAGCGCTACAGGATTCCTTTTATAAATGTCGTCCACCGAATGAATTTATGAGCGTTTAAAACACACTATACAAGATTTTTTCCGCAATAATTTAAATTTTAAAATATTAATTACATTTTAAAAAAAAACTAAAAATGTACACAAATGTAAAATTTCTTTCTCTATGACGGAGTACAATTTTTTAAAAAAAATCTTTGAATTCAAGTCGGCAATCCGTGAACAAATTTTCTCCATAGGTTAACATTGAGGTGAGCGAATCCAATGGGGTTAGTACATAGCAGCCTTAATAACACAAGGATAAAATGATGAATATAGTTCAAGCGCCTTGATCTCAGGAATAATCTGGCATGCATACACCTGGAAAATTTACTCGTATACTAAACAGCAGAAAAGTCAATGAAAAATCTTAGAATTGCTGTACCGTGTCAATTGAGCGGAGTGTAAACATGCAATAAAATGGATACTCCATAGCAAGCAGACTTTATAACAACGCATTTCACTACAGTTATAAATTTTAATATAAAAAATAAAGAAGTATATTTCATACCATCTTGACCAACTTTGAAAATTAGCTCGTGACAGTAAATATCCATCAGCAATAGCGATTTTATAGATACGAGAAGATTTTACCTTCTTATAAGAATTTTAAGAGGGAAAAACCAAGCTAACATGGTTCCTTTTAGCGTTGAACTGGAAAGGAAATATTTATTAACCGCTTTCATACCTAAAGATTTACATTTTAATGAATATCGTTGAAAATTTCGCTCAGATGATAAATCTTTATAATTAAGAAGATTCACTTAACTATAGGTTCAATAAAATATTGCTTTCGGTTGATGAAGAGGCGTTAACAATACTGATTTAACGAATACTTCCGTGTTTGTATTTATTAAATGCTTACTTACGTGTTTCAAGCTTTTCACAATTCCTCAGCGGCCACCACAAGAGAGATAATAGCAAAATCAGAATTACGTTCGGGTCTGTAACCAGTTCAAACATTTCTCTGTTTAACGAGTTGCCAGCTAAAATTGGAAGTAAGATGCAAAGGAATCGCCAATTACGCTTTCGTTATCGAACATCGATAAAAAGTTACAGCGTCGATGTGGCAATCCATTTTTCTCGCATTCAAGAGATACCTCACGCGGAACTATTAATCGAATAAAGAAAAACAACAAACAGCCAAGAAAAAAAATTTTCCGCAACTATTGAAAAGATAACTTGATCTGGACTGATGTTTCTCTAATGTGATATGCCGTTGTAGAATGACTATGACTAAATGTTTAAACAAAGAATGTGATTAGGTGATTTTTTTTTTGTTTCTTTATTAAACCACTAGCGGCCCGTCCCGACTTTGTCCGGGTAGAACAAAATATTATACCAATAAATTTCCAGTTGATAGCCAATAAATTGTAAATTTTTTTTTACCTTAATAATAACCTAAATAATACATTAAATTAGTATTACGTTAATTAATAATTAAAATTAAATTTTTAAAAGAAAAAGGCGTGCTGGAGAACGGCTAGGTTCGAACCGCTACGGTCAGAACAGAAGCCCACCGCGATAGCACCACGCTAAGGATCCTTGAAGTGTTCGGCAGAAAAAGCGGTAGAAGACAGTAGCGGTAACAATGGAGATTGTTAGGATTAAGCCCTAACTTTATGTCTGCTGATCAGATATACATAATATATAGCCTATGTCCATCTGGAATAATGTACCTTTCAAACAGTGAAGGAATTTTTCAAATAGCTGCAGTGGTTCTAGAGATTACCCTCCACATACAAAATCGCTCTCTCTTTATATATAAGTATAGATAAACCATTAAACCTTGAGATACCTCGCAGTGCCCTAACTTCTTTAGAAATAAAGACAGGAAAATTGATTTTCAAACTAGCTTAGTTATGCAGCAAAACTATTACTAACGTCTAGTACAGGGGTTCCCAACCTTTTTTATAGTACCGTACCTGTACGTTGTAAACAATTTGATGACGTACCGGTAGACCAAAAATTTTGAAAAGGGGAATAAAATGCAATGGAGAACATTTGTAATAAAGATAAGTAACTTGGGATATATTTTTCAATTCCTACTATTAGTTCACACTCCCTCTATATATATCTTGTTCAAATTTTCAATCGTTAATAAAAGTACTTTTTATTCATCCACTCAAGTTCAAATACATTTTTTTAAACTTGTAGTGGATGACACTTGATATTAATACAGTTTTTTCAAATATTAATTCATTAATTAAATTTAATTAATCAATTTTAGTTTTAGACCTAGAGAGTCTCTTGCTCTTGAATAGTAATTTCCCTCTTGTTACTGTGTAAACGGTAGCACTGCGGTATCGCGGGCTTCTCCCGTCCTGTAAGTTGCGAGATCGAATCCCCAACCTGTCAAACTTTTTCTCTCTCTTTCCCCTCCTCCTAATCTCGCACAGTAGGCAAGGTTCTGGCAGGAAATCCCTTTTTTCAATTCCTACTATTATTTCACACTCAAATTTTTCTTTGTTGACCTAAGTAGGAATTGACTTTAAATTCTTTTTTTATATATTACTTGTTATTGCTCAACACATACATAAAATATAATAATCACTTTAAAAAATATATAATTAGTGAGAAGGTTGGGCCTGTTTATTATTAACTAAAGAAGTAATATAGGGCTCAATGTTTATAACTTTACCACGTGACAACCACCGTACTTCGGTGTTTTAATAAAAATAAATTTAAAATATTTTTTATAAAATGTAATGATTGGATAATTCTTTTTAAAAAAATTTTTGTTTTATGATTGGGCGTAATGTGATCTACATGTAAGTAATTTTAAGATTTTGTAACTAAACTATAACCAGGACTAATCATACCCTTTGTAAATTTTTTAGTGTTCTTAACAACGAATAAGTTTATTTGTATATGGTCTAAAGACGAAAACGAAATGCATTCGAAACATGTAGCCAAGCATTTATTAAAATAAATTAGGATATATAAAAAATCATTTTAAATAAATATCCTGAGTTTAATACACTTACCTTAACAGCTTAATATTTATTAATAATACAATTACTATTCATTAATAATATGCAATTAATTTAAAGATGTTTGAAACACAAAATATAATTTTTAGTAGAACTCAGACGCAGTTATAATTCGCAAACACAGTTATAGACACAGTTATAATTCGCAGGCGAGTGCCAAATTTTTATGGGGCGGTCATAGATAACACATTCAGGTGTAGGCGGCATCTTTTGAGATTAGGTAAATCCCAATAAAGTATTACAACACAAACAATGGATAAGAAATTCCAAACTAAAATATTAAAACGTATGGATTATTAGTTATTATAGTCATTTCTTATCTTTTTTCGTAATACAGATTTTTAATAGATTTTTGTTTTAAATTGTAAAATCATTCGAGTACCGGTGGCTGCTTGTCCGCGTACCGGTACTGGTACGCGTACCCAAGGTTGGGAACCACTGGTATAGTACAAACAACTAAATAAATCTTTTAATATTAAACTTATCATTTTTATCGTTCAAGATATAATCAGTCGTCTAGTACAAACAACTAATCTAAGTAAAAATAAGAGCTACTTGTACATTACTAGTTCTTGTTTTGCTTGCCTTGAATAATGCCGGAATTAAAAATAGTTTAAAAAAAGTAAAACAGCTAGTTATAAAGAACAGAGAAGAGAGACTATTCATAACACGAAACCCTTCCTTGTTGTTTGAAAATAGACTTAAATTTTTAACACTAGAAAGACGGGAATTCTTTTTCTTACTAAAAAGACTGAACGCCGTCATTTTGACGGTTGAAAATGAAATCAAGAATTTAAAATAATTTAATTTTTTACTAAATTAAATATTTAAGGAAAATAAATTTAATAAATTTTTTTTTAATTTAATAAATTTTTTTTTAATTTAATAAATTTTTTTTTAAATATTTAATTTTTTACTATAAATATTTAATACTTTAAATGTTGAACTATTTCATACCAATATATAGTAAATTGGTATATATTTAGGTATATTTTTATGCAGGGTATGCCGAGGTGACAACCTGGTGTGGTTTATCTGTAAAAATATATTCATGGTTCGTTCGGTCTTTATTTTTCAACACCAATATTTCCGAAAAGTCAATATTTCTGTTATTTGAAAAAGGGGGAAGAGACGAAAAAGTAACTAATATTTTTTCGGTATTATTTTAAAGATTTCTTCCTGTTTTCTATATTGCCGTCAAATTGACGGCTTCCAATCTTAGTAGTTGTACAACGCGTTTTCTCCCCCTCTTTGCTATCGAATACAATTTTGTAAATTTGTGTGCATATTTCGTGCAAAATTAGAAAAAGTCATAAAATTTCAGAAGCTTGAGGGCATAGCGTTCAATACAGACATAGCGTTCAATAGTATGTCCGAAACCGTCAAAATGACGGCAGCCGGCTTTGTAGTGTTAACCTTTTCCTTACGGGGTGGGATAGCATGTATCCCAAAAATGAATATATATATATATATATATATATATATATATGTGTGTGTGTGTGTGTGTGTATGCATGTATATATATATATATATATATATATATATATATATATATATATATGCAAATGTACGATTACAAATTCCAAATATATAACTTTTGTTTCTTATTATAATTTCAAGATGAGCTGAACAGTAAGGAAATATTTTTAACTATGTAATATTATTAAAGAGATCCTATAAACTATAAGTAAGTATACATTATAATTCTTTTATTATAATTTTGTACTATATTGTTTTGTGTTATGTCGATTATTTTATGCACGGTAGAATATTGCAGGATTTTTCTCTTACTGAAGTTGGCAGATCGGCGCTGTAATAACCGTTTGGGATATCCATGATAATATCGGGGTATCCATGGAACACGTCACTATAATCATTTGTCTAGCACGTAGTATTAAAATATTTTTACCATTAAAATGCTTGACCAGAGGTATTGATTTACTTTTGAGTCAACAGCTCTCGGTTTAGAGAGAATTACTACAGCAATTATAATAATATGTCAGTAATTTTTCCTTTATTTAAAAAAAAAAAAAAAAAAATTTTAATTTTTTTTTTTTAGATTAGTATTTCTTGTATAAGGAGCTTTTTTTCAGTTATGTGCCACCACAGTCTCCTTTGTGTAGATCAGTGATTCCCAACCTCTTTTTCGTCATGGTACACTTTTAATAATTATAAAATTTGGTGGCACACTAACATTTAGATAAAAGAAATTTACTTGGAAAATTGATTGATGTATCTATAATATATTTTGTAAAAATTTCATACGAAATAATTTTGATTAAAATATAAAATGAAACTGCATTGCAAAATAAACAAAATGTTTATTTAAATCACAAATTACATTTAATGAGAAATTTGAGCTTGTTGTTTTATTTGATAACTTTATCTATATTTGGGAGTAAAAATGAAAATGCTTCTGTCATTTCGGATCCAGATTTAAAGTCCAGAGCTGTAATTGTCCAGAGATACCAGTTGCCAGCCCAGAATTGTAAAAATCATGCACATTTGTTCAGTCAGTCCCCTCTAGAAAGGTATAACTGATTAAAAAGGGGAGTCATCACCTTTACACAAGTTGAAAACACAGAATTTTTGCTGTTTTTTCGTACGTCTATAATTTTTTTTTTGTTATTGTCCATTATATATGAAATTTTAAGTATAAGTTCTCAAAACTTTATAGATTATGTTCCCTGAATTAATTTTAGTACAAGTAAATAAGAATTTTATTTATGAAGTAAGAAGTCAGTGTATTTTCTGAAAATTTCAAATTTATACTGATACACTGCGCGCAGACTTACAACAAAACTTACAAAGGTTCAATAATAATTTTTGTATTTTTGTGATGCTTAAACATTAGGTATATTTCTACACTTATTTAGAATTTAAAATATCCAAAAATATTTGCTCCAGGACAATTAGATATAAAAAAAGCCCATTAAAATTACAAGTCATATGCTATATATGCATAGTAAAAAATTTTTGGTAGCATCCTTATGCACCTATCCCAAAAATATGAAAGGAATATCTGCAGTGGTTTCCTTTATACAGTGTACGAAAGCATGAAAATGATCATTACGAGAAAAAGGCTTTTAAAGTTCCCACACTGGTAATGTTTCCATTGGAACTGCTTCTTTCATGTCATAGTTTTTTATGTTCTAGTTGGAATCTTTTAACGCGGTTTGTTTTAAATGGTTCAGAAATGTTCAAATATTCTAAAAATGCAAAAAAGCAAAATTCGATTTTTGAAGGTTCAAAGGTGATGACTCCCCTTACTACTTGTCTGACGTCGCTCATGTATGGGTATTCGCAGTGGCGGCAAACTTCACGAATCTCGCGCCGCGGCACAGTGGTGGAGAATCACTGGTGTAGATTATATCCCCTTATTACTTGTCTGACGTCGCTCATGTATGGGTATTCGCAGTGGTGGCAAACTTTACGAATCTCGCACCGCGGCACAGTGGTGGAGAATCACTGGTGTAGATTATATCCCCTTATTACTTGTCTGACGTCGCTCATGTATGGGTATTCGCAGTGGCGGCAAACTTCACGAATCTCGCACCGCGGCACAGTGGTGGAGAATCACTGGTGTAGATTATATCCCCTTATTACTTGTCTGACGTCGCTCATGTATGGGTATTCGCAGTGGCGGCAAACTTCACGAATCTCGCACCGCGGCACAGTGGTGGAGAATCACTGGTGTAGATTATATCCCCTTATTACTTGTCTGACGTCGCTCATGTATGGGTATTCGCAGTGGCGGCAAACTTCACGAATCTCGCACCGCGGCACAGTGGTGGAGAATCACTGGTGTAGATTATATCCCCTTATTACTTGTCTGACGTCGCTCATGTATGGGTATTCGCAGTGGCGGCAAACTTCACGAATCTCGCACCGCGGCACAGTGGTGGAGAATCACTGGTGTAGATTATATCCCCTTATTACTTGTCTGACGTCGCTCATGTATGGGTATTCGCAGTGGCGGCAAACTTCACGAATCTCGCACCGCGGCACAGTGGTGGAGAATCACTGGTGTAGATTATATCCCCTTATTACTTTTCTGACGTCGCTCATGTATGGGTATTCGCAGTGGCGGCAAACTTCACGAATCTCGCACCGCGGCACAGTGGTGGAGAATCACTGGTGTAGATTATATCCCCTTATTACTTGTCTGACGTCGCTCATGTATGGGTATTCGCAGTGGCGGCAAACTTCACGAATCTCGCACCGCGGCACAGTGGTGGAGAATCACTGGTGTAGATTATATCCCCTTATTACTTGTCTGACGTCGCTCATGTATGGGTATTCGCAGTGGCGGCAAACTTCACGAATCTCGCGCCGCGGCACAGTGGTGGAGAATGACTGGTGTAGATTATATCCCCTGACTACTTGTCTGACGTCGCTCATGTATGGGTATTCGCAGTGGAGGCAAACTTAACGAATCTCGCACCACAGCACAGTGGTGGAGAATCACTGGTGTAGGTTATATTGCAACAACTCTAGATTTAGAAAAGTTACCATTATTTATTTGATGTTTATAGTGAGCCTTAAACACCTAATGATGAAATTGTAAATCAAATTATCATTATGTGGTTCTCCTTTTTCTCCAAACAGAAATACTTTTATCACACATTTGTCAATCACTCATTTGTGTTCAAAATTTCCCATCAATATACAGCGTGTACATAAATGAATATCCCAACTTTGCAGGGCTATTGAAAGAAAAATTCCTGATGATGAAATTGTAAATCAAATTATCATTATGTGGTTCTCCTTTTTCTCCAAACAGAAATACCTTTATCACACATTTGTCAATCACTCATTTGTTTTCAAAATTTCCCATCAATATACAGCGTGTACATAAATGAATATCTCAACTTTGCAGGGCTATTGAAAGAAAAACTAAATAAAGTACAAACTTGTTCATCGGAAATCAAAAATAACAGTTGAAAGTTCATGAAATTGGGTTTTTAAATGACAAATTGGATTGGTCGCCGAGCACCCCAGGATCTTGCTCTTCATCAATGGCCTCCTCGCAGCCCTGACATAACTCCGTGAGAATTTTTTTTCCTTCTTGGGCTACATCAAACATCAGGTATTTGCTCCACCGCTACCAAATGACGTTGACGAACTTAAGACACGCATATCTGCAGCCTTTCAAACCAGACATGCTGAAAAGAGTGTGGGGGTGAGTTATCGTACCACCTCCATATCCTTCGAGTTACTAAAGGGGCTCACATTGAACACTTATAACTGTTTTGAAAAGAAAAGACAAAACCTTTGTGCTCGAGGAATAAACAGGAAATCCAACGTAAATAAAGCACAAATAGCAGTAAGGTGCAATTTTGCATACGGCCGTTTCGAATCTGCAAAGGAGCTTCTTCAAACGGCCTTCAACAGGAGCCGAAAACTAAGCAATGCTTAGTTTTCGGCTTTTTGAGCTGCCACTAAGTTGTTTGAACTAATGAAGAAGCTCCTTTGCAGCTTCGAAACGGCCGTATGCAAAATTGCACCTTACTGCTATTTGTGCTTTATTTACGTTGTATTTCCTGTTTACTTATAACTGTGTCGAATTTAAACTTTCAACTGTTATTTTGGACTTCCGATGAACAAAAAGTTTGTACTTTGTTTAATTTTCTTTCAATAGCCCTACAAAGTTGGGATATTCATTCATGCACACACTGCACGTGCTTTAATCTCGAATTGAAAAATATAAATTGTTGTGAGATCTGAGTAAACACGTGGCGGATTTCGCGCTACCAGCCCAAAGACGGTCTCCGGCAATCTAGTTAGCTTTTCGGGTGCAGTGCCTCCGAAACTACGAGTTCATGATGTCAATCAATATTCTGGGTATGAGAAATGTGATACTGCTTTTTTAAATAAATAATCCAACAGAGATAGATAAAAATAATACAAATATAGACAAGAATTTAGACTCAGGAATTTTTAAAGATGTTTAGAATAGTATTTGTGTTTTCATTTGGATAAGCGGTAATGGGGGGGGGGGGGGGGCGCTATAGTAATGTTACAATGACGTAACTTTTAGGATAGAATTGGCTGCTGTTTCGCCATAACCGTCACTTACGGAATTGGGGTGTGTCTTTTATTTTGCATTAGGATTTTGTGTGCTTGTATGTAAGGTGCGTTGAACCCATACTGTAAGTTGTGTTTGTCTTTTCATTTTCTTTTTGACTTATTGCTTCCTTGGGGGACTCGGGGCCTTGGGATGTCTTTTGGGCTTACCTGCATCCTATTCAGAAAGTTCCCCTTGTGGTAACTGATGTGGTTAGGCTCCCTGATGACGAGACCTGTCGGTTACCTCTATGTTGTTTTATGGTTCAGTTCCGGCACTTATACAGAATCTTGCCGTTGGTGCGTGGATGCCCAGAGTGCTTGATGTCTGTTTGTTTCTTGTCTATATTTGTATTATTTTTATCTATCTCTGTTGGATTATTTATTTGTTTTTTTCATTATGGGGATATGAAGCTTCTGCGCTATCCTCTATTGAAAATGTTTTCTTTGCAGGATATGTTTTATGTTAAAGTGATTTAGCAGTCTATGCTTGATTTTTAATTTTTGTTTATTTCTATTGTTTATATTTTACACTGCTTTTTTAAACTTTCAAAATTTTTGTTTTTTTAAAATGATGACGTTTCTGAAATATGTGAAAACAATTGAAAAAGACAATGTGTTAGAAAACGATTTGTGTTCCTTGTATTAGGAAGGACATTTCTTATCTACTCCTTATCTACTAACGGTAGTTCGCAGATTGCTGAGGAAATGGGAGGAAAGCTAATGACCCTGAAGACTAAAAAGGAACAAAATGGAAAAAAAAAATGCCTCTACCTTCAGCTCAAGATAGACTTCTGAAATGATTAGTAGTCTTTAATCGAAGGACTACGAACCCTAAACTAAAATCAGAGTGGAAAAACAGTTCAGGACTAAATAGATCAAGAAATATATACAGTGGCACCTCGATCGATCGTTCCCCGAATCATCGTTTTCTCGTATGTGTCGTTTACTTCACCCAGTCCCGATGATAATATTTCTTTTTTATGTTCCCGCATCTATTGTTTTCCAGCATTTATTGTTCAGTGCAATAGGTCCCTTTAACCTTTAGCTTACTGGGCCCATTTTTCCGATTCCCGATTAGAGCGAGAAATTTCATACCCTCATTGTAAGAACGGCCATTAAGGGGGATTATATATATATATATATATATATATATATATATATATATATATATATATATATATATATATATATATATATATATATATTGTTGGCTCCAAATTTAATAACTTTAGATCTTAAAATATTCACTTCCGTGTGAACCTTGATCTTCTTGTCGTATACGGGCGACCCTTTTTTTTAAATTAAGAGACTCATTTGTTAATAATAAAACTTTATTATCATTACGTTAGAACATGACCGCTAAGCTTTGCGATCTTTCTACATCTACTGTTTTCCATTCGCCGTGCTCACAGCGCCATCTCCTGGGGAGCAAAAATATCTTTAACAATATATATATATATATATATATATATACATTCTTGGGCCCGTATTCTTGGGATACATGCTATCCCACCCCGTAAGGAAAAGGTTAAAAATGACAGATCGAGGTTCCACTGTATCACCACGTATGCAAGATAGACTTATGCTGGCACTGTCCGGCTAAAATATATCTTTTGTGTTCGGTTGCCTTTTCTATTTGGTTGTCTTGTTAAAATTATCGTCATAGGAATCTCTTTTGAAAATCGAGCAGCATGTAATGTTACAAAACTTTTGTGTTATACGTTTGAAGGACATATCTTTGATCGCCAGTCTAGATTCTGGACAAAATGGAATGTTTCGCGAGAGCCATCAGTTCTTTCTTCCCCTTGGGCTTCCCGTATACACATACATATCTGTGTTTGTGTGCAATGTCTCATGACTGTAATAGTTCGAAATATTCCGTGTTGTTTCTTACTCTTGCGGGTACAAGGGTTTTTGATAATGACTCATGCGAGGGGTCGGTGCCATTAAGCACCCGATAATGAATTAAATATTCATAAGCACATTCAAGATTTTGTCATCTATGCTTTATAATAACATCGTCTTCAAACGCACGGTTGAGGAAACCCAACATTAGGGTCCTAATATTGGGGTACACTTTGTGATGTGAGGATTAAGGTATAATTTAGTACTGAAATATTCTTAGTACATTATTGTTAAAATGTACATTCTAAAAACATTAATGAGTAGCATTTATAATTCTTTTTTCTACTTTTTTACCTGCTTGTTGCCGTTGTCTCAGAGCATTTACTATTACTACGCGTAATTTAAAAATTGTTTCCTCAGTTTTTTTTTTCAGTCACGTTTCCTCATTACGTTAAGGGCTAATTATCGATGATGCATTCTGGCTCTGTTAAGACGCAACGCATAGAATGTGATCGACTTCGTTCATCAGCTGTTCAATTTTTATTCCGCATAATCTAATTTATTGATTAAATAAATAAATAAATAAGTGATTTTACTTCGGATAACCGAAAGACTCTGACAACAGTTAGGAAGTTTTTAAAACTGATTTCATTTATTAAAATTGGCATTTATTGAATTATTATTCATTTATTAAGTGGCATTCATTAAAGCGCACAGCTGACAAAGGTAAACTTTTTCCTCCGCTACTTCCTTATGGCGCTCTCACACACATGCAGACATATCTGCAGTAAACAACCCCCGACTCCTCTTGACACATTTTGGGGTCGATTAGTCACGCTCCTCCCCCCAAAGCGATGTGTGATGGAACACTAGACTGTCTTACAGACATTCCCCCATTTAGAACCCCTACCCCCTCCCCCCGAGGTCACCCGTGTCTCTTTGATGATCTGTGGAAAAACCGCTCGATCGAGGGATTGCTGCAGAGTGCTCTGCCCCATAAATCACTATTCCCCCCCTCCCAGAATTCTGTGCAATGCAGATGTGTGTGGATGCAGTATTAGGTACGGCTTGCTTATTGTGATTAAGTTTATAGCTAAATTTCTCTTGTTCTGTCTTCTTTCCAAATTGTTCTAGTTTCAGCTTTGAAATTTTTGTCTAGCTAGGGAGGTTATGCTTTATTTCTTCCCTGGCTTTAGGAAACATTTAAATTATTTTTTCAATTCCTACTATTAGTTCACACTCTCTCTCTATATATCTTGTTCAAATTTTCAATCGTTAATAAAGGTACTTTTTATTCATCCACTCCAGTTCAAATACATTTTTTTAAACTTGTAGTGGATGACACTTGATGTTAATACAGTTTTTTCAAATATTAATTCATTAATTAAATTTAATTAATCAATTTTAGTTTTAGACCTAGAGCGTCTCTTGCTCTTGAATAGTAATTTCCCCCTTGTTACTGTGTAAACGGTAGCACTGCGGTATCGCGGGCTTCTCCCGTCCTGTAGGTTGCGACATCGAATCCCCGACCTGATAAACTTTTTCTCTCTCTTTCACCCCCCCCCCCTCCTAATCTCGCACAGTAGGCAAGGTTCTGGCAGGCAATCCTTTTTTTCAATTCCTACTATTAGTTCACACTCAAATTTTTCTTTGTTGACCTAAGTAGGAATTGACTTTAAAGTTTTTTTTTTATATATTACTTGTTTTTTCTTATCTGCGGGTTTTATGTTATATCTGAAGAAAATAAAATTTAGTAGTTAATTATCTTGGAAAATATTTTTTCATCCTAGTATAACTGTACCATAATTATTTTTGTCTAATTTTGCTTGCAATTATTTTTAAACATTGTATATACAATTTAGGCATTTAATTTACCATATAATCCCATAATATCCTGTAACTGTAATCTTCACGTTATGAAGTCTTATTGAGCTTCCCAAATTTTTTTGGAGGAGTGACTCCAGGATAAGGTTTCTCCATTTCTTGAATCGATTGAAACAATTATAGTTTGAGCCGTATGGACCTCTTAACTGAAAATATACTTTTCAGTTAAGTACGTATCCGTAAAACATACTATTTTGAATTAAATTCTTAAAAAACTGCCATCTCAATTAGCCTAGTGGTTAAATTTTATCTTTCACCATATTTCAATATTTTCTTTTGCCAATTTATTTCGTTGTTATGCACGTGACGCAAAATTAATTTAAAGTATCACAAAAAGAAAAGAAACCACGTGATCAGCATTTAATAAATTAAATTCTAAAAATTGATTTTTAGAAAGTCACCAAAAATCAGAAAATTGGGGTAAGGATTTTAAAAAGATTTCATTTTAAAGGATGTTTATTGTTTTACTGAATATCTTTATATCTTTTACTAAATTTTAATATTTTTTTTTTGATAATGTCCAATCGTCTGCCGCATTAGCAAGAAAATTTTTTTTTTGCTATTTCTTTGCTATGTACGTGACGATAAATTTATTTAAAGTACCAGAAAAAGAAATCACGTGATCAGCATTTAATAAAATTCTAAAAATTAATCTTTAAAAATTCATCAAAAATCAGAAAATGGAGGTAAAGATTCGAAAAAGATCTCATTTTAAAGGAATTTTTAGGGTCTTTCTCGTGATATAAATTTTATAACCCTCAGATTATTATTTTAAATTCAAACATTGAAAAAGTTACAAAAACAGCTTAAAAATTTAATTTTAAAAAAATCTGAGAATTTTTCAAAAATCTTCCTTAGTGCACCCCTACACTATAAGAAGAATCGCCATGTAAAATGTCAGCCCTTTAGATCTAGCGGTTTGGTCTGTACGTTATCTGTCAGTCAGTCACTGAACTGTTTTATATATACAAATAGGAGGTAAAAGTAGAAAAGTTCCAACTCTTTTAGTAACCCTAAAAAATCTGACTAATTCCAAATTCAAGCGTTTTTTACTATTTACGCTTCCACTTTCCTTTTCTACATCTTGAAATTTCAAGCACCTTGAATGAACTTTTGCAACCACAAATATATAACGTGAAGTTGTTG
>OU015495.1:202281351-202283851 GCA_907164885.2 Dolomedes plantarius
ACAAAACATAATTTCAGAGTGGCTCGAGGGTTCTTCAAGAATTTTCACACTATACTGACATTCGAAATCTCATAAACTTCGAACACTCATATCTGGGGATGTTATTGAGTTCCGATACTTCACATGCCTGCTTAATGATCTGCAGGGATAATATAATTTATCTTATTTTACTTTTAGGTCGCAATTTTTTTAAAAGGGGTTGTACTTTATTAACAATAGAATATGCTTTAAAGTAAAGTAATTTAGGAAGACGCGTTTTCTTGTTATATTATATATATATATATATATATATACATATATATATACATATATATTTATACATATACATATATACATATACATATATATATATATATATATATATATATATTATATAGATATATATTATATATATTACATATATATATATATATATATATATATATATATATATATATATATATATATATATATATTACGAGCGAAAATTTTTGAGCAAACTATTACGAATGCTCTTAGCTCTCAAAATACTCCTCGGAGTTGACACAGCTTACCGATTAATGTAACTTTCAAGTTTTTCATCTCAGGCTTCAAGCCTTCTTATTTAGTGGTATTAGTATTCCCTAGCTTAAATAAAATTTAACGGTTTCGAAACTAGAAATTTTTATCTTACAAATTTATTTTCTAAAAATAGTAGTGACTTCCGTATAATTTTGAAAAAGATTTTTTATTTAATATAATGAATATTTAATTACAATATATGAACATTAATGTGACGTGAAAGAGGGATGGCCAATAGAAATCAATAGCAGGAAAATGGAAAAATTATGTTTGAAATAAATAAATATGTATATTAAAACAAAAATAAAACATCTTTTAATGGCGGCACATAAAAAATGCAAGAAACATATCGTTGAAACAGACCTTGCAAACTTCAAATGCGTTTCCAAAACAGAGCAATAACCCTGCTCCATAATGAACTCGCCGGATCTGCTTCCATTAATAATAATAAAAACAGCTAGTACTCGTGTTACTTAGCAGAAGGTCCCAGAATGTACTAAAATACCCTACTGATAAGTGAATTGGTTTTATCCCCAAAGAAATGCGGACAGGACCAAATCGATTTATAATTTCAGTTTACAAATGCTCCTAACCCTTCGATGTTTAAAATTGAGACCACACAAGTCGCGTATAATATGTTGTAGAGCAATAATGATCTTTTTGAGGAAGTTCAAACTGCCCCTCCCCCCTCTTCCACAGTGTATACTGGAATACATTATCGAGAGGTGGGGCAAGTTAAGGGTGTAGGGAGAGAGCAAAGGCTTGGCAAATAAACGAACGGTTCAATTAATAACGAAAATGCTACTTTAACGTAAGTCTGATGTTTTAGTTTAGCGAATTACCGCTGCTGTGTCCAATTACTGAAGTGCCGATATGAAGAGTTTTTGAGACAATTGTTATCATGCCTTCAAAAGTAGTTATTATGGTCATGCAAACTTATTTAAATCGGATGGGCTTTTCAAAACTAAACAAGACAATGGAATTTGACAAACATATCGTAATTATTATGATTTGTTTGTCAAATTCCCTTTTTTATTTCCCCATAAAAGATCAAGGGATATTACGGTTCTTCAATGCATTGAATACAAGTTTTTAACCCTGACGAATTTAGACGTTAAGGATTAGATTGTTTTAATCCATTGAGATTAATAGATTCAGGAACTCTGAACCATTTATCAAATATTATAACTTTTCAAGGATTTTCTCTTACTAAACAACTTTTGTACTAATCTCTGAATTTTTTTTTAAACGTTATTGAAACTACACCAGTAAAACTTGAAAAAAAAAATCGGGTAACCATTTTCATTCACTTTAGAACTTATTCCTAAGAAATATATACACTGAAGTGCCACTGAATTAGGGATAGCAAAGCCTATGCAAATTGTGTAGCGCTGCGCATCATGTATGCGCAAGTGAGGGCGCTGTGGTAACTGCATATATAGCGCGTACTGTGGTTGTTCTGAATTAGTTGTTGGAATTGCCAGTATGGGTAAACTGCCTGGTTTAGACGCCTTCGATCGCGGACAAATCGTAGGTGCGCGACGCATGGGCCATTCAATTTCCGAAATCGTCAGACAGCTAGGATTTTCAAGGTCGACAGTGTCAAGAGTATACCAAGAATACATGGATGGTGGAAAAAAAAACTAGCGATCGGGCAAACTGCAAAGGACAATTAGCCTTAACAGTGCGTGGTGAGAGACGGCTCAGGCGTATTGTACGTAGCCAGCGAAGCCAAACATTAGCTCAAATTTCCACCCAGTTTAATGACGGTGCCAGTCGTACAGTCAGTAAACGGACTGTGCAACGCTCGCTTCACCGTATGGGTTTCGGGAGCCGTCGACCTACGAGAGTACCATTGCTCTATACTCGCCATCGGGCTGCACGTCTTGCCAGGGCAAGAGAGCACAGAGACTGGAGTGTAGAGGACTGGAAACGGGTAGCATGGAGTGACGAGTCTCGA
>OU015495.1:202288851-202296351 GCA_907164885.2 Dolomedes plantarius
GGGGTGGAATTCTCGAACTGTCAACTGGACTCCTCCCACCACAAGATTCTGCAAGTAGAGGAAAAGGGAAATAAGATTTTTTTTTCTTAGTACATAGCAGCCTTAACACTTCAGTGGGCGCGCCAGTGTACAAAGTGCAACAATTTCGTAATTTTGAATCGTTTGTTTTTACAGGTAAGGTTTGAATGTTCTAAGCAGTTTCTATTTATAGCTACAACCTTTCTAATGCAGGTCTGATTTTCTGACCCTTGTATTTCTTTCCATTCATTGTTAGTCGTGATTTAACCGTGGTAAACCAGCGATTATACTGGATTACAATGCGACAAAAGCAGGAGTTGATGTAGTCGATCAAATGTGCAGCTGTTGCACGGTATCCTGCATATCACGAAGATGGACTCTCTCATTGTTTTTTAAGTTTTTGGACATAATAGGAATCAATTCTCAAGTCATAAATATATCTCAATATTATCAACATCTTATATGTTGTCATAAATCTCAGAATTATTATTTTCAATTTGAAAAAAAAAAAATTTATTACAAAAGGAATAATCAAGGTTGAAAGAGACATTGCACTTTGTGCCACGCGCGCCTGCCGGTGTTCCAAAAATTGGCGCGCCCGCTGAAGGGTTAAATTGATGTTCAGGAATCAGGGAGATTTTATTTACTTATCTGTTAAATATTGTGCAGTGCTATTCGATCGCATTTTATCTACTTGGATTCACTGTGGATCCATTGCAATACAGAAGAGTCGGTCAAAGTGTAGCAACGTTTCACAAATTGGCAAGAAGTCCGGCGGAAATTGAGTCTTTTATCGCCAACAGGGTAATTTCATGGCGGCTTTGGCCACCACGGTTGGAGAATCTGACACCACCAGTCATCTTTTGGGGAAAGTCTATGAGAACAAGCCTCGAGCAATGGAAGAATTGAAGGGAAAGATCCAACGTAATATTTCTGCTATTTCCGCCGATATCCTTGCTAATAAGTTCAGGAACATGGAGTGACGCGTTGAAATGCGTCTGACAGAAAACAAATATCGCTGTAGCGTAATAGAAGTATGGGGTTATTTTCCCCAAGACCTCGCAGAGTGCACGACACACAGCTGCATTCTTATCGGAGTATTTTGCCAGTTCCCACCGAAATTTTTGAACACGTGGGAGATTAAAAAACACAAGCCATGCGTAACCCTGCATTCTAAGTTTCTATGGGGGTAACTGTTTGGGAAACGGCAACGTCTCCCACCATAGTCGTAAAGCTGTCTTTCTTAGCAATAGCTTCATGAGACTTGACATTGGCGGGCCATAAAGATGGCTTAACTATGCATCGCTACGAAGAACTGTCAACAAAAGGGCTGCCGGCCCCCTCTCTGAAAAACAGACGCATTTTCGTGGAATTGGGAGAGTCGCCGACAAAGAAAACACCACGAGATATAGTCAGAGAGTTGGAGAATTTGACACAGAGGCTGCATAGGATGCGCCCCGAGCGGACGTGATTTTTTAAGCTCCTGTTTGGGACTAGCTGAGTCCCGGAGCGTGTATTGTGGATCTTCAAGTAAATTAATTGAATGTGTCGTAATTGTTTAACGTTTAATTTTTTCTAAATAAATGTTCATGTAAAGTTTTTGTTTTAAAATTGGCCTTTACATTTTAATTAGGACTCTGTCTCTCTTAGTCATGGATTCAGAAATAGTAATTTTAATTATGCCTCAGAGAACTGCCCTAACTACCTATCGTGATGCCACAATTCTAGCATTGTATATGATGCAATCTATTAGACATACGTCAAGGTTTATAGAGTATTTTTTTTTTCACATGGATTCATCCTAACGAGAATTATTCTTTGCATCTTTCGAGTGAATTCCCCTATATATGCTTTACCTACTTGTAGATTAGATTATTTTCATTTCCAGCTTTTAATTTTGATGGAAAATAGCAATTTTTTTTTTTCGGAAGAGAAAATCGAGTCTAATTTGTACATCTATATAAAAATTATTCAACTTGAATTTTATGGCAATGATGTACAAAATAAAGACATTGCAAAGTGCATCAATAAACTACATCACATTACTTCGGGAAATAATAAGTACTATGATGCAGGGTTAAAAGTCTTAAAATAAGTTTATTACGTGAAAATAGAAATCAAAAGGCGATGATTTTCTTTAAGCCTAAATAGTTTAAACCTTCATAGTTTTCTTAATGCCAAATGACCGTGAAATACTTCTCGTGGGTAATGCTGATGAGGTCTTGATTATCCCCGACCCCTAATTTCGAGAATCGACCTCCCCGAGGTGGCAACCTCAAAACCGGTTCCAGGTCTCTTCTTACGGGAGGTGGACTTTACCTGCCTTATCAGTCCTGCCAAAATTTGCTGCCTCCAATACGCAGATACATATTTCTCCAATTAATAACATTTCAAAGTAAACGCTTCGTATCCTACCTTTGCTGCCACAACTTGTACTAAAAATATTTGTCCTCCTAGATTTGCTATTGTTAAGATGCGGGAATAAAACTCATTGTTCTTGACTGAAAGATAGCATCGAAATTTGATAATCTTTGAGTTTATTGTCCCTGTTCTCTAATTTTCAATTGTTTCTTTTCACATAAATTATAGCTACATTAAATTAGTACAAAAACCTAAACATGATATTTTAGCTAAAACACTTTTGTAAAACAAAATTGAACCTACTGTGTATATTAATGGTAATGTTATAACCTGATATCAAATCGTTTTGTCTTAAAGCATTATTCAGTACAGTTGTATAATAATTTCAACTGTGATATGTTTTGTCTTTTGACTTCTTGAGTAAGTGGTAATATAGCTCCGTTACATATTTTGAGCATGTAGCATTACCTTTATTTAAACACCTTTATCATCAGTTATACAATATTCTGCAGTTTAAAAGGTTTTTTAAACTGAAAATATTTAAGATGGCCTCCCTCAGTTGACTCAGCAGCTCGAGTTATTTTCTCTCAGTGTTTTTCTAATCACCGATTAGCAAATAAATATGTTTGAAATTTTTCTGTATTTGAAAATATACTTTTCCATGCGATGGGCTTGTTTTTCAGTTTTTTTTATTTAATTTTAAAAGAATGATTAGAATATTTTGCACATAAAATATTTATTACCCTGTAAAAAACAAGTACTGAAAAATTTGAAATTATAAAAACTCATGTTATTGAAAACATGTAGCTTTAGGATTAAAAATAAGATAATTTGATAATAAACGTTTGCTAATCCGGGATTTTAAAAAATGAGGAAAATTTCCACTAGCTTAATATTGGAACTGAAGATCTGCAATATCAACCAATACAGTACCGTAAGCCCAGAAAAAGAAAAGAAATAATTTTAAAGTACCCGAAATACTTTTAGTTTTAGGAAATGAGAAGTTAAAACCTTTAGAATTTTTTCTAATTGAGTGAACTTCTTTTTTGTTTAAAAAGCAAAATTTGAAAAAGGAAATGTGAAAGAATAATTTCAAAAGCCAAAAACCAAAATTTGAGAAAGAGAATTTTAAATAATTATTTCGTTTTTTAAAAAATTCCAATTGAATGAACTTCTTTTTTGTTTAAAAAGCAAAATTTGAAAACGGAAATGTGAAAGAATAATTTCAAAAGACAAAAACCAAAATTTGAGAAAGAGAATTTTAAATAATTATTTCGTTTTTTAAAAAATTCTAATTGAATGAACTTCTTTTTTGTTTAAAAAGCAAAATTTGAAAACGGAAATGTGAAAGAATAATTTCAAAAGCCAAAAACCAAAATTTGATAAAGAGAATTTTAAATAATTATTTCGTTTTTTTAAAAAATTCTAATTGAATGAACTTTTTTTTTTTGTTTAAAAAGCAAAATTTGAAAACGGAAATGTGAAAGAATAATTTCAAAAGCCAAAAACCAAAATTTGATAAAGAGAATTTTAAATAATTATTTCGTTTTTTTTAAAAAATTCTAATTGAATGAACTTTTTTTTTTGTTTAAAAAGCAAAATTTGAAAACGGAAATGTGAAAGAATAACTTCAAAAGCCTAAAACCAAAATTTGATAAAGAGAATTTTAAATAATTATTTCGTTTTTTCCAAAAAATTCTAATATATTTTTAAAAGTGATTAAACAGTTTTCAATGTTTAAGAAATAAAACCATTTTATTTTAAATCGAAAATGCAACACACCGGGTTGCCACTCAGCTAGTTTCATCCTAAAGCGAGGTTTCCAAAATAAAAAAAAAGTATATAATTCGAGAGTTTTACCACTGTTTCACTCGCATGGAAGGTATTTTTTATAATGTATCAATCTCTCATATTGCACCTCTAAAACGAGAAAGATAATCTCGATCGGAAAAAAAACAAATACAGTCGAACCTCCATATATCGAAGTAGCAAATTGCAGGAAAAAAATTCGATATATAGAAATATCGATATATAGAATTGAGCTTAGTTTTATCATAATTCTCCTAAAACATTAAAATTAAAGCTAATTTTCGTATACGAAACTCCATTTCCAATTTATATGCGAATCCCATTAAATGAAAGTTAATAACTAAAAAATGAATTAATATGAAAGATTGAGTACTATATACCTTTAAAAAAACAATAATCGAGACAGTGGTTACAGTGAACACAGTTACATTCTTTAAAAAAAAAAAAAAAAAAAAAAGCCTATGAATATCTTGCTGAACAGCCGGTTTTGCGGAAAGTTCATCAAAGAAATGCTCGCATTTATTCAGTCCACTAAAAACTTCACCAGGGCAATTTTCCGCGAATTGAAGTCCACGAAGTATTGTTTCAAACGCCAAAAATTGGGAGATTTTATTCTAAAGTGGAATAAAATCTGCCAATATGTCATGAAAAAAAATTTCGATACATAGAGATTTTTTCGATATATAGAAACAGTCTTTCTATGTAGTGAACATGGATATTTGCTAAGAGTTCGATATATAGAAAATTTCGATATAGGAAAGTTCGATATATGGAGGTTCGACTGTATATATCTTACCTGTTTTTGCTGGTAAACTGGAACTGATTGACCAGATCGCTATTTGCTCCAGTAACACGAACAAAATTTCGAGCTTTCCCTCCCTGGAAGGCATCGCGAAGTCGGTGCGGGAACCTAGAGGATTTCCGTCGAATCAGATAAAGAGACTAAAGGCCGCGTATTTTATCTCTTTTCAAATACTGATAACATATCACAGTCACTGACAAAGAATATTTTTTCATTTTTTACGATATGATTTTTAAAAAAAATAATAGTTGTCGTTTGTGTTAACTAAGGTATGCAATTTCTTAAAAAAATAAAAAGAATTATATGAGACAATTTTTTTTTCTTTCAATGTTAAGGCTGCTATGTACTAACCCCATTGGATTCGTTCACCTCAATGTTAACCTATGGAGAAAATTTGTCCACGGATTGCCGACTTGTATTCAAAGATTTTTTTTTTTTAAATTGTACTCCGTCATAGAGAAACAAATTTTACATTTGTGTACATTTTTCGTTTTTTTTTTTAAAATGCAATTAATATTTTAAAATTTAAATTATTCTGGTAAAAAATCTGGTATAGTGTGTTTTAAACGCTCATAAATTCCTTCGGTGGACGAAATTCATAAAATGAATCCTATAGCGCTTTGCAGAAAAGTTCGGGCTATCTGACAATACCAATTTGATTTGATTATCAGCATTTATGTACCAGTAAATAGTTGACAAAAATATATTTTAAATAAAAAATTGGGGGGGCAGCGCTTAAACCCTCTACAGAGAGAGAGCCATTACAATCCCTCAAAATGTCAATCCTATGGGGGGTGGAATTCTCGAACTGTCAACTGGACTCCTCCCACCACAAGAATCTGCAAGAAGAGGAAAAGGGAAATACGATTTTTTTTTTCTTAGTACATAGCAGCCTTAATGAAAGACGGCAAGGAAATTTTAAAGCAAAACTAACTTTATTGCGGCATTACCTGGAAATGCAGTTATTTCAGAAATATTTCAAATTATTAAGGCTATTAAATGGCTTGGGTAGGGAATAATTTAATGATGTTATCAGATTGCTTCATTTAATCCTTCACCACAGAAGCCATCACGACAGCTATTTACCGGAACAAGAATTTAACCCTGGTCTCTAAATCTCGGGTCTGTATGATACTAGCAGAATGAACAAAGATAAGTGAGAAAGAGTTATTTTTAATGACTGAACTATGATATAATTTCTTTTTATCATAGACATCGGCCCTTGCTTTTGGCATGTACATATTTATTTTTAAATTTAACTATTCAACGACGCTGATTTTTTTTTTCTGCGATGAATAAGCTTCAATGGTCCTTTATCAAGTTGTCGAGAACCAGTGTAGAGTCCGATTATGGCAGTGTTCAAATCCGAGTCTCAAACTTCGCGGCTGGAATTCTACAAGACGCTCACTAACTGACCTAATTGAATCAGTTTGTTCGCAAGAAAACAGCACTTGGTTTTTGATTTGTTCGCGAAGAGGGCAGAGTAATGCTACTAGAGACATTTTGTTCAAAAAACGAAGCTGTCTCATAGATAGAGTATACTTTATAACTGCAAAACTTGGTATATATACATTTTAAATTTCATTGTTGGATTTTTTAAGACAATATTTCAAGAAATATCAGGATATAAGAATATAAATTAATTATTATTTTTTTTTACCAATTTTTCTCGAAATCACCAGTTTGCATCAAGCTTTCATCCAGTGTATGAAAACCAGATATAGGATTTCAGTCGACGTAATTTTGTTTGTACAATAATAATAACCATTTTTATAGATTTGTAGAAAATTTGTAGGAAAATAAGGAGCTATTTCGTCTTTAGGTGACCAAGAGAGATAAAATAATATTTTTACTTAATATTGAAAACTGTGAAATTTCTGAAACATTTCATTCAATTTTTTATATTTTAATAAAGTTATATGTTGCTCAAAAGCATAATTTAAAATAAAGGAAAGATTTTTTAGAGAACTGGAATCCAAAGCAATTTCTAAGTGTGCGCTGCTCAAAGAACGATGCCTCTAATACCAATTATAATTATTCTCTCCGGGATATTAATAATTATTAATGTTTAATAAAACTTAAGTAAAAGAAGAAAAAAAAAGATTGAAAACTGCGTGAAATGTGGACAAGACTTTCAAGTGCAGAAATTTTCCCGTTATTTAAATGAAATAATTTTTTCAAAAACCTTCAGCTGTTTACTATCATTACATAATGAACCCTGAAAAACAGGTATAAACTCTCGGTAAAAATCCATACCAATTAATTAAAAATTTGAAAAGGTCACACACACAGATGTATTTAACGCATTGATTAAAATAAAGTTTTATCAAAATATACCAACGTTCATCTCGCTCGTTATCTAAATCGTGTTATTCTTAACAGATAAAATGCTACCGTACATTTTCCAGAATAATGATAAAATACGTAGCTATCAAAAAAAAAATTTGAAGTTTGATCGCAACAATTTTTTTTTAAATAACTAAGATTTTAATATTTTAAAAATTTGTTCG
>OU015495.1:202301351-202323851 GCA_907164885.2 Dolomedes plantarius
TTAATTTATTAAGAAAAAAATGAACTATTTTCAGTTTCATAGTAAAAATAGAAATATACCTGAAATATATACAAATTTAGGTTCAAAGTAAACTTTAGTTTCTGCAGTATATGTTAAAAGCAGAAATTTTGTCTTAAACTCAATTTGTTTTTTTAGTATTTATGTGCGTTAGCTTTGATATCACTTTTATCCAAAGCAAACTGCTTATTATTTATGACTATTTAACACAAATTATTTTTTAACTATTAAACAAGAAACAGGTATATATTCTTAAATCAAACATTGTTCTATTAACACAAAAAAAATTATGATTTTAAATCTTATACTTTTCCAGATATAGAATGTTGAAAGTGACACAATTTTTATACTTTTTTCGACTTCTAACAGTCGTATCAATGTTAAATATATTTCTTTTTAAATACACGAATCCTTTATTATAATTTCTTTCATTTGCCCTAGTGCATGCAATCTGTTATTGCAAAAATAACTTCTATCCTTCACAAAAACCACTTCCGATTCTACTTCCGAAACCATTATGCATCCATAACATGCATGCAAGACTTTTATAAGTAATTTATTATCGTTTTTTTTTTCGAAAAAAATAAGAAGACTTCAAGGATTTTTTTTTAAATATGGCACTAATTTTTCCGCTTCTCGGGATTGGAATACTTAAATTCAACATGTATTTGTGCAAAATATTCTTCCATTGTCCTTGTATTTTCGTTTGAAGGAAGGTTTCAATTTGAATTTAAGGGCCAAACACCTGATGACGTGTTGAAGAAGAGTGGTTCCTTACGAACGCCGATGGATCTCACATGAACGACTGTGCTAATACAGGATCAGGCATTTATTGCATATTTTTTTTATCTCAAGACCCCCCCCCCTCCCCTAGGGACACATTGATCTGCCTTTGACGAAGAGAGAAGCAATGCGTGACTTTTCTTAGTTGCCAACTTTTCTTAGTTGCCATACCACAAGAACCAGTTCTCGAAGTTGTTATCCTCTCTGACTTGAGGGCTGTGCTACAAGCTATCAATTCCAGCAAAAGCCACCAGTCAACTGACTACGCCATTTACTTCTAAATATTATATACAACAGAAATAGAGAGATAATATTTCAGTGGATTCCCGGCCTCTGCAGGCAGGATCAGAGGTGAAGGGGAGTCTGGCAACTTGACAAAGAGAGAAATAGCAATCATAAAGATTCCTGGTTGCATTAAATTTCCAGGACAAGAAAATTTAAAGAGACTCAATTTTTCAAGTTTTCTTGAAAAGAAATTGTCATGTTGGAATAGTATTTCTGACATTCTTGGGTGACCGAGACAGAAAGGAGTGGCTATGCTTTGGCCTGCTTCGGTTACGACTGCCTTTTTGTACTACTGTAGATGCTTGCTTGTAGATTAGATTATTTTTATTTCCAGTGTTTAATTTTGATGGAAGTTTCAATTTTTTTATTCGAAATAATTTTGAATTAGATAATCGAGTCTAATTTGTATATCTATTTAAAAATTATTTAGCTTGAATTTTATGGCAATGATGAGCAAAATGAAGGCATTGCAAAATGTCTCGATAAACTACCTTACATTACTTCGGGAAATACTAAGTACTATGATGCAAGGTTAAAAGTCTTAAAATAAGTTTATTACACGAAAATAGAAATCAAAACATGCAATGAATTTCTTTAAGCCTAAATAGTTAAAACCTTCATAGTTTTCTTAATGCCAAATGACCGTTAAATACTTCTCGTGGGTAATGCTGATGAGGTCTTGATTATCCCCGACCCCTAATTTCGAGAATCGACCTCCCCGAGGCAGCAACCTTAAAAACGGTCCGAGGTCTCTTCTTACGGGATGTGGACGTTACCTTCCTTATCAGTCCTGCCAAAATTTGCTACGCAAATATCTATTTCTCCAATTAAACATATCTTTCTAAGTAAACGCTTCATATCCTACATTTGCTGTCAAAATTTGTGCACAACATATTTGTCCTCTTAGATATGCCATTGCCAAGCTGCGGGAATATAACTCATTGTTATTGACTGAAAGTTGGAGTCGAAATTTTAAAACCTTTGAGTTTATTGTTTTTTAATTTTCAATTTTTCCTTTCACATAAATTATAGCTACATCAAATTAGTTCAAAAACATAAATATGTTATTTTAGCTAAAACACTTTTGTAAAACAAAATTGAATTTCAGTTTATATTACTGTTAATGTGATACCCTGACATAAGATCTTTTTGTAGTAAAGCATTATTTAGCAGAATAATGGCAGTTGCCTTAAAATTTCAACTATGATATGGTATGTCTTTGGACTTCTTAAGTAAGTGGTATTATAGCTCCGTTACATCTTTTAAGCAAGTAGCATTACCTTTATTTAAACAAATTTATCATCAGTGAGGCGTATGCTGATGTACTAATGTTCAAGAAAAAAATAATTTTTAAAATTATTTACGCTTTATTTACAACACACTAATCATATTGCTAATTGTCTAGCTAAGCGAAAAACACCGTTGCAGTTAGCAGAGAAAACTAAAACGCCCCAACATAAAAAAGACAGTGTTGCCATTCCAAAACAGGGAAATTTTGGTGGAGAAAATATTTATGTAAGTCACCACATCATTCCCCTCCTAGTCTTCAATCAGTGAAGACGAATCGTTTAGGAAAATATACTTTTCTACCGGAACGAGTCACAGTTGTGCTGGGACGCATTGGAGTGGTGTTTGTTGAAATAACTCTGTTGTCACTGTCGGTACATAATAAATATTCTGGTTTCAGTCTGTCGATGGACACAGTCTTTTCAGTACCGTTGACAGAAATTGCGAAATCATTTGGTAAACGCTTGACAACCTGAAATGTTCCGTCATACTGAGGTTGCAAGGAGCGACGAACTGCATCGTGTCGCAGAAAAGCATGACTGCAAGTCTCAAAGCCTTTTGACACATATAACTTGGATAAAGCATGACGAGGGGCAGCACATGAACGTGTTTCCCGGATGATATTATTGAGCGTTTCAATAAAAGCTGGTGTCAATGGAAGAAGAATAATATCATCATAAAAGTCCCCAGGTAGACGAATTGTCTCACCATAGACAAGCTCTGCAGATGAAACTTTAAGTTCCTCTCTGTACACAGATCGAAGTACTGGAGAAATCGCATAAACCCAATTGAGATGCGACAGGCACATAATGGCCTGCTTTAATGGTCGATGTAAGCGCTTAACCATGCCATTACATTTTGGATTGTACGCAGAGGAACGGTGGATTTGAATGCCAAAGAGTGAAGCAAAATCTCGAAATAGTGACGATTCAAATTGTTTCCCTTGGTCGCCGGTAACACGCACTGGGGTACCAAACCGCACAATCCAGTTAAAGTATAATGCTTTAGCAACCGTCTCCGCAGTTCTATTGGTTAAAAGAATAATCTCGAGCCAGCGAGTAAAGCGGTCAACAACTGTTAAACAGTAAGTGAAACCACGGCAAGTTGGCAAAGGGCCAACAAGGTCAATATGTATGTGTTTAATCCTACCTTCAGGGGGGGTAAAGTCACCATAAGGTGTGACAGTATGCTTATGGACTTTCGTTCGTTGACAGTGCATACATGTGCGACACCATAATTTAATATCGTCTTTCATATTCGACCAGGCATAGCGAAGAGAAATGAGCTTTGTGGTTGCTCGAATGCCTGGATGTGATAGTATCAGTCCAAATAATATCATCCATGACAGCATCAAAAACAACTTTACGAAAGGTGGAAGGAACGATAGGTTGAATTTTAGAAGAAGTATCCCAAAACAAAAGTTTATCAGAATTTGGTATAGGAAATAGTTTTGGTAGAAACGGATGTTTCTTCGTGTTAGCCAAAATTTCTGGGAAGCTGAGATCAGTAGTTTGTGCGTCAAAGAGGGATTCCATGTCGATTGTAAACGGAAGTGTTATCTCCTCTATACGGGATAGAGCATCAGATATGAAATTATCCTTTCCAGTGACATATTGAATGTCGGTGGAGAATTGCGAGATAAAATCTAGTTGCCTCAAACGTCTAGGGGATGCTTTAGAATCCTCTGTCCGAGTAAACGCAAAGGTTAGAGCATCGGATATGAAATTATCCTTTCCAGTGACATATTGAATGTCGGTGGAGAATTGCGAGATAAAATCTAGTTGCCTCAAACGTCTAGGGGATGCTTTAGAATCCTCTGTCCGAGCAAACGCAAAGGTTAGAGGTTTATGATCGGTAAAAACAATAAAAGCTCGCGCTTCCAGCATGTACCAAAAATGAAGTATGCCAGAATATACAGCTAAAAGTTCACGGTCATAAGTAGAATAGTTGTTCTGTTGCGCTGCAGTTAGCTTTCTAGAGAAGAAACCCAATGGCTTGGCTCCTTCGGGTGTGATTTCATGTAAAGTAGCTCTCATGGCAAGATTACTACAATCTGTAAGTAATGCCAAGTTAGTATCCGGAGAGGGGAAATGTAACAGAGTAGCTGATGCTAATATTGCTTTACATTTCTCAAAAGCAGAAATGGCTTCCTCTGTCCAAATAATATCAGTTTTGCCTTTACGACCACTATCATGTAAAAAGATATTAAGAGGTATCTGAGTAGCAGCCATATTAGGTAAGAAAGAATGATAAACATTTAACATGCCTAAAAACTGACGTAAGCCTTTTACGGTAGTTGGTTTAATAAACTGAAGAATGACTTCAAAGCGATTAGGTAATGGTTTGAATCCTGATTTAGTAACAACATGTCCCAAGAAGGAAATTTCAGAGACGCCGAAAAAACATTTTCCAGCATTAACTTTTATACCGTAATCTTTGAAACGCTGAAAGAGTATTCGGAGATGTGTTTCATACTCAGCTTCGTCAGTGCTGGCCACAAGGATATCGTCGATGTAGACAAAACAAAAATTTAGCCCACGAACTACTTCATCCATATATCTCTGGAAAGTTTGGGCAGCAACACAAAGGCCAAAGTTCATGTATGGCAACTCATATAAACCAAAAGGTGTTATTATGGCATTTTTACAAGCGTCGTCAGGATTTACCGTGAACTGATGGAAAGCCTTAAGTAGATCGATTTTGGAAAAGAATGTGGTATTATGAAGTTGTTGTGCAAAATCTTTTAAGTAAGGCAGGGGATAGCGGTCTTTGCGAGTAATCTTGTTTAAGTGTCTATAGTCCCCCGTTGGTGGCCACTCGCCAGAAGCTTTAGGGACCATATGCAGTAGGCTGGACCAATTACTACGAGAAGGGCAACAAATACCACGTTCAAGCATGTATTCGAATTCTTGTTTAGCGATTTAATATTTTACTGGGTTCAAACGCCGAGCTCGCGTTTGAACAGGGGGTCCAGATGTCTGAACAAAATGAAATGTATTGCGAGACACTTCATCAGGTGAATGAGAATTAACTTGAGTAAGAATTTTGAATTCATTTAGAATGTTATGAAATTTGGAAGAACCAAGATATGCTTTGAATTGAAGGAAAAGAATATTTTAAGGTTCGACCAGAAGAAGTGAGAGATGAAAGTGGATCTATAAGAATTTTGTCTTTGATATCAACGATAAGTCAAAAATGTTGAAGAAAACGGCTCCAGTATTGGTTTTGTTGGAATTTATTGGATTATATTTTGGCCTTACATATTTGTAGCTATATTTATTTTAATGTGAGTTTGTATATTCAGTTAATTTATTCATTTGTGTTAAATAAGAGGTACTTTAAATATGACGTCGAGTTATGACGTCACTGTTACTTGCTTCTTCTGTTAAAACGTTATGTTGTTGATGTAAAGATTACATCGAATAAATTATTTTTATAAAACTCTGCGTTAGCAATGCTCCAACAGGTTTACAAAGATATGTAATAATAAATATCCATTTAAAATCTCGGAGTAAACAAAGGTTAAGTGACAATAATTTAGTTCCAAAGTTTTTGATATTAGAACCGTTCGCAGCCGACAATAATAAAGTAGTCGCATTTCTATTTTTATAGCATTCTTGAGACCAGCAGCTGACGTCGCTTCCGGTATCAACTAAAAACAGCGCGCCTGTAGAAGTATTATTAATGAAAAGACGACGATTTCCAGAAAACTGTGCAGTAGACGCCGTGCTTACTGACAGCTTTGTTAGTTTTTTGAGTTAAAGGTACAGGGGGTTCTACATTCAGTTGCTCTTTCAGCAAAAGTACGATGGTACCAGCACACACCTTGCATATTTAAAGAATCCTTAACTGATCGATGACCAGATTTACCGAGAGAGCGCGAAGACGAAAAATTTCGATTTGTAGCACGTGACTGGTGAGTACACAAATTGTCAAGCTTAACGGTCAAATCATGAACCTGACGTTCCAACCTTGCAATGGTTTCACTACTACCAATATCCCTACCACTGTTACTATGAGTTACAGCTGCTATCGAAGGAGTCTGTACTACTTCAGCAATTTTATCAGCCAGCATTGCAAGCTTCGATAAAGTGCCTGTACTCGAAGGTAAAATTACTTGCATATTGTTCGGTAAATGACCTAACCACAAATTTTTTTAGAAAAAAATCATCCAATTTATTGTTGCTTAGCTCTCTCATTTCATGTAACAACTGCGAAGGCTTCTTATCGCCTAGTACTAAATCCTGTAACAAAGATTTTAACTTTTTATTTTCCGAATGTTCAAATTGTTCTACAAGTTTGGTTTTCAAAACGGAATAAGCCCGGGTGGCATATTACCATTCCTTACTTGAATTCACGCCATTACATCGTTTATCGGCTGCTGATTGGTCCATTGTGTTTACATCGGTATTTGTGTATTTGGTGCGCTGATGCTTATGAAAGCATGTCTGTTTTTCAAGAATCAAAACTTCCATCACTATTTTTGGTAATTTTTAGAAGAGTATTTATAATTTTTATTTTTTAAGAGTAAGGTTAAAAAACTAAAATGTGCAAAACAGCAAAATATACATAATTTGCATCTTGCAATTAAGATTTTAATTTAAAAAAATAAACAATTTTTTTTAAATTCCTCATTTAAATTTAAAAATAAATAAAGCTTTCATTTTTTTAATTCAACATTTAAATTTAAAAAAAAAAAAATAACTTTCCTTCTTTTTAATTCAACATTTAAATTTAAGAAAAAATTCAATTTTGAGTAATATTTACTCTATTTTATTCTACTCCTAAAATTTTACAGCGAAATTACTACGGAAATTGGTAATTTCTTAAAATTTTCCATGCACAAAAAAGAAATATGGAGGCATTTATGGCGAAAATTTCTTTTACAAATAGCTTGTCACTTTAAATTACTTTTACATTAATAGGTGGTGCCACTTAAAAAAATTCATGTTCCTTGTAAAATATGGCGTAAAAAATATATAAAGATGAACACAACTAAAAAATAGATTTTATCTCATTTAAAATACGCTTAGGATCAAATATTATGCAATTATCGAAATGAAAGCAACTAAGAAATATATTTTAGCATTTATTTCATTTAAAATGCGCTTAGGATCAAATATTATGGCAATTGCCGATGCAAACTCAATTGACCAATCAGCAGCCACCAAAAGATGTAATGCCGTGAATTCATGTAAGGAATGGTAATATGCGCCCGGGTGGCGTAAAAACAGCGTCCGATACATAATTTAAATATTCAGTATCGATAACAGCTACTAAATGTAACTGAATTTGGTTTTCTCCTCAGTGATATTCGCTATAGCGAAATTAGCTTCTAGAATAATAAGCTCAGCAAAATATAACTTAACATTTGTAGGAGGAAACTGCGGAACTTTTATTCCTATTTTTTCAACACCCAGATTAAAATCATTGGAAGCCATAATGATTAAAAGATTAAAAAAAAAAAAAAAAACATTCAGCGACCAAAGAAAACAAAAATGAAACACTCACTTCGAATCCGAAATATTACGGAGCAGACGGTAAGTGCTGGAATCGTGGGCAGGTGGCGGGACGATTGCTGATGATATAAATCAGAAGTAAACATTCTAAAAACAGAAGAAAATGTTCCAAGTCCGTTATTCACCAGTGAGGCGTATGTTGATGTACTGGTGTTCAAGAAAAAAACAATTTTTTAAATTATTTACACTTTATTTACAACACACTAATCATATTGTTAATTGTCTAGCTAAGCGAAAAGCATCGTTGAGGTTAGCAGAGAAAGCCAAAATTCGCCAACATAAAAAGGACAGTGTTGCCAATTCAAAACAGGAAAATTTTGGCGGTGGAAATATTTATGTACATTGAGTCACCACATCAGTAATTAAACATTGTGCAGTCTAAAAATTTAGCTTATCTATGAGGAATTTTTCTTGTAGTATTCTTCTAATCACTGATCAGCAAATAAATAAGTTTGAATTTTTTTCTACATTTGAAAATGTTTTTTTTTCTATGCCATGTGCTTGTTTTTTCAGTTTTTATTTTTTATTTAATTTCAGAAAATGATTGGAATATTTTGCACATAAAATATTTATTACTCTATAAAAAACAACTACTGAAAAATTTAAAATTATAAAAACCCATGTTATTGAAAACATCTAGCTTTGCTAATAAAAATAATATAATTTAATAATATACGTTTGCTAATCCGTGGATTTAAAAAATGAGGAATATTCCCACTAGCTTGACAATAGAATTTAAGTTCTGCAATATGAACAAATACGGTGCTGTAGGCCCAGAAAAATAAAACCATGGCGTTTGCAATCAAATGTTTTTAAAAGAAAAAGTATTTAAAATCTGCAATTTTTACATAAGGTTAAAAACTTTAAATATTTAAAGTATATTCCATGTAATAATAAAAACTGAAAAGCAGGTATTTTAAACTATAAAGTTATAAGATCTTGTACCCATGAGGTTTCCCATCAGTCAAAATTCTTTCATTTCATCCTAAAGCGAGGTTTCCAGAGTAAAAAAAAGTATAATTTGAGAGTTTTACTGGTATATGAGGTGTTTGCTTTATAACGTATCCATCTATATATATTGAACAGTTTCGTAACTGACTGACTCACTGACTGACATACAACGCACAGACCGATGGACCTAAAGGGCTGAAAATTTGCATGACGATTCTTCTTATAGTGTAGGGGTGCACTAAGAAAGATTTTTGAAAAATTCTTCTTAGGTTTTTTTAAATTAAATTTTTAAGCTGTTTTAGTAACTTTTTTAAAGTTTTCATTTAAATTAATAGTTTGAGAGTTATAAAATTTATATCACAAGAAAGATCATAAAAATTCCTTTAAAATGAAATCTTTTTCGAATCTTTACCTCTATTTTCTGATTTTTGGTGAATTTTTAAAGATTAATTTTTAGAATTCAATTTATTAAAAGCTGATCATGTGATTTCCTTTTCTGGTACTTTAAATAAATGTACCGTCACGTGCATAACAACTAAATAGACAAAAAAAAATTTTTTTTCATGCTAATGCGGCAGACGATTGGACATTACCCCCCAAAATATTAAAATACAATAAAAGATATTATGTTCCTAAAACTGTACTATATTAACTGTACTATATTCTTTAGTATGTCCTATTACATTTAATTTGAATATTTTCTTCTACATTATTTTGTCTATATAAATATCCCTTCCGATTTTTTTTATAAATTTATATATATTTTTTTACATCAATTGTATACATTGATCGTCGTATTTATTATAAATACATAAATATATTTATTTATTTATTTATTTTGGCATTAATTGCATACATTGACCGTTGTATTTAATTTGAATGTACTCCGTAGCGAAGTGCAGGTTTTCAGCTAGTTTCTCATATTGCACCTCTAAAATTAGAAAGATAATCTCGATCGAAAAAACAAAACAAATATATATCTTACCTATTTTTCCCGGTAAACTGGTACTGATTGACCAGACCGCTATTTGCACCAGTAACAGGAACAAAATTTCGAGCTTTCCTTCCCTGGAAGGCATTTATGCTCCGTGTACGATACGAACGGCAAGCGTTGAGCGGAAGAGCCGGCGTCGGGTGCGATACGAACGAATGTGTAGGCTGGGCAGTATTTTTCATCAGTTTCTAACATGCCGCCATCCCGTGAACTCGCGAAGCTCCTCTTATTGAGTGAAACCAGCTGTTTCTGGAACATCAGTTATTGAAAAGAGGAATCCTGTAGTTCAGTCTATTAATAGGCGCAAAAAAGTTTACGGAGAATACCACCGTCTGTTTCGTGTTTTAAGAAATGACGAAACTAGGTATTTTGCATATACATGAATGTCTATCCGAACATTCGATTACATATTCCAGAAAATAGCCCCTCGATTGACGGAGAAAAGGCCACGCCTTCTACTGCAAGTGATACCAGAAGACAGACTCGTTTTAACGCTCAGGTATATAAAAAAAAGACAATTACTACATTATAGACACTTTATTTAAAATTTGTATTAAAAAAAAAGCAATTTCATTTCAATTTCAATTCTATATTTAATGTTATTAAGTTATACAAAACTTTAATAAGGAGTTGAACTTATATGTATTTTATAATATATACATATATTTTGAAAGTGAACATAGAAAAGAATTTTACAACTTGTAATCCCAACATATATATATATATATATATATATATATATATATATATATATATATATATATATATATATATATCTATATATATATATATATATATACATATATATATATATATATATATATATATATATATATATATATATGTCTTATATATATATATATATATATATATATATATATATATATATATATATATATATATATATATATATATACATATATATATATATATATATATATATATATATATATATATATATATATATATATATATATATATATATATATATATACATATGTCTTATATATATATATATATATATATATAAGACAAAGTTGAAAGAGAAAACCAGCATAAGCTCTATTACTACTTGCAGCCAGGAACTAAAAACATGAAAAGATAAGTATTAAAAAGATTTTAGACAGCACCTCTTCATTAGCGGTGCCGATACTGTCTAACATACTTAAACACCGTACAATCCATAAAAAAAGTTACTCAAAGAACACCAAGCCTGTCGCTAGACAAAGTTAAGAGTAGGAAACCGCAAGAAGAATATATATATATATATATATATATAAATAAATAAATAAATAAATAAATAATATATATATAAATAAATATTTATATATATATATATATATTATATATATATATATATATATATATATATATATATATATATATATATATATATATATATATATAATGTAAACTGAAGACCTGCACTGTCAATTAATGAAACTCCTTTTGGACCTGGCGTTTTGCAATTAAATATTTGAAAACAAAGAACTGTTTAAAATCTGTCACTCCTTCTTAAGTTAAGCAGTTGAATAATTAAAATATACTCGATATAAGAAAAATTGAAACTTTTTTTTATTTTTTTTTTTACTAATCCCAGATTGTCTAGCCTTGCTAGACAATCTCCATAAAACCAAAAATGGCTAAAAAGTAAAATTAAAATTGAAAAGTGGGCATTTTAAATAATACATTTATAAGATCTTGTATTTATGATGTATCCCATCAGTTAAAATTCTTTCATTTCTTCCTAAAGCGAAGTTTCGAATATAAAGAAACATACGAGTCGAGAGTTTTAAAATTTACCTCTATTTGACTCGCATAAGAATTATTTCCTTCAGAACGTATCCATTTCTTATATTGCACCTCTTAAACCAGAAGGTTCACCTCGATCACAAAATAAAAGTATATGTTACCTGTTTTTGGTAGTAAACTGGAACTCAATGACCATATCGCTATTTGCACAAGTAGCACGAACTAAACTCCAAGCTTTCCTTCCGTGACAATGCATTTACACAGTTGTGATAGCGGCGAATCGAATAGCAGGGGGCGAATGTGTTAACGGTGTTCTCGCCGTTTCTCCTCGCCAATAGTAGCGCTGGCTTCGGGAGCGGTTTTCTGGCACGAGTCAAAGGGACGAATGGCGCCGGGGGATCAAAGGGGAGATTGTCGAGAGGAAGTCTTGTTCACGGCAAGAGGCGGGAATGTGAGAACGCTCATTCGCATCGATGCAGGAACGTGACTAATGTCTCGTGAATGTCTCGCGTGTGGCGCGATCGTGGATGTGTAAATCGGCATGAAAGGCATCACGAAGTCAGTACGAACGCTTAGAGGGTTTCAGACGATTCAAATAGAGAGAATAAATAACGCGTATTTTATCTCTTATCGAATACTCATAACAGGTCGAAGTCACTAACAAAGAATAAATTTTCGTCTTTTTATGAAAGAATTTGAAAGAAAAAATTAAATTCATGACGTAATGACTTCTAATAATCGGATATAAACTCTCTATAAAAATACGTACCAATTAATTAAAAATTTTAAAAGCTGACAGACACAGATGTATCTAACGACAGACACAGATGTGTCTGTCGAGCGACACAGGGGTGTCGCTCTGCAGGCGGGAGTAGGCGACAAACGTGAGCCCAAAACTTTGATAAAAAGTCTTGATCGTCTATTATTCTTGTGAGTTGCAGGAAAAATTATGTATTTTCTTGTATAATCGTCACCTTTTCAGTGTCTGTTGCTTGATATTCCAGATGATCAACAATACTGTTCATAGACACGATACAATATAGACACAAAGACATAAGCGAAGGGGATTGCAGTAGCGATTAAAAAAGATCTTGTGACACTTAGCGTGGTTCATTCAAATCTTCCATCGCGTGTGAAAGTGTCAATATGCCGTTGGATCCGATTTATTTTAGAGTATAAAATCTGACTTGAAAGATTATTATTTTCATTTATTATTCTGGTTTAATATATGACTTGAAACTGTTTGATTTTATATATTTTTATCTTTTCGCTCGCTGTTTGCCAGCTAACACTAACGTGGACGCCATATTCAGAGGGGTGATTCCACAAAGAGTAACGGCTTACATTTAATTTAAAAAATTGTTGGTTTTTTATTAATTAAAAATTAACGGTAATTAATTTCGATTTTGGAAGTTCTTAAGTCCCCCAGCTGTTTTTAAAGACGCCTGTATGTAAAATTTCACGATCGCTGCTCCTAAACTGTGGATTTCTATACAATTATAGACAGACAGACAAATTTTCATTTTTATACATTAGATACGAACGAACACGAATATAAGTACATATATATGTATTATAATGATGTGCGTCTTACGAAGGATAAAGGCGTTTTGCTTTAGTGTTTTATTTTACTTATTATAGTTAATAAAAGTATAATAATTAATTTGTAGTTTTAAAGAAAAACTTATTTTTCTCATTCATAAGAAGTTTTGTTTAGTTCTATGCTTGTTGAGTACTTTAAATCTAAATATTTCTTTAACACCATGAATTTTAAAACAATTGTTTTATATTTATACTTTTACATTTTTTAATTATTCATCATTCTTAGTTTCACCCTACAGCAACAGGTGATGATAAAGTCGCGTTCACCTTATTCTGAAGAGCAGGAAACGTTCCTTCTTCAGCGTTCATAATATATTGTGTTATCACCACAATATATAATAATATATCGTGGTGAATATATGTAATGTCGATATAATAGAACTAAAAGATTTCATAATATATTGTTAATATATTGTATGTGTTTCATAATATAGTGTGTTCATAATATATTGTGTTATCACCACGATATATAATAATATATTGTGGTGAATATATGTAATGTCGATATAATAGAACTAAAAGATTTCATTGTAAAAAATATTTTATTTCATCGAATCTCATTTACAAAATTTATGTTTATTTCATTTCAAAAAAATTATATATATATATATATATATATATATATATATATATATATATATATATATATATATATATATATATATATATAAAGGTAATCATTTCAGACAGTCTCAATTCCCTGAGGATATTACTTATTAAACATCGCAGTTTTTAGTGGCTTATATCCTTCTTAACAGATATCATAAGAAAATAAGAAATGGCATCAATCCTTGCATTTTTAAAATAAATATACTTTATAAATGCATACATTAACTTCATTAAAACCGTTCTTTGCCGCATTATACCGAGAAGACATTTCAAATTTTTAACATTATTAATCAGCAAATTTCAGAATTTCCCCTCTCACTAAAATCTGGGTAAATTCTCATCCTGATATTTTGGGGGAGGACTTTCAAGTGGCTTTGGAGAGACTTTTGGAAATTTCGCATTTTCCTTAGTGAAATCAAAGAATACAACTTCGGAATAACCGGGTGGTTTGTCACCAGTACTTGAAACATGGTTCATAGCCCCTCCTGATGGTATATTCGAGTCTGTAGTATTTTCATATCCAGGTCTGATGCAAAAATGTTGCGTAGCTCTGTTTGGAGGAAGAATTATTCTAGCTGGAGGTGGATGTAATGTTGCTGATGACTGATTAGTGCTACTCACCCGTCTTTCGCATACGTATTTGAGTAAAAATCCTATGAAAACTGCAAGAAGACCTGCAAGAAGAGCTCCACCTAGAACTATCCACAACATTGGATCGGAAGCTGTTGAGAATGAGTTCCGCTCATAGTAGTCTCGGGGTGTTGTATGTATGTAAATATATGGTTTTCGAGTTGTAGAGCGTATCCGGAAAAAACCATCATCCCAAGTGAAAAGTGACAATTGGGCTGAAAAGAAGAATAAATTTTCAATAGACACCAGGCTTTAAATTCAGTGCAAAGACAATAAAATATTTCAAAGTAAAGTTTTCTGTACGATAATCATCGGAAGATAAAGTAACCACACTGAGATAAAATGAAAAGAGTGCACTTACAAAAATTACGAAGGATGCTATTACAATGTGTACTTTAAATTTATGTTCAGAAACTACGAACATCTTATTTTCTTAGCTGTTAATAATTTATACACTACATTGTTATTCGCTGAGGCATTTAAACTGGTTGATTTAATTTAATTTTCTTCTTTTCTAAAAAGGTGCTACATAATCAACAACTTCTCTAGTATCGTAAGCTTCGTTACATTATTTTAAAAACCTCTCAAATTACGAAGGATTCTATTACAATGTGTACTTTTAATTTATGTTCAGAAACTACGAACATCTTATTTTCTTAGCTGTTAATAATTTATACACTACAATGTTATTCGCTGAGGCGTTTAAACTGGATGATTTAATTTAATTTTCTTCTTTTCATAAAAGGTGCTACATAATAAACAACTCCCCTAGTATCGTAAGCTGCGTTACATTTAAAAACCTCTCAAATTACGAAGGATTCTGTTACAATGTGTACTTTTAATTTATGTTCAGAAACTACGAACATCTTATTTTCTTAGCTGTTAATAATTTATACACTACAATGTTATTCGCTGAGGCATTTAAACTGGATGATTTAATTTAATTTTCTTCTTTTCATAAAAGGTGCTACATAATAAACAACTCCCCTAGTATCGTAAGCTGCGTTACATTTAAAAACCTCTCAAATTACGAAGGATTCTGTTACAATGTGTACTTTTAATTTATGTTCAGAAACTACGAACATCTTATTTTCTTAGCTGTTAATAATTTATACACTACAATGTTATTCGCTGGGGAATTTAAGCTGGTTGATTTAATTTAATTTTCTTCTGTTCACAAAAGGTGCTACATAATAAACAACTCCCCTAGTATCGTAAGCTGCGTCACAATTAAAAACCTCTCAAATTATGAAGGATTCTGTTACAATGTGTACTTTTAATTTATGTTCAGAAACTACGAACATCTTATTTTCTTAGCTGTTAATAATTTATACACTACAATGTTATTCGCTGAGGCATTTAACTGGATGATTTAATTTAATTTTCTTCTTTTCATAAAAGGTGCTACATAATAAACAACTCCCCTAGTATCGTAAGCTGCGTTACATTTAAAAACCTCTCAAATTACGAAGGATTCTGTTACAATGTGTACTTTTAATTTATGTTCAGAAACTACGAACATCTTATTTTCTTAGCTGTTAATAATTTATACACTACAATGTTATTCGCTGAGGCATTTAAACTGGATGATTTAATTTAATTTTCTTCTTTTCATAAAAGGTGCTACATAATAAACAATTCCCCTAGTATCGTAAGCTGCGTCACAATTAAAAACCTCTCAAATTATGAAGGATTCTGTTACAATGTGTACTTTTAATTTATGTTCAGAAACTACGAACATCTTATTTTCTTAGCTGTTAATAATTTATACACTACAATGTTATTCGCTGAGGCATTTAAACTGGATGGTTTAATTTAATTTTCTTCTTTTCATAAAAGGTGCTACATAATAAACAACTCCCCTTGTATCGTAAGCTGCGTTACATTTAAAAACCTCTCAAATTACGAAGGATTCTGTTAGAATGTGTACTTTTAATTTATGTTCAGAAACTACGAACATCTTATTTTCTTAGCTGTTAATAATTTATACACTACAATGCTATTCGCTGAGGCATTTAAACTGGATGATTTAATATAATTTTCTTCTTTTCATAAAAGGTGCTACATAATAAACAACTCCCCTTGTATCGTAAGCTGCGTTACATTTAAAAACTTCTCAAATTACGAAGGATTCTGTTACAATGTGTACTTTTAATTTATGTTCAGAAACTACGAACATCTTATTTTCTTAGCTGTTAATAATTTATACACTACAATGCTATTCGCTGAGGCATTTAAACTGGTTGATTTAATTTAATTTTCTTCTTTTCTTAAAAGGTGCTACATAATAAACAACTTCCCTAGTATCGTAAGCTGCGTTACATTAATTTAAAAACCTCTCATTCCTGACATAAAATATTCCCATTTCAGATAAAGAGCATTTTTATAAAACGGCGATCTTTAATCCAACGGATGTTAGATCCAACGGATGATATGCCGTTGGATCCGATTTATTTTAGAGTATAAAATCTGACTTGAAAGATTATTATTTTCATTTATTATTCTGGTTTAATATATGACTTGAAACTTTCTGATTTTATTTATTTTTATCTTTTCATTCGTTGTTTGCCAGCTAACCCTAACGTGGACGCCATATTCAGAGGGGTGGTTCCACAAAGTGTAACAGCTTTAATTTCAAAAATTGTTGGTTTTTGATTAATTAAAAATTAACGGTAATTAATTTCGATTTTGGAAGTTCTTAAGTCCCTCGGCTGTTTTTAAAGACGCCTGTATGTAAAATTTCACGATCGCTGCTCCTAAACTGTGGATTTCTATACAATTATAGACAGACAGACAAATTTTCATTTTTATATATTAGATATCTAAAGAGATGATAACACGAATATAAGTACATATATATGCATTATAATGATGTGCGTCTTACGAAGGATAAAGGCGTTTTGCTTTAGTGTGTTATTTTACTTATTATAGTTAATAAAAGTTTAATAATTAATTTGTAGTTTTAAAGAAAAATTTATTTTTTTCATTCATAAGAATTTTTGTTTAGTTCTATGGTTGTTGAGTACTTTAAATCTAAATATTTCTTTAACACCATGAATTTTAAAATAATTGTTTTACATTTATACTTTAACATTTTTTAATTATTCATCATTCTTAGTTTCACCCTACAGCAACAGGTGATGATAAAGTCGCGTTCACCTTATTCTGAAGAGCAGGAAACGTTCCTTCTTCAGCGAATGAATTTTATAATGTGTTTGTATTTTTATGCATGTCATTAACTTTATCAATAGCAATAGTCTCAGGGTTGTTCATTTTAAAATTACGTATTCATATTAAAACATCAAAAAATATTTATTTAATAATACATATTGTGGTGAATACATGTAATGTCGATATAATAGAGCTAAAAGATTTCATAATTTATTGTTAATATATTGTGTGTGTTTCATAATATATTGTGTTATCATCACAATATATAATAATATATCGTGGTGAATATATGTAATGTCGATATAATAGAACTAAAAGATTTCATAATATATTGTTAATATATTGTATGTGTTTCATAATATAGTGTGTTCATAATATATTGTGTTATCACCACGATATATAATAATATATTGTGTTGAATACATGTAATGTCGATAGAATAGAATTAAAAGATTTCATTGTAAAAAATATTTTATTTCATCGAATCTCATTTACAAAATTTATGTTTATTTCATTTCAAAAAATTTATATATATATATATATATATATATATATATATATATATACAGTTTTTGGTTAAAAAAAATTCTTTTTTTTTTTCTCAACAAAGGTGTATTTATTCAAAAACAGATTTTTCGCATGAATGTTTTTTTGACAATTAATTCAAGAATTTAATTATTTCGATGTCCAACTGATTAACATTTAGTTAAAGGTAATCATTTCAGACAGTCTCAATTCCCTGAGGATATTACTTATTAAACATCGCAGTTTTTAGTGGCTTATATCCCTCTTAACAGATATCATTGGAAAATAAGAAATGACATCAATCCTTGCATCCTTGCATTCTTAAAACAAATATACTTTCTAAATACATACATTAACTTCAATAAAACAGTTCTTTGCCGCATTATACCGAGAAGACATTTCAAATTTTAAACATTATTAATCAGCAAATTTCAGAATTTACCCTCTCTCTAAAATCTGGGTAAATTCTCATCCTGATATTTTGGTGGAGGACTTTCAAGTGGCTTTGGAGAGACTTTTGGAAATTTCGTATTTTCCTTGGTGAAATCAAAGAATACAACTTCGGAATAACCGGGTGGTTTGTCACCAGTACTTGAAACATGGTGCATAGCCCCTCCTGAAGGTATATTCGAGTACGTAGTATTTTGAGATCCAGTTCTGATGGCAGAATGTTGCGTAGCTAAGTTTGGAGGAAGAATGATTCTATTCGAGTCTGTAGTATTTTGAGATCCAGTTGTGATACCAGAATGTTGCGCAGCTCTGTTTGGAGGAAGGATGATTCTAGCTGGAGGTGGATGTAATGTTGCTGATGACTCATCAGTGCTACTCGCCTCTCTTTCGCAAACGTATTTGAGTAACAATCCTATGAAAACTGCAAGAAGACCTCCACCTAGAATTAACCACAACATTGGATCTGAAGCTGATGAGGATGAGATGCGTTTATAGTAGTCTCGGGGTGTCGTATGTATGTAAATATATGGTTTTCGAGTTGTAGAGCGCAACCGGAAAAAACCATCATCCCAAGTGAAAAATGACAATTGGGCTGAAAAGAAGCATAAATTTTCAATAGACACCAGGCTTTAAATTCAGTGCAAAGACAATAAAATATTTGAAAGTAGAGTTTTCGGTATGATAATCATCGGCAGGGCCTTTTTATCGCATGGGCAAATCGGGACTTTGCCCAGGGCCCCCTGATGCTAGGGGGCCCCAAAACCCCCTTGGTGTATGTACCTAGTACTTCTAATAGTATATATAGCCCATGGATAGTTCTTAGAGGGGGCCCCAAAAAAACATCTGCCCAGGGTCCCCCAGCGTTCATAATCGTGCCCTGATCATCGGAAGATAAAGTAACCACACTGAGATAAAATGAAAAGAGTGCACTTAAAAAAATTACGAAGGATTCTGTTACAATGTGTACTTTTAATTGATGTTCAGAAACTACGAACATTTTATTTTCTTAGCTGTTAATAATTTATACACTACAATGTTATTCGCTGAGGCATTTAAACTGGCTGATTTCATTTAATTTTCTTCTTTTCATAAAAGGTGTTACATAATAAACAACTTCCCTAGTATCGTAAGCTGCGTTACATTATTTTAAAAACCTCTCAAATTACGAAGGATTTTGTTACAATGTGTACTTTTAATTGATGTTCAGAAACTACGAACATTTTATTTTCTTAGCTGTTAATAATTTATACACTATAATGTTATTCGCTGAGGCATTTAAACTGGCTGATTTAATTTAATTTGCTTCTTTTCATAAAAGGTGCTACATAATAAACAACTTCCCTAGTATCGTAAGTTGCGTTACATTATTTTAAAAACCTCTCAAATTACGAAGGATTCTGTTACAATGTGTACTTTTAATTTATGTTCAGAAACTACGAACATCTTATTTTCTTAGCTGTTAAAATTTTATACAATACAATGTTATTCGCTGAGGCATTTAAGCTGGTTGATTTAATTTAATTTTCTTCTTTTCATAAAAGGTGCTACATAATAAACAACTTCCCTAGTATCGTAAGCTGCGTTACATTATTTTAAAAACCTCTCATTCCTGACATAAAATATTCCCATTTTAGATAATGAGCATTTTTATAAAACTTCGATCTTTAATCCAACGGATGTTAGATCTTAACTATCTGCCATCGCATATTTTCATAAAATGTTACTTTCATTTATTTTCGAAATATTGCACATTGGAACTTGTAAAAGGAATCAGCAAAAAAAATGTTCCGCTATAGTCTAACGATAAGATATCTTTTTAAAGTATTTTTTATTTATTAAACGTCAGTGAGTTCAATTAATACGCAGTTTGTTTTGGTTGTGTTAGGGAATGATAAATTCATCTTTTACTACAGGATATAAATATTAAGTTACCTAAGCTTTTATATTCGGTCACTTATTAATTGAAAAAAAATCGGGATTTATTCTAAAATAGAAGAATATTTGCTTTCTTTTTTGTAAAAATTATATTATCATATGTGAAATTGTGAGTACAGCTTCACAGTTATGCGTGATCTTAAGTGAACTTAAAATAAAACATTTTTCTTCATTTCCTTCATTAATGAAGTTTGTATGCAAATAACAATTCAGCAGAAGAATTGAATTTAGAGGAAAACATTAAACATGTCTACTATTTTGTTTATAATCAATATAGTAGAAAAGTTTTTCAGATGTATTAAATTTCATTCATCTGACAATTTAGTGTCAATATTTTACTGTATAAAATATCATCAAACAGATTGATATTCATCATTTAAATATTCAGTATAGCTTTTAGTAATATGAACTACTCTTTAATGTTGAATATTTTTCATATTAAAACCACGGATCCTCTATTATAACTTATTTCCGATTAAGAAAATAACAAGAGTTTGACCATAAAATTGTCAAACTAAATTTAGAAATTATTGTAATTCAGAATATTCCTCATTGTTATAATAACCCAAATATTAAAGAAATTAGCAAAATTACATTTATTTCTATTCAATGTGATATGTTTAATGTATTAGGATTTTACTCAACTATTTTTGTTTTCTGTTCCATGAACTTAATATTCATTCCCATGATTAAGATACCACTTGTGGAATTTGAAAAAAGAGTTAAAACGTTTTAAAATTTTAATTTGTATAGAAATATATAGAAAAAGAGATAAGGGCAAAAGTGTGTTTATTTTTTTCCCTTAGAGCAAGCAATCTGTTATTGCAAAAATAACTTATTTGTTTCACAATAACCACTTCCGATTGCAATCAAAAATCCATTATGCATTACTAATTTGCGTATATGTACTTTATACAACATTTATTGTTTATTTTATATCAAAAAATAATAACACTTCAAGGATATCTTTCATTTTGGAACTTATTTTTCCTTTTCTCGTAAGAGGAATACTTAAGGCTGGTATGTACTAAGAAAAAAAATCGTATTTCCCTTTTCCTCTTCTTGCAGACTTTTGTGGTGGGAGGAGTCCAGTTGACAGTTCGAGAATTCCACCCCAATTAGAATTGAGGGGGGGGGTTAAGCGCTGCCCCCAAATTGCTTATATAAAATATATTTTTGTCAGCTATTTACAAGTACATAAAAGCTGATAATCGAATAAAATTGGTATTGTCAGATAGCCCGAACTTTTCTGCAAAGCGCTACAGGAATCATTTTATAAATTTCGTGCTGCGAAGGAATTTATGAGCGTTTAAAACATACTATACCAGATTTTTCCCCGAATAATTTGAATTTTAAAATATTAATTGCATTTTTTTAAAAAAAAGAAAAATGTCCACAAGTGTAAAATTTCTTACTCTATGACGGAGTACAATTTAAAAAAAGAAATCTTTGAATCCAAGTCGGCATTCCGTGGACAAATTTTCTCCATAGGTTAAGACTGAGGTGAGCGAATCCAATGGGGTTAGTACATAGCAGCCTTAACGCGGATTTGTGTAAACTGCCCGTTTTACATTGGTACTGAACCCCTGAGGACGCTTTGGCGGATGAGTGGTTTCGTATGAACACCTATGACTCCTTTATGAGCGACTAGCGGCCCGTCCCGACTTTGTCCGGGTTGAACAAAATATTATACCAATAAATTTCCAGTTGATAGCCCATAAATTGTAAATATTTTTTTACCTTAATAATAACCTAAATAATACCTTAAATTAATTTTATGTTAGTTAATAATCAAAATAAATTTTTTGAAAGAAAAAGGCGTGCCGGAGAATGCCTAGGTTCGAACCGCTAGCGTCAGAACAGAAGCCCACCGCGATAGCACCACGCTAAGGACCGTTGAAATCTTCGGAACAAAAAGCGGTAGAAGACAGTAGCGGAAACAATGGAGATTGTTAGGATTAAGCCCCTAACTTTATTTCTACTTATCAG
>OU015495.1:202328851-202331351 GCA_907164885.2 Dolomedes plantarius
GACTTTCAGCAAGGTGGAGCAACGTGTCACAAATCAGTCATTAGAAAAAAAAGAGACATATTACAAAGGTTGAATTCGGATTTGAAGTTTTTATGTTTTTAAGTTTTTATGAGAAGGATTTGTTTTCCTTATTTAAAGCTTAGGTTATTTTCATTTACAAAGGTTCATTTCGATTGGAATTTCATTTATTTTAGTTCAAAAATTTTGAATTAGAGATTCGAGCCAAATTTATACATTTATTTAAATGTTATTCGTCTTGAATTTTATAGCAACGAGGTGCAAAAGAAAGGCAGTGCGAAATGCATCAATGAATAAATTCAAAGATTTCATTCAGTTTTCATATCGGGTAGTTAATAAAATATTAATAGTTTATAAAAATTGTCTTATTTTATGAATAAATTTGACAATATGCTCTACGATGTAACCTTCAGTTACCTTCCTCATAAGGTGTGCCAAAATTTATTGCCTTGAATATTTCTTTTGAAAATGAGGAAAATTCACGCTAAATCAACAATGTAACTGGAGATCTATAGTGTCAACTAACGAAATGCTGTAGGCCAAAACCTTATTCTTTAGTAATCAAATATTTTCGAATGAAGAACTGTGTAAAATCTGCTTCTCCATCTTAATATTTGGAATAATTTAAATATTCCCGATGTAATAAAATAATCAGGCCCAGATTTCCGCATGGGCCAGTGGGGCACTTGCCCAGGGCCCCCAACTTTATGGGGCTCCCTAATTTAGTATTAAGTTGTACATATTTTTGAAAATTTGGTTTTAGGTTAATTAAGTAATGGTGGGCATTGGCGTTTACAGGGAAAAAAAATCCTGGGTGGGGCACAGTGCACCCATTATATTCATTTCAAAAGAAAATGTCCTGAATTTATTTATTAACATTAAAAGTAAATTAATTAACACATTATTATTATTATTATTATTTTTCAAATGTTTGACTTGTTGGTCGAAAATGTTTTGAATTTCCGGTCTGAATTTATGGAGGGGGGGGGGGGCCTTGGTGAGTGTCCCACATGTTCATGTGGAAATCTAATCCTGGAGGGGGTGGGGCACATGGCATCCCTCTGGATCTGTCCTTGGAGGGGGCCCCAAAAGTCTGCTTTGCCCAGGGTCCCATTGGGTCAAAGTCGGGCCCCGCCCATCAGTCAAAATTCTTTCAGTTCCCTCTATGGAGAGGTTTCGAAAAGAAATAAGCATACAATTCGAGAGTTTTACAATTTATCACTCTTTGTCACGTATATGAGGTTTTGCTTTATAACGTAGCCATTTCTCATCTTGCACCTTTAAAGCGATCAAGATTCCCCCCGACACAAAAATAAAATATACATGTATTTATATTTTACCTGTTTTCGCTGGTAAAGTGGTACTTAATGTCCAGATCGCTGTTTGCACAAACAACACAAACAAAATTTCAAACTTTTCTTTCCTGGAACGCATCACTAAGTCGGTACGAGCACTTAGAAGGTTTCAGTATTAATGACATAAAAAGGAGAGATAATACGGCGTATTTTATCACTTATCAAAAACTGATAAAAACGTCACAATCCATGACAAAGAGTTTATTTTAATCTCTTGACAAAATTATTGGTTTTTCGTATGTGAGTTGTTCTTTGTGTCAACTAAAATGCGCAATTCCTTTGAAATAACTGAAATACATTAGACAAATATATTATCTTATTTATTTATTTATTTTTTACTTTGATGGGTATATAAGAGGGTAAAGGAATAAAAATGAAGCTATTTCAGGGGTACTATGAATAATCGAAGCTATCAAACGGCTTCGATAGGGAATAATTTAGTGATGCAATCATGTTGCTTCACAAAATCTTTTCACCACCAAAGCCATCATGGCATCCATTTACCGGAACAAGAATTCAATCTTGGTTCAGAAATATCCGAGAGAAATGAGGATGGGTTATTTTTAATGACTTCACTCTCGTATAAAGTCATTTCGAGCAAACGACACATGATATTGGCCTGTACCTTTATAAAAATCATTTTTTCAATTCCTACTATTAGTTCACACTCTCCCTATATATATTTATATATCTTGTTCAAAATTTCAATCGTTAATAAAATACTTTTTATTCACCCACTCAAGTTCAAATACATTTTTTTAAAATTGTAGTGGATGTCACTTGATGTTAATACAGTTTTTTCAAAAATCAATTCATTAATTAAATTTAATTAATTAATTTTAGTTTTAAATGGAAGTCCTTTCAATAGGAAGAGATCTAGAGCGTCTCTTGCTCTTGAATGGTAATTTCCCTTGTCTTACTGTGTAAACGGTAGTACTGCGGTAGTGCGCGCTCCTCCTGTCCTGTAGGTTGCGGGATCGAATCAACAACCTGATAAACTTTTTCTCTCCCCCCCCCCTCCTATTCTCGCACAGTAGGCAATGTTCTGGCAGGCAATCCTTTTTTTTTTTCGATTCCTACTATTAGTTCACACTCTCCCTATATTCAATTCCTACTATTAGTTCACA
>OU015495.1:202336351-202518851 GCA_907164885.2 Dolomedes plantarius
AAGCTGTTTTTATTACATTTTTTTACGTTTGCATTTAAAATAATACTTTGAGCGTTATAAAATTTATATCACAAGGAAGATCATAAAAATTTCTTTAAAATGAAATTGTTTTTGAATCTTTACCTCCATTTCCTGACTTTTGGTGAATTTTTAAAGATTAATTTTTAGAATTTAATTTATTAAATGCTGATCACGTGATTTCTTTTTCTGGTACGTTAAATAAATTTATCGTCACGTGCGTAACAACTAAATAGACAAAAAATATTTTTTTCTCTTTCTAATGCAGCAGACGATTGGATATTATCCCCAAAAAATGCATATCCCTTACGATTTTTTATAAATATAGATAGATATATATTTTACATCAATTGTATACATTGATCTTCGCATTTATTATAAATATATATATTTATTTTTTGGCATAAATTGCATACGTTGACTGTTGTATTTAATTTGAATGTACTCCGTAGCGAAGCGCGGGTTTTCAGCTAGTCAATAGATAAATGGAGACCGCTCATATTTCAAAATAATAATAAAATTCAGTTATCCAAAAGGAATAACGAATGTACTCGTAGATCTCAACTCGAAGTAGCAAATTGCCGGAAAAAAATTCGATATATAGAAATTTCGATATATATAGAATTGATATTAGTTTTATCATAATTATCCTAAAACATTAAAATTAAAGCTAATTTTAATATACGAAGCTCCATTTCTAATTTATATGCGAATCACATTAAATGAAAGTTTATAACTAAAAAATGAATTAATATGAAAGATTTATTGAGTACTACATACCTTTAAAAAAACAATAATCCAGACAGTGGTTACAATGATCACAGTTACATTCTTTAAAAAAAAAAACTACGAATATCTTGCTGAACAGCCAGTTTTGCCCAAAGTTCATCAAAGAAATGTTCGTATTTATTCAGTCCACTAAAAACTTCATCAGGGACATTTTCCGCGAATTGAAGTCCACGACGTATTGTTTCAAACGCCAAAAATTGGAAGATTTTTGGGAATAAAATCTCTCGATATGTCTTGAAAAAAAAATTCGATTTATAGGGATTTTTTTCGATGTATAGAAACAGTTTTTCTATGTAATGAACATGGAGATTTGCTAAGAGTTCGATATATAGAAAATTTCGATATAGGGAAGTTCGATACATGGAGGTTCTACTGTAGTTATTTTAGAATAATTAAGTTTTTAATATTTTTAAAACTCCTTCGCTTTGAAAGAAATACTTTGCAAATTTTAATACTAGTTAGAAAAGAAATTTGTCAATTTTTATTATGCTTTGTGATGACATATCGTGTAACACTTATTGATATATATAACTTACGACTGAAACTGATGAATCAAAATGAGCATTGAACAAAATCACTACTATTACGCGAGAAAGCTACAGAAATCTTTCCAAAAATTCTCGGATTGCTCGAAAATTTTTAAGAATATAATGTTTAACAATATTAATTACACGTTCAATTTGATTTCATACGATTATTATGTTCTTTCCTGATAACCAGCCTCAGATGTAGAGCAAAATATTTAACGGTCAACCTTAATTTTACAACAAGAAAATAATCGATTTTAAAAGCTTGAAATCAATTTACTTCATTTTGATCTTAAACGAAAGACTGTAACCTGCAGACTTGTCAAATTTACTTTTGTAACAGCATATTCTATAAATTAGCGATAATTTACAATTAAAATTTGCTTTCTGCACATGGTCAGTGATATGTTTAAATCTGGCTTTATATACTCACTTAGCACGAGGCCGCATAAACGCCAGGGGTGGTTCCAGAGTTGTTTTTTTTGGGTGGGGGGTGGGGGTGGGGCAATGTCGGCTCTTAGGGTATATATATATATACATATATATATATATATATATATATATATATATATATATATATATATATATATATATGTATATATATGTATATATATATATATATATATATGTATATATATATATATATATATATATATATATATATATATATATATATATATATATATATATATATATATATATAAGAAAAAACATCGTCTCTTTTTAAATTTAAACTCATTTAGTATTAGATCTACGATTATATAATTTTAGGCTATGGACAAAAAACATACGCTTGACTTTTTTTTTTTTTTTTTTTTTAGGGGGGGGGGGGCACTATTGGAGCTGCTGATGATAAACGCATTAATTTGTTTCTGCGCATGCTCAGTGACATGTTTAATTCAGGCTTTAGATACTTACTCAGCCCGAGGCCGCCTAAACCCATTAATTTGTTTAATTCAAAGAATCTCTCTGTAGCTCTCTCCCTCTGCCATTTTTATTTTTAATTATGCTTGTGAGATATAGAATTAAACCTGACAGAAATTGTTTATTTCACGCTGTTTAGTAACTATATTCCTTCTCTGCTGGGTTTCAATACTAATTTTTTAAAGTATATTTCTCTATTCTTAATATTATGATTTTATTCAACATTTGGAAATGATGTGTTGAGTATAATTTGTGTACTAGTATACTATCCAGCCGTTGTGTCTTGACGGGTACCAATGAGTAGGTTAATTAGTTTTTATGGTTAAGTCTTAAAGGTAAGCTTCTACTGTATTAAAAACTATTTCTTAATATTTGGTAAATAATAGTTCTTAATATAGTTAATAATAGTTCTTAATATAGGGATAATTTGAAGTCTTAAAGATAAGTTTAAACTGTATTAAGGGGACAGTGGACTTTCAAAATTGTGAAATTTGACCAAATATTCGATTGTTTTATTTGAAACTACGGACGAGTAAGAATGTGTTGCAAAAAGAATTATTTAATTTCTGTTATTACTTTCCTAGTTATAGGCATTTGTATTTAATTTAGATATTATGTGGTTACTAATAGCAATAACTTTAAATGCGTTTTTCTCAAAATAAAAATGTTCATGTCATACGAATATTCAAACTGCTCCAGGCGCATTTAAAATTATCGTATTGCTTTGAAATTTAAGTTTTATATACTTAACTGTATATCAAATAAATCTTATTGAAAATAACTATTTTTCGTAGCTCAGAATTTCTAAATTTTGTACTTGAAAAGATGATTTATAGGTATTTTGCGTCATAAAAAGGGTGTTTTAACTATTATTTCTATTATTTTTTTTCTCTTTATATTTTTAATGAATGCTTAAAATAAGCAATGAGTTTCATTGTTAGTTCTATAAGGTATCCTGTAAATAAAAATTAACATATTATATGCAAAAGAAATGCGCATGGACATTTTTAATTAGGCCAATTTTTTATATAATTAATAATTCATAATTCATAAATTATTAATATTTCATCATTAAATTTTAACCACTTTTACACATCTATGTTACTAATCACATATTCAAATTTCAAACAAATCCATTGAAAACAAAAAAAGTTAGGTTTGAATGTCCACTGTCCACTTAAAAACTAGTTCTTCATATTTACGCGCTTACTAAATGTTTTAAATCTAAATATTTGGTAAAGGCCGCGAATTTTGAAGTAATAATATATTTTACAAATTTCCATTTTTTTAAAAAAAATTTTCGTCATTCGTTGATTAACCCTCCAATCACGGGCGACGCTAAAGTCGCGTTTCACTTGTTTCGAGCGGTGGGAAGCGTTATTTCCTCGTCGAAGGAATTTCGTTGAATAATGTGTTTGATTTTTGACTTATGTGGTGAATTTAGTCTGTAGCAACTATATCTTTTAAATTCACTTTTAATTTTTGTACAATAAAGAATCATCAGATTTTTTTTAAATACCTTCTCATAAATATACACTCAAGAGCCAAAACATTATGACCACCTGTCAATAACGAGTTGCCCCACCTTTGGCGCGCAACGCAGCTTCAACTCGCCTTGGCATGGGTACCACAAGTCCTTGGTAGATGGCCGGAGTCAGATTGTACCAGATGTTTAAGCAACGGTCACGCAAATCCGAAATATTGCGAATTGGTGGTCTTTGAACTCTGAGCTGCCGTCCCATGACATCCCAAATGTGTTCTATCGGATTAAGATCCGGTGAGTTAGGCGGCCAGGACATTAACTGGAATTCAGCATCATGTTCCTGGAACCACTCCAACACAATTTTAGCCTTGTGACACGGGGCGTTGTCCTGTTGGAACATTCCATTTCCAGCTGGAAAAACAGAGGCTATGTAAGGGTGCAACTGGTCCGCAATGATATTCAGATACTCTGTAGCATTCATGGTCTGCTCTACCACAACCACGGGTCCCAGAGACGCCCGAGAGAACGTCCCCCAAAGCATAATACCGCAAACACCGGCCTGTGTATGACCTACTGTACATTGAGGGAGCAACAGTTCGCCTGGAAGACGGCGTATCCTGACACGGCCATCGGCGTGATGAATGACAAACCGTGATTTATCTGAGCAGGCAACTCTCTCCCACTGATCCATGAACCAGTCGCGATGTTCCCGGGCCCAGCGCAGGCGCAGTTGGCGATGACGCTTGGTCAGCAAAGGCACACGAGTGGGACGTTTGCTGCGTAGCCCCATATCCAACAGTGTCCGCTGAACAGTGTGATGCGATACTATTCTACTTGGCCCTGCATTGTATTGGGCTGTCAGCTGAGCCACTGTCTGGCTCCGGTTTTGCTTCACCATGCCAGACAGTCTCCGACGACCTTTTTCTTTGTTAGCGTGTGAACGTCCAACACCATGTCGTCTACTGCTGGTTTCACCGTCATTCATCCACTTTGCATAAGTACTAACAACTGTAGGTCGCGAACAACCCACGAGTCGTGCAGTTTCGGAAATACTTGTTCCGAGTCTTCGAGCCATTACAATCAGCCCTCTATCAAAGTCGCTTAGATCCGCAGCCTTTCCCATCACACACAGAAGTAAGTGAAAGAATGATTCTTCAGACTCTCCAGCAGCAGTTAAATACCACTTCCACCTGATCACGTGCCATCCAAGTCATCCAGGCGAATTCATTGCAAAATGTAGGGGTGGTCATAATGTTTTGGCTCTTGAGTGTATATAACTAGAAGGTAACCCGTCATTTTGACGTCATAATACTAATAATGACGTCATGATGGAAAAAGTATATGAAAGTTAAAAAATATCCCGAATTATCTAACAATATTTCATTTAATCCACACCTTGTAAAAGCAAACCCTTTCACTATTTTTTATTTATTTAGTTTTTCATGCGATTGGAGTAGTAGACTGCCATCCAACCCGTCATTTTGACGTCATAATACTAATAATTACGTCATGATGGTAAAAGTATATGAAAGTTAAAAAATATCCCGAATTATCTAACAATATTGCATTTAATCCACACCTTGTAAAAGCAAACCCTTTCATTATTTTTTATTTATTTAGTTTTTCATGCGATTGGAGTAGTAGACTGCCATCCAGTTTTTTACAGCTCATTACGCGATATGAATACTTGAGCTACTTGAGTCATTCACATTCAAGTTTGTTTACTTTCAGAATTCATCGCAAAAGTAAACAGATTTTTAAAAACTGTTAAATATACAGCTAAAAGCATCCAATTTTTTTTACTTCTGAATGTTTTATAGAAAAATAGGCTGAACAAACGTGATTTGATGGAGAAGATATTAGTTTTTAGGTAAGAAAAAATTCTGATCCACATCTGAAATTGAAATTAAGCCTAACCGGTCGTTTGTTTACTGAAGGCTTCAATTGAAAGATGAGTACAACCCGGAAGTGTTATACAGAGACAACGGCTATTATATATATAATGCCGGTATAACAGACATAAAAAAAGTTCTTTTTGAAAAATACTTTATTTCATCGAAATTGAAAAGAGTCATGCTTATTTTATCTCGAAACAAAGCTATATTTTATCTACAATTTTTGGTTATAAAAAGTTCTGCATTTTGATTTTCAACAAGGGTCTGTTTGCTTAAAATCAGATATTTCTCGTGAATGTTTTTTTTTTTTTCTGACAACAAGTTCACGAATTTAATGATTACAATATACAACTAATTGTCATTCAATGCTAACGATTTCAGACAGTCTACATTCCCTGAGGATATAACTTATTACATATCGTTGTCGCCAGTTGAATAATGCAGTGTCAAATATTCTTGTAATCACGTATTATTGGAAAACATAAACTGAGATCAATTCTTGCATCATGCATTTTAAGGGGATGGTGGACCTTTCAAAACGATTTTTGAAATTTTTACCACAGAGATATGAAATTTTGTATATATATTCATTAAAGTATAACAATATTAAACACCTTATAAAATTTTATAAATATTTTTAAAAAAATATTTTATAATTAAAAAATTTAAATTAAATTACTCTTCTTTAAAATGCTCCTTGCGACTCAATTTTAAACTTTTCCCCTTAATTTTGCATTTATATTGCTTATAAATACTTTCTGAACAAAGTTATGTATTTTTTTGTACTTTCGTTGAATAGTTAATTTTTAGAAAATATTTTTATGCTTGTACTCTGAATTTTCGCGAAATTTTTGTACTTTTCTACACTAAAGTTAAACTTTTATAACCTAAATGACCTCCAATTGTAAAATGGATACATAACTTTATTTTGATGTATTACAGGAATCTTAATTATAAATTTCATAAAATTTCGTCAAAAATTATGACGCGAGGAGCATTTTAAAGACTTGCAAATCTGGAAATTTCTCATTTTGAGAAAAAGTCATTTAAAAGATAATTTTTTATCTACCTTTAATACTTACGACTCTAAAGCCACCAATTTTTCATTTTTCTTTTCACTACACATTTTAAATACATTTCATTCCAATATTTACATGTTTTTAAAATATTAATACACCCCCCAAAAAAAATTCCAATTTTTGCTCGATTTTTGGTAAATTGAAAGTCCACCATCCCCTTAAAATGAAATATAGTTTCTATATACATACATAGGTTTCATCCAAGCTATTCTTCGTTGCATTACAACGACAGGGCATCTCACATTTTTAGCATCATCAATCATTAAATTTCAGTATTTTTGTCTAAAATTTCAGTGGATTTCCATCCTCATATTTTGGCGGAGGAGTTTCAAGTGGCTTAGCAGAGACACTTGGAAATTTCGTATCTTCCTCCGTGAAATCAAATAATACAATCTCGCGATAACCAGGTGGTTCGTCACTAACATGATGCTGAGCAACTCCTGAAGGTATATTCGAGGCTACCGTGTTTTGAGATCCAGTTCTGATATCAGAATGTTGAGTAGATCTGTCTGGAAGACGAATGAATCTAACTGGAGGTGGATGTATCGTTGCTGGTGACTCATCAGTACTTTTCTTAGTTTTTGGGCAACAACAGTTGATAATGATGAATATTATAATTCCTAAAATACCTCCGCCTACATATATAATAAACTTCACTGTATCGATGTTACTTTTTCCCTTTTTATAGGCATCTTCTGATGTTGTAGATGTCTCCCAAGTATATGATTTCCCAGTTGTAGAGCTATGATACCGGTATGTATCACCATGATCACCATCCCAATTCGAAGGTGAGAAATGGGCAGAAAGAAAATATAAAGCATATTTTTTCAATAGACGATATGAACATAATGAAATACGAACATAATGAAATTGTTCAACGTATAGCTTTCTGTATAATAATCATCAGTATTTAAAGCTACCAAACTTAGATTTAATAAAGAGAATGGATTTCAAAAATTTACAAATGGTTCTATAAAAATGTTTACTTTAAATTGGTGTACTGAAAACGAGAGATATCTTTCTTTGTTAGTTAATAATTTGCATTGTATTTTGCTATGCGTTATGGCTTTTAACCTACTGTAGACCTCCAGTCAGAAGAGACCTGGAACTGGTTTTAACGTTGCTGGCTCGAGGAGATCGATTCTGGAAATGAAATGAGGGGTCGGGGATAATCAACACCCCAGTACCATTTCCCGCGGAAAGTATTTATCTCTCTTTAGGTATTCAGAAAATTATGAAGGTTTTAACTATTTCGGCTTTAAGAAAACCATTGTTTGTTTTGATTCCTATTTTCGTGTAATCAACTTATATTGAAACTTTTAACCCTGCATCCTACTACTTACAATTTCACGAAGTAATGTGAGGGAGTTTCAGAAATACTCAAAATTTAGAGTCAAATTTGATTTTATAAATACGGGATCATACAAAAATGTATTATTATAGATGCAGATTTCTGGGTTTTTGGATTTTTGCAATTGTTAGTTTTTTCTTTCGCTATATGTTTAGGTAATTTTGTTTTTATTTTAAATAATAAGTGTGGCCAGTTATATTAATAATTGATGCAAATATAAAACAAATGGGCATGAAAATATTTTCTGTTTAGAAAATGAACATTTTTGTGAATAGGTATTATTTAATCCTTGGGATTAAGCGGTTAGTATCTTTATAGATTTCCAATTGCTTGATTGAAAAAGTTTATTTATTTTAAGTTTTGCACAATGGAACTCATATAAAAATCATTAAAACATATCACACGTAATCTAGTAATAAAATCATTTTTTTTAAAATAATTTTACCTTTTAAATATTGTTAATGGTAATTATAATTTGTATGGTTCAGTTGTGGACATTATACGGTATTCATTTATTTTCTTTAATATTTAACGCTTTTAACAAAATCAATTTCTGGTATCATAAATATAAGAATGAATATGCAATTCATTGAAACAACCCTTAACGAATTTTTTTTGTCGACTTTTAAAACTAAAACTTTTAAAGAATATTACGCTGATTTCTTTTAAATTTAATTTTGTTAATTTATTTAAAATCAATGTTATTACATAAAACAAGGAATATCCTTCTTTAGAATTATTCCTAAGAAAGGTTTGATGGTATTATATATAGGAATTAAATATGGGACCTGTGCTTCTCATGAGATAAATATTCAATCTTAAATTATTGCACATATCATAACTGAAGTTTGTAAGGTATACACAAGATTCGATTCACAAGAATCGAACTTTTGAGTGAATTAAAGAAGCTGCTTCAGATATGCTAATTTTGGCATACGCGCTTAGTATAAATACCACGCAGCGTCATTAATGAAGAAAGGGAGTTGTTGTTAAGGTTGAAAAGGTGTTATCCTGCGCTGGTGCTTTACGGGCCAGAAGTTTACGTGGCAGTACTGCTGGTTTGACTTACTGTTCGCGAGTATAAAAAAGATATTGTTCTTAAAAAGCTGTATTTACATTCCGTACAAGTAGTACGCATGCTTATTGCTGTACAAGCCAATTATATGTGCAGCGAATTCAATAAACATTATTTCATGTATAAACTGTGTTTGTATATAATTCAAATAGAGTGCTACTTCAAATTATATACACCCAAGTCTGGGTAGAAGTGAGCATAGATTCTCTATACTGGCGCCCGAAAAATATATATACCCTGGTAGTTTGCGTTAAATTTGTAACGAAGAACATAATTGAAATTAAAAACTGTGTACTGTGTACGTATATTGATAAAATTGTTGCAAGTACTTATATACTATTTAAAAAATGAGTGTTGTAGAACAAAATCCTGCTGGAAATTTTCCTCGGGTAATTATGGTTCAGCAAATTGCGCCATTCGAAGCCACCTTCAATGGCGGCCCCTCAAGCCAATTCCTAAAGAAAATTGAGCATTACTTTCAGCAACAATGCACCCCAGAGGGGGATAAACTTAAAATTGCTCTAGCCGCTTTAAGAGGTAGTGCATATCAGTGGTACACGTGTATGCAAAGCAGTAATCTGATTTTTGACTATTCGTCATTCAAGCAACAGTTTCTTAGCGTTTTTCCAAAGACCTTTAATCAAAGTGAAATTGAAGCGGAAATTTATTCGCTAAGGCAACGTGAAGGTCAGTCTGCATTAGATTTTGCTATGGAAAAGATTTCCAAGTGTGAGGAATATTTAGAAGAGTTGACGGAAGCGATAATCTTAAAAATAGTTATCCAACGTTTGAAGCCAAGTGTTCAAGATTTTTTAGATAATCAAACAATTACAAGCAAGGTTACCCTCCTTCAAGCTTTAGCTAAATATGACAATAGACATTTCTTCGCTACCCCTCACCGTCATTCAGGTACGAGAAGTTTTATACAGCCGCGCCAAAATTTTTCGCGAGTTTCAAACCAGCAGCGTAAGCAGTACCGCCGGCAAAATAATAGAAGCGCACGGCGTTATAATGAAATTAGTGCACTTAAAGAAAATATGCAAGCACCTTACTTGCACTGGCAAGTTGATTCACATGATATGGTTCAACCTGTTGAAACTGTGTGGTCAAATGTATTATTTTGTCCGAGTAGTAATCATTATTTTGAGAATAGTGAAAGTCAGGGTATTTTTGTGGCTTATAAAGAAAGTGAGTCTAGCTGGAATAATGCGGTAATTCCAGTACAAATTTCTGAAAATAGTGCCGATAATAATGCTAGTGGTTTAGAAAATAAATCATCTGACACTTCTATTAATGCTATACCTGATATTATTAATGCTATACCTGATATTATTGATGCTATACCTGATATTTTAGATGATATTCACACATCTGTTAATGAAGGAAATTTAGTAGATGACGAAGTATGCGTTACGGAAGTTAGTGAATACTTATTAGTTGACGACAATAAAAATTCTTTAAACGATAGTAGGAACTCGCTAGGTAATGATATTATTTCAAGTTTCCAGCCGAATGAGGATTGTGTAGGCCAGGTTGATAATATGGTTTTAAATAAAGTACATGAAAACCAGACTGAGAATCAGGATGAAAAGTTGACACAGAGTTATACTATAGGTAGTTTAGCTGATGCTTCGGAAGTTATAGAGAAAGTTTGCAATAAAACGCACGAGTACGAAAAGCTTAATCTTCCTAAAACTGAAGCAGTGTTAAAGAATTTAAATGATAACGATTCTGATATCGCAAGTTTCAAAGAAACTTTTTTGTCAAAAGAGGATAAAACTAAAGTTAAGGGGGATAAAAAACGTGAAAAAGCGCCTTCAGGTTCCAGCATTAAAACTGCTAATACTATAGTAATTAAGGCGGTAAACAAGAAGTCGTATAAGCACAAATACGAAAAGCAGAGTCAGGTTGTTGAAAAAATAGAATCTGCATTAAAATTTAATACCGATACAAGCAAAAGTACGAAGAAAGGTAAAGTGTGCACTACAAAAACTCCATCAAAGGAGGAATGCGTCGCTGATAAGGTACACAAGGTTATGAAAAGGATAGATGACAATTTTAAAGCTCCTTTGCATAAGTACAGGAAACGCAAGATATCAGCCGCCCAGCAAGGTTGGCCTCCTCCCAAGAGACCTCCTGTCCATCGTCAAGCCGGACCAGCGCCTCAGGACCTACGACCTGCTGCACGAAGGATGCCCACACGGTCAACGAACCCCTTTACTAGGACTGCGACCATCAAGAGAGGTTCAGCGGATTGGACAAACTGGTGCAGTGAAGTTGCTGCATTCATGAGGAACAAGTCTTGTATCAATTCTCTTATTCTAACTCCCACCCTTTAATAAAATCGAACCAAATTGGTTTGAAGTTCCCCAGTGTATATACTGTGTAAACATTTTGAGGGGAAGTGGTGAGGCACTGAAAAAAAACGGTATACTGTTGTTTTATAAATTTTTGAAGGGGACATGTAGTGAAAAAAAAAATACATACTAACTACAGATAACAAACAACTAACATACTAACTTCGCAAATCATAACACATGTACATTATAAATTGGGGGAGAGCAGATACAGTCAAGAAATGTCATGCTGTGCAATTGTGTTGTCACTTTTAATTAAAATAGATATTTTAGGGCGCAGTTGGCCAGCCCAGTATCCGCAACTCTGCAAATCCACTGTGTAATGGTGTCACCTGGACCCTTCGGGGTTAGTTTTGTAAAATGGTAGTGGCGTTTTTCCCCCACACAACGTGTGGAAGGTTTTTTGGCTTTGCCACCCATTATGTCAAAAGTCAGACCAGCACGCGTTTTCAATTAGTTAACTGAAGCCGTTCAGACCTCAGTTACCTAATTTTTTTTTTCGAGGGAGGCCAGTGTAAGGTATACACAAGATTCGATTCACAAGAATCGAACTTTTGAGTGAATTAAAGAAGCTGCTTCAGATATGCTAATTTTGGCATACGCGCTTAGTATAAATACCACGCAGCGTCATTAATGAAGAAAGGGAGTTGTTGTTAAGGTTGAAAAGGTGTTATCCTGCGCTGGTGCTTTACGGGCCAGAAGTTTACGTGGCAGTACTGCTGGTTTGACTTACTGTTCGTGAGTATAAAAAAGATATTGTTCTTAAAAAGCTGTATTTACATTCCGTACAAGTAGTACGCATGCTTATTGCTGTACAAGCCAATTATATGTGCAGCGAATTCAATAAACATTATTTCATGTATAAACTGTGTTTGTATATAATTCAAATAGAGTGCTACTTCAAATTATATACACCCAAGTCTGGGTAGAAGTGAGCATAGATTCTCTATAAGTTCCCTGAATATTTTAATGATGAATATCATTATTTTGAACCATGTTTTAAACAGAAAATTATAAGCACCAAACAAATAAAAATTTAACAAAATTTATTCGAAAAGTGCCTTAAACTCATCATTGCATTTTTTCTACTTTGATGCTAAAGAAAATATTTTCCTTAAAAGATAAGAAAGGTTTGATGGTATTATATATAGGAATTAAATATGGGACCTGTGTTTCTCATGAGATAAATACTCAATCTTAAATTATTGCACATGTCATAACTGAACTTCCCTGAATATTTTTCATGATGAATATCATTATTTTGAATCATGTTTTAAACTGAAAATTATAAGCACCAAACAAATAAAAATTTAACAAAATTTATACGAAAAGTGCCTTAAACTCATCATTGCATTTTTACTACTTTGATGCTAAAGAAAATACTTTCCTTAAAATTCAATTCTTCTGCTGAATTCTTTTTTAAAGCACAAATGAAGGAGATTGAGGATTTTGAGTTTAAAATTCAAAGAATATGCTTGGATCTTTTTATTGTTTGAGCTCAGGGGAATTTCTTACTGCAAAATGAACTCGTTTGTTGCTTGGAAATCTCTTTCGATTCTAAACACAAGGAAATTAAGTATCGATAACTTACAATTTCTTTATGCTAAAGATAAATTTAGATTTTAAAATTTCATGTCATTATCATTTCTATTCCTTATCTGTAGCTTCTGTTTTGCATTTTTTGCAAGTTTCCTTTCAGCCGAAATTTCAGTTATTTTTTTCTAAAGCTGGAAAATTCTTAATTGAAAGAAAAAGTCAATGAAAAGTCAAGAATAAATTGAAAATTTATTTCCTTTTTCGCAGTTGGTAATCAAAATGAAGTTTTATAACCAAACAAATAATCTTACGAATATGAAAAAAGTTTCCTACGGTGTAAAGCAGTTATTTTACTTATTAGTTCTGTTGAAAACTGCTGTCTTTAATGTGCGTGCATATATTTCCCTAAATAAATATAACTTTCTAAATAAATACTTCGTATCCTAACTTAACTCCCAAATTTTATATGGAAAACATTCGCTTTCCTCGGTTTGTCATTCTTAAGTTATTGGACATTGCCATTATTAAGCTATTATGCTAAAAGAGCATTAAGTTTTAGCACTTTCTTCATTAGTGAAGAAAGTGCTAAAACTTAATGCTCTTTTAGAATATTATCTCCTTTCTTCTAATTGTCAGTTGTTTGCTTTCACGTTAATTACAGCTTTTTCAATTTAGGTACAAATACATACACATGACATCTTTGTTAAAACCTTTCGGTCCAGAAAAAATGAATAACTGTCTATGTAACTAGCAATTTTATTCCCTTTTATCAGATCAGTTTGTCTTAAAATCACTGTATAGAATAATTTTCAAAGATTTTTAATTCGAGACTCAAACCTAATTTGTATATTTATTTAGAGGTTTTTCAACTTTATTTTTGGGGAAGTGAAGTGCAAAATAAAGGTCTTACGAAATGCATCAGTAAATACATACAATAAATAAAATTGTCTTATTATATGTAATAAATTTCACAATATGCTCTACGGTATGACACAGTTACTTTCCTTATCAGTTTTGCCGAAACTTGCTGCCTTAAAAACACAAATATGTATTTCTCCAATTAATCATATTTCTAAGAAAATGCTTCATATCCTACCTTTGCTAAAATTTATACTCAAAACATTTGTTCTCCTAGGTTTCCCATTGTTAAGCTGCGGTAATAAAACTCACTGTTAGTGATTGAAAAGAAAGGTGCAAAATTTAATAATCTCTGATTGTATTGTCTCTGATTTTTAATTTTCAGCTGTTTCTTTCATGTACCTATATATATATATATACTAGCTGTACCCGGCCACGCGTTGCTGTGGCTCAGTCTGGTTAAATGGAAAAGAAAGAAAAGAGAAAGCACGTTTCTAATATGTTTAATTTATAAAAGCTGCAAAGCTGTTACTCATTTAGCACTACCCAGGGGGCACGTGTAGCTTAAAGTATGCTACGGACGTGTGTAACGTTACCCACCAACATATTTTATAGTTCAGTATTTAGTACTTGCTCGTTTTATGTAATATCTTGGCGAAAGAATTGTGTTCCCCTTCACCCGCTGCAATGAAAATTAAAAAAAAAATTAAAATGTTTAATTTTACAATACTTGTGGATATACAATATTTTTTGTTGTTCCATTGTCTGTGCAGATATATAGATTGTCTGGTTTTCCGACTCTAGAACACGCAACATATAATTGTCCATGTGAGAAACAATCCGTGTCTAAATCTAACCCGCACAATTGTAAAGATTGGCCCTGAGCTTTATTGATGGTGATCGCAAACACCAATCGAATTGGGAATTGCAATCTCTTAAATTTAAATGGCATATCCTTTGGAATCATGGGAATGCGACGAATGAGGACATCTTCACATTTGAATGGTCCTGTCAAGACCGTTCCTTCTACGGCGTTGCTCAGTAATTTTTTTACTGCAAGCCGCGTGCCGTTGCAAAGCTTTGGTTGGTTGATATTTCGCAACATTATAATTGGCAAGCCGATTTTCAATTGCAGTACGTGCGGTGGCATCCTTGGCAGATCGAGTGAATTCAAAAATTCTGTTGGATAATGAACCGCTTCATCTGCTTCCACAACAGTTTCGACGGACATGTATGTGACTGCCTCGCTTTGAATGTTATACTGAATGATATTGTTAAGTTCGTAGACGTCTTTGTTCATGGCGGCAAGAATAGCTCCTTTCACTCATCCAATTATGATTCTTATAATTGGTTTGAATATTGGGAAATACTTTTTCAACCAATTCTTCTTCTGACGATACTAAATTGCAGAAGTTATGAGGCAATGAAATTCGTCCTGATGTCAGATCAACTGGCACCTTTCCGTTCCCAATTTCTAGCAATTGATGTCAGAATAACTCAGCTGATTGATCGTTTTGCAGATGGACACGCGTATTTGTAGATAATTTCAACGTCTTTACATGTCGACACAAAGCAGAGTATTTCAGGCAAGCATTTATTTCGTCCACTGGTGTCGATCGAGGAATTATAGGTAATGTTTGCCTGAAATCCCCTACAAGCAATATTAATGCGTTCCCAAATGGTCTGATGTTTCCACGCAAATCTGGCAATTATCGATCAAGAGCCTAGAGTGATTTTTTGTGTGCCATTGTACATTCGTCCCAAACAATAAGTTTGCCTTTCTGCAATACTTTTCCCATGCCGGATGCTTTGGAAATGTTGCACCTGGGAGTTTCAATGAATTGCGTGTTCAATGGCAATTTCAAAGCGGAATGTGCAGTTCTTCCACCTGGTAGCAATGTCGCAGCTATTCCGGACGACGCAAGAGCTTAGGCTATGTCATTTTAGGATCGAATTGCTGCCAGAATCAATCTAATAAGAAACGTTTTACCAGTTCCTCCTGGCGCATCTAAGAAGAATATTTCTCCAACTCCGTTATTGACAGTTTGCATTATTTGATCGTAAATGCCTTTTTGCTCAAGCTAACGCTTGAGCAAAATAAATATTTGATTGCACATACGACAAAAAATCACCCGTGTTGTAATTTTGTTCACGACGCAATTCTACACCGAACGAAGCAACAGCAGATCGATTCGGTGATGGCATTCCCAATTGATTGAGAACTTTGTTCGCGATTTCTAAGCACAAATCTTCAATTATTATCAACGCTTCGTTGTAGATTTCTGCTATGAAATCCATGTTCATATTTGAATTTTCCTCGTGTATTCGACGGAAAATATCTTCAGCCATGTGCGTTCTCTTATCTCTTCAATTGTCTTTTATTGTCTAGAACGATCCCTACGTACTTTATGAACTGTGGGGACTGCTGATAGTGGGGTCCCACCCCACCGTGACAAATTTCTGTTCTGAGGGGGAAGGGAAATACATTTCTCGTTTGCCGTAAAATATTTAGTAGAGCGCGTGTTTCAAAAAAGCATGTTTATACCTGTCGCAGGTGTGGCATCTATATAATAGGTATATAAAAATACTCACGTATTCGAATGCAACGTTGTGTCAAAATTTCAAAGAAATCGGGGAAGAACTTTCGGAGATTTGAGGTTTTGAACAAACGAACATTTACATTATTATTGATATATATATATATATATATATATATATATATATATATATATATATATATATATATATATATATATATATATATATATATATATATCAAAGATTTATAAAATTAGTCTTAAAAGCATGAATTTTATAGCTTTGCCGTAACACTGGTTAAAAAAAGATGAATTATTGCATGTATCACTGGTAAAGGTATACTATGATATCACACAATTTAATCTTAAAATCATTATTTAGCATGATAACCCCCATTTACATAATAATTTCAACAGTGATACGAAGTGTCTCTGGACTGCCTTAGTAAGTAGTATTAGTACTTCGTTACAACTTTTGAGCATATTGTATTGGTATTATTTATACACCTTCATCTGTAATCATCCGATATGCCGAAATCTAGAAGTTTTTATACTGTGAGAATATTTAGGGTGACCCCCCTAAATTGGCCCCGAAGCTGTTCATTCTGGAGGTTAAGCTATGAGGAAATAATATTCTCTCAGAATTTTTCCATTGGTAAGTTAGTATACAAATACCTTTGAGCTAGTTTCTACATATTTAAATGTATTCTAATATGAGTGTACTTGTTTTTTTTTGCGAGAACTATTTATATAGTCCTATTTAAATTTCTGAAAATAAAAATTACACCTCAAATACTTCCTGCCCTGTAGAAAAGATAACTACTTAACAAGATAGAAGCTTGGAAGATATATGATGTAATTTAATTCCTACCTTTGCAATTAAAAAAAAATTTAAATATGCATTTCCTTTTCTGCAAATCTGTGATCATTTAAATTAAGAAAACTCTCCGTAGCTGAACATTAGAATTTAGGATCTGCAGTGTCAACTAATGCCAGGTCGAAGAATAAAAACCCTCGCGATTTGCAATTAAATGCGTTTAAAAGAAGAATGATTCAAAACGTGCGGAATCCTCATAAGGTAAACACATCGAATAATTAAAATATAATCGATATAATGAAAAATTGAGGACATTACTTTAAACAATGGAATAGATTTACGTGTATATGATCTTGTTCTGATAATGTATCCAATCAGTCAAAATTCTGTTGTTTCTTCCTTAAGTGAGATTAGAAATAGAATGTTTTTAATCTTCAAAACACCACACTTCGAATCCCATATGATGCATTTTGTTTATAACGTATCCATATCTTATATTGCGTCTCTAAAACGTGAGACGTCACCTTGTGAAATATAAAATCTATCTCACCTGTTTTTGCTGGTAAACTAGTACTTAATGACCAGATCGCTGACTGCACAATTAACATTATCGAAATTTCAAGCTTTCCTTCACTGAATGGCATCATAATGGCGGCACGACCACTTGGACCACAGACGTAGCAAATGAAGGGGAATAAAAAAAGGATAGAACGGTTTGTATCACGTTATCAAACACTGATAAAACGCCACGGCCCACGACAAAGAATTAATCTTTTGACAAAATAAATTGATTTTTTTTTTTTTGTTATTTATAAGTGTAGGTGTTTGTGTCGAGTGAATCATGGGATTTCTCTAAAGAATAGAACTACGTGAAACAAAAAGTTATCTTTTCATCATTTGGATAAGTGAATAACAGTAAATTAATACAACTTAACTCACGAGTCCGGCGGAAAAGCGCCGATTTCACGATGTCTTCTGTAAACATCTAAAGCAACAAACATATAAAAAAGATCTGAAAAAATAGTAAAACTAACTTTAGAGTCACTGAGACCAGTCGGTGAATTATTCAAACAGTTCTTTCCGCAAAAGAAAAGCAGAATGTGTTACAGAATCTCCCGAAATCATACTGAACAAATATCAGTAGCTTCAAAATTGAAGCAGTGCAAGTAAGATTCCTTGACAACATGGCCAATTCTAGCTTTAGCAACGAAAGTGTGTAAGGTATACATAAGATTCGATTCACAAGAATCGAACTTTTGAGTGGATGAATTAAAGAAGCTGCTTGAGATATGCTAATTTCGGCATACGCACTTGGTATAAATACCAAGCAGCTTGATTAATACAGAGGTTGAAAAGGGTTTTGTTAAGGTTGATAGATAAGCGAGTTAAGGGAGCTACGAGGTAAGCAGCTCCAGGTGCTATCCTGCGCTAGTGCTTAGGGGGCCCAAAGTTTACGTGGCAGTACTGCTGGTTTGACTCTCTGCTGGTTTGTGAGTATTTGCAAAGTGTATTTCTATTGAATGTTAATATATATTCCGTACAAGTAGTACGTATGCTTATTGCTGTAAAAGCAAATTCTATATGTGCAACGAATTCAATAAACATTGTTTCATGTATAAACTGTGTTTGTATCAAATTCATTTAGAGTGCCACTTCAAATTATATACACCCAAGTCTGGGTAGAAGTGAGCTATACTCTATAAGTGGCAATCCGTCTGGGAACCCTTTCTAGGGGTAAATTAAAACAAAACCAATTCTTTATTGCAGCATTAGTGGGATAAGCAACAGTTGCACAGGCACTATGATTGACTGGATCTATCAAAAGGCTTAGGTCATAAATGATTTAAAGGTGCAATCCACTGCAACAGATGTCTTTCGAAACCGGATACAACAGTGATATCCCTTGGTGAGCCTGGAGTCAGAATTGTACCAGAAGAACTATCGGAGAGAAATAAGGAAGAGTATTTTTAAGGATTTCAAATTTCTTAGGCCAATCACACAGGCCTTTTAACAGAAATTAATCATTTAGCACTGATGAATATTCTCAACAATGAATTACCTTCCAAACAGTACCTTTTATATATGTCTGTGGCAACTGCAATGACCGCTTAAAGTCTGTTTGAAAGCCGGGTTTCCGTTTCCCCAAATTTGAGGCCAGAATTTTGCGAAACTCTCACTTTAGACCTAATTAAAGAACGTTTCCAAAGAAGGAACACCTAAGTTTTCACAATGCAAAGGACGTAGGGTAATCTAACTAGAGACATTTTTTTAAAAATCGAATGAATTTAGAGTGCTGCGATAGCTAGAGTACATTTCATTATAACAATAAGTATAACTTCCCATTTTTAATTTGATTATTTCATTTTGGAGACCGTTTTTTTATAGGATATCAACCTACAGAAATGCAAATAAAATTAAATAAGTTATTTTATTGTGGTATATATTCCTCGAAATTACATATTTGCATCATGCTTTCATGAAATGATACTTAGTATGAAAAGATGTTACATATTTCTGCCGTGTTTTTGTTTGTAAAATAATTACAGTCTCTTCTATAAATTTGAAACTATTGGTAGAAAAATAATGTTTTATTTAATTTTTTTTTTTTTTTTTTTTTGGGGGGGGGAGTTTGCAAGAAAGTTCGAAAAGTTTAAAGTAGCACAAAAAAGTGCTTGCCGTGTTTGTGAACGGTCCATTGCGATAATCACATCTACAGTCGGATCAGGTTAATTGGACCACCGGTTAATCAAACCAGCCGCTTATTCGGACCGAATCCTAAAGAACCGAAACAAATCCTATTGTATAAGCCTAATAGGGCGTGTTCGTGTAATCGGACCATCCGGTTATTAGGACCAAAATGATCGCATCCCGATGTGGTCCGATTAACCGGAATCGACTATATTGCTCCCCAGCCTGATTGGGGAGCTATTCTTAAGCCTTTAAATCAGGGATGGGCATTAAGTCGATCGCGATCGGCCGGTGGACCACCAAGACATTTTGGGGTGACCGCCTTTACTAAGACCTAAGACGCGCATACTAAAAGAAACATATTTATGGAACACCGACATAGACACCGACAAAGAGTAAGTTTTTTTTATTGTAGTTACGTAGTTAAGTACATATTCTGTATTTATTATTAAGTTATAATAAATATTGTAAACCTTTTTTTTAAGCTCACCACACCTACGTTACTGGGTGGACACCGCAACACCTTGAAAAAATTAGAAGTAGCCCGCACCCTGGAAAAGTCTGTCCACCCCTGCTTTAAATGAATAAGCCACTCGCTTATCTTTTATTGTCGATTTTAAGACGCTGTGTGTTCCAATGGATCTGATATTACTTATACGTGCGTGCTTGTTTACTGCATAGACTGAAGAACAGTTTTGGACAATTGGTGTTTAATTCAATTTATTTGACTTCATTTGCACATTTTGTGATAAAACAGTGTAGTATGATTTATACAGTAGAACTACAACAATATTCCAAATTCGCTCACACCAAAATGTCAACTCTTTCGCTAATGTCGCTTGTATTTACACGTCCACGTCTTCCCCGTGAATAAATTTCCATAATTACATGCTCACTGAAACGATTCTTGCCAGCATGGCAAGAATGATGCTATTTACAAGTTTGGGTGTTATCCAATGCGAAAATAATCGATATTTCCTCTAATATCTCTGTAAAATTCTTTCATCATATTTTGGTGGCGGTGTATCGGGAGGCCTCGGGTGGACTTCTGGAAATTTCGCATCTTCCCCGCTCGTATCAGAAAGCACAACTTCGGAATAAGCAGGTGGTTTACCACCAACACCGCACGCGCGTGGTTGCCCAGCGTGACATCTGAGGGGCGATTCGTGAAAAGTTCTTTGTGAAATTCTGTACGAATCGATCGCGTTTTGAAGGCTAGTTCTGTTCTGCAATGTTTGCTGATTTCTATTTTGAGGACGATCAAGCACTGGAAGTTGCCTTAGTGTCTCTGGTGAGTCATTGTTGTCACGCTCCTTATAGAATAAGAAATTGAAAAGAAGATACAGAAAGCACATGAGAAGAAGTCCGCCGACAATTACCCACAACACTGGATCCGCATCGTATGAGTGATTCTTGTAGTCAGGTTCATCTGGTGATACGGTATATTTTTCCCAGAAAAATGGGCTTCTAGTAGTAGAGATGAAAAATCTGTCTGTATCATCATCAAAGGGTGACAGCTGAACTAAAAAAGAAAGAAAGTGCTTCATGATTCAGTTTAAAACTTACAATAAAAGCATCATGATAATGATATGTCTTGAAATTTACTCAAGAACGAAACTTATTAATCAGCATTTATGGATGACCCCTCAGACACACCACTGGTACGACCGAATATCTCCTGGTGGTGCCCTTACTGTCAAGGGCAACAGAAGGATGCAGACCACCATTAGCAGATTTGCTATTGGACACCTAAAGTGTCTTGTTTACAATCAGGGGCAAAAATCTTTCCCCCTTACAATAAAAGCATCAAGCTTACAATAAAAGCATCAAGATAATGATATGTCTTGAAATTTACTCAAGAAGGAAACTTATTAATCAGCATTTATGGATGACCCCTCCGACTCACCACTGGTACGACCGAATATCTCCTTGTGGTGCCCTTACTGTCAAGGGCAACAGAAGGATGCAGACCACCATTAGCAGATTTGCTATTGGACACCTAAAGTGTCTTGTTTACAATCAGGGGCAAAAATCTTTCCCCCTTACAATAAAAGCATCAAGCTTACAATAAAAGCATCAAGATAATGATATGTCTTGAAATTTACTCAAGAAGGAAACTTATTAATCAGCATTTATGGATGACCCCTCAGACACACCACTGGTACGACCGAATATCTCCTGGTGGTGCCCTTACTGTCAAGGGCAACAGAAGGATGCAGACCACCATTAGCAGATTTGCTAGTGGACACCTAAAGTGTCTTGTTTACAATCAGGGGCAAAAATCTTTCCCTTTTTGCTCTAAATGTAATAACGCTGAAGCCTCTCCTGGCCATATTCTAAACTGCCTGGGGCTTGCAAAGGAGGATATTTATAGAGACCCTTTGCTTGTTAACGATTTCATAGTAACTTTTGGCCTCTTGGACCTGGTCTAGCCTACGGCTAGAGCGGGTGGAATAAGTCACACACACACAGATAATGATATGTATAACTTGCATGTGAAGTTAAAAATACCAGGTTAGTGTATTAAAATACAGTTAAGCCTACTGGTGTAGGAAATTATTACCTGCTTCTTTCTTCTGAAACAATTCACTTAAAATTATGATGGTTTAAATTAAGATTATCTGGCACCAATTCTATGGTTGTAGATAGTCTATTTGATTTATATGAAATCAGTTTAAAGTTTTAAAATGTTTCTCTCACCGCTTTCAGCTACTTAACCTTGCGGGTGAATACCCCGTAAAGTCGAAACGAAAAGTTTTTGAAAATGAAAATTTTTGCTTAAAAATAAATCTTTTTTCTCCCATTTCTTGGATTAATACCAATGATTTATTTCTGTGTAAGACTATCTCTTGAACGAAATTAATTAATAAATGTCATTAAAACAATATTCACTTTTTAATCCTTTCATTGATAGATGCGGAAATAAACTAGCTGTCCGTAGTTTATATTAATTATTTTCAATTTACTTACCCCCCCCCTCAACTTTTATTTTAACTTAAAAAGAAATAAAGTATAATCGAAACTGCAGCACTATCTCCTTACTAAACATGATAGCCAATAATTACAACCTAAAAAGATCTTACTATTTCCTTTAATGAACCTACGAAAAGAAAATGACATTTTACATAATAACGAACTTCTCTAATTTATACAGCAATTACGATTCCCTACTCTCTTTCATTTATGCCTGCTCTTTAGGGGAATATTTCAAATTTATTCCAAGAGGAAAAATTGAACTGTCTTTTTTCGAAAGACAAGAGCATTTTAGGCTTTGTACAAGGTGCGCCCATAAAGTAACCGGACAATTTTTTTTATAAATAAGAAAAATATTACTCACATTCATGTAAATTTATCTCCTTCAAAATAATAGCCAAAGGAGTCTATGCAATTTTTCCAACGTTTCTTCAAGTTATCGAAACACTGTTTATAGGCGTCGGAACTAACCGCTCGCAAAATACGCGTAACATTTGATTTAATATCCCAGACGTTTTCAAATTTCCGCCCTTTCATGGATTTTTCATGTTTTGATTACAAAGGACTTATTCACCACGAATTTGTTCCTGAAAATCAAACAATTAATCAGTATTTTGACAAGGAGGGGCTTTTTCGATTAAGAAACAGGATAAGGCGAGTTAGGAAGGAACTGTTTGATTCTGGGCAATGGTTTCTTTTACCCGATAATGCTAGGCCCCATACAGCAATTTCTGTACAACAATATATTGCTAAGCATTCAATTACAGTGATAAATCACCCACCATATTCTCCCGACATATCGCCAGCTGATTTTTATCCTTTTTCCGAAGCTTAAGATGGCCATGAAAGGGCATAGATTTGAAATCGTCTCGGATGTTAAATCAAATGTTACGCGTATTTTGCGAACGGTTAGTTCCAACGCCTTTAAATAGTGTTTCGATGACTTGAAGAAACGTTGGAAAAATTGTATAGACTCCTTTGGGTATTATTTTAAAGGAGATAAATTTATGTGAAGGTGAGTAATAATTTTCTTATTTATAAAAAACTAGCGGCCCGTCCCGACTTTGTCCAGGTTGAACAAAATATTATATCAATAAATTTCCAGTTGATAGCCAATAAATTGTAAATCTTTTTTTACCTTAAAAATAACCTTAATAATATCTTAAATTAATATTACGTTAGTTAATAATTAAAGTTAATTTTTTAAAAGAAAAAGGCTTGCCGGAGAACGGCTAGATTCGAACCGCTAATGTCAGAACAGAAGTCCACCGCGATAGCACCACGCTAAGGATCGTTGAAGACTTCGGCACAAAAAGCGGCAGAGGATAGTAGCGGTAACAATGGAGATTGTTAGGATTAAGCCCCTAACTTTATTTCTACCGATCAGATATACATTATATATAGCCTGTGTCCATCTGGAATAATGTACCTTTCAAACAGTGAAAGAATTTTTCAAATAGGTGCAGTGGTTCTGGAGATTACCCCCCGCGTACAAAATCGCTCTCTCTTTATATATAAGTATTTATTGTCCGGTTATTTATCGGCGCACCTTGTATATTTATCGGACTAGATGAAGCGCAGATGATTATTTTTTTTAACAATATATATACATTTTTAAATTAGAAGTTTCTTTCATAGTTCAAATTTAGATCAATTTTAGATATTTAATAAGTGCGTTTTTGTAACAGTGTGATAAATTATTTTACTCCGTAAAACGGTCCTCCTGTGCAAAGTGACTACTGGTGTTGTTGTTGTTGCTTATGCCGCTTAACCGACAGCAACATCAGATCAAGTCCCGAAGGCTATGGGCGATGAAGCTGCGGCTCCTGTTTTGACTGGCACTAACGGACAGCAACATCAGATCAAGTCCCGAAGGCTACGGGCGATGAAGCTGCGGCTCCTGTTTTGACTGGCACTAACCGACAGCAACATCAGATCGAGTCCCGAAGGCTACGGGCGATGAAGCTGCGGCTCCTGTTTTGACTGGCACTAACCGACAGCAACATCAGATCGAGTCCCGAAGGCTACGGGCGATGAAGCTGCGGCTCCTGTTTTGACTGGCACTAACCGACAGCAACATCAGATCAAGTCCCGAAGGCTACGGGCGATGAAGCTGCGGCTCCTGTTTTGACTGGCACTAACCGACAGCAACATCAGATCGAGTCCCGAAGGCTACGGGCGATGAAGCTGCGGCTCCTGTTTTGACTGGCACTAACGGACAGCAACATCAGATCAAGTCCCGAAGGCTACGGGCGATGAAGCTGCGGCTCCTGTTTTGACTGTCACTAACCGACAGCAACATCAGATCGAGTCCCGAAGGCTACGGGCGATGAAGCTGCGGCTCCTGTTTTGACTGGCACTAACGGACAGCAACATCAGATCAAGTCCCGAAGGCTACGGACGATGAAGCTGCGGCTCCTGTTTTGACTGGCACTAACCGACAGCAACATCAGATCGAGTCCCGAAGGCTACGGGCGATGAAGCTGCGGCTCCTGTTTTGACTGGCACTAACCGACAGCAACATCAGATCAAGTCCCGAAGGCTACGGGCGATGAAGCTGCGGCTCCTGTTTTGACTGGCACTAACCGACAGCAACATCAGATCGAGTCCCGAAGGCTACGGGCGATTAAGCTGCGGCTCCTGTTTTGACTGGCACTAACCGACAGCAACATCAGATCGAGTCCCGAAGGCTACGGGCGATGAAGCTGCGGCTCCTGTTTTGACTGTCACTAACCGACAGCAACATCAGATCGAGTCCCGAAGGCTACGGGCGATGAAGCTGCGGCTCCTGTTTTGACTGGCACTAACGGACAGCAACATCAGATCAAGTCCCGAAGGCTACGGGCGATGAAGCTGCGGCTCCTGTTTTGACTGGCACTAACCGACAGCAACATCAGATCGAGTCCCGAAGGCTACGGGCGATGAAGCTGCGGCTCCTGTTTTGACTGGCACTAACCGACAGCAACATCAGATCAAGTTCCGAAGGCTACGGGCGATGAAGCTGCGGCTCCTGTTTTGACTGGCACTAACCGACAGCAACATCAGATCGAGTCCCGAAGGCTACGGGCGATTAAGCTGCGGCTCCTGTTTTGACTGGCACTAACCGACAGCAACATCAGATCAAGTCCCGAAGGCTACGGGCGATGAAGCTGCGGCTCCTGTTTTGACTGGCACTAACCGACAGCAACATCAGATCGAGTCCCGAAGGCTATGGGCGATGAAGCTGCGGCTCCTGTTTTGACTGGCACTAACGGACAGCAACATCAGATCAAGTCCCGAAGGCTACGGGCGATGAAGCTGCGGCTCCTGTTTTGACTGGCACTAACCGACAGCAACATCAGATCGAGTCCCGAAGGCTACGGGCGATGAAGCTGCGGCTCCTGTTTTGACTGGCACTAACCGACAGCAACATCAGATCAAGTTCCGAAGGCTACGGGCGATGAAGCTGCGGCTCCTGTTTTGACTGGCACTAACCGACAGCAACATCAGATCAAGTCCCGAAGGCTATGGGCGATGAAGCTGCGGCTCCTGTTTTGACTGTCACTACAAAGGTCGTAGTTCGACTTGGCCAAAGGACCAATCCCGGAATTTTTTAACCCAGTCAAGTGATGAGACCAGAACACTTGGCCCCGCACCTCCAGAGGTAATTTTGAGAACTTGGAGGACATTGCAGCCACGACAGATTTTACGTGCCCCAGCCGCCATTAGTGCACACGGCAGTGGATTTGTCAGCGACGAGCATCGAACTAGTGACTTTCAGATGACTAATCTGCTGTCCTTGCCAACTGGGCCACTGCGCCCCTAACTAGTTATCAGCTTAATTTCGAAATCTTTAACTGAATAGTTTTATTTTTTTAATACAATTTTTTTTGTAAGTTACTGTTTTCCATACCTTAAATTCTGAAGAGTCGCAAGTTTCGGGATTATATAATAAGATTATTTTCTGTACAAAGCAGACACGTTCTGCGATAAAATATCCTCCAGCTCAGCTAAGAGAGTTTTTCCATTATGACGTCATTTTTAGTATTATGACGTCAAAATGACGGGTTACCTTCTAGTAATGTTATAACATTGTTTGCTTTAATGTCTCCAACACAAAAATTATGAAGAGAAAATAGACAGATTCAACTAGAATTTCTTTTGTATATAAGACGTGCCATATATAAGTTAGTGTAGTGATATAAAAGCCTCAGAAATCTATTGTTATGTTAATGTAAGAAATATATTTATCAAAGGTGTGCAATTAGGAAACCCTAAATGTGTAAATAATGCGGTGAACTATTTTATAGTACATATTGAATATCAGCAACAACTAAAATGCTGTTAGTACTGATTAGCAAATAAATAACAGAAGCTGTACCAATTTTACTTTTATCAAATTTTCTAAAATTATTTTGCTAAAGCAGTGGTTCCCAACCTTGGGTACGCGTACCAGTACCGGTACGCGAACAAGCAGCCACCAGTACTCGAATGATTTTACAATTCAAAACAAAAATCTATTAAAAATCTGTATTACGAAAAAAGAAAAGAAATGACTATAATAACTAATAATCCATGCGTTTTAATATTTTAGTTTGGAATTTCTTATCCATTGTTTGTGCTGTAATACTTTATTGGGATTTACCTAATCTCAAAAGATGCCGTCTACACCTGAATGTGTTATCTATGACCACCCCATAAAAATTTGGCACTCGCCTGCGAATTATAACTGTGTCTATAACTGTGTTTGCGAATTATAACTGTGTCTGATTTCTACTAAAAATTGTGTTTTGTGTTTCAAACATCTTTAAATTAATTGCATATTATTAATCAATAGTAATTGTAGTATTAATAAATATTAAGAAACTGTTAAGGTAAGTGTATTAAACTCAGGAGATTTATTTAAAATGATTTTTTCTATATCGTAATTTATTTTGTTCTCCATTGCATTTTATTCCCCATTTCAAAATTTTTGGTCTACCGGTACGTCATCAAATTGTTTACAACGTACAGGTACGGTACTATAAAAAGGTTGGGAACCCCTGTGCTAAATGATTTCTAAGCATTGTTTTTATTTTTTTTTTAATTCATATTCCTCCGATTTAAAGTGGAAAATTGATTTTATAATTATCATATAAGATCTGATTTGTTGTTATTTTTATTTAAAGTGGAAGATTAATACCATAATTATCATTTAAGAGCTATCTTGTTCATCATCACTCGTACTAAGTTGATTATTATTTGCATTCAAATGGGGGGAAAATGTAATTTTTTAAAGACCTGTCATTTGACTCGTTTCGGTAGAAATAGTTATATATACAATTTCCCGAAGCTCAGTAATAAAATCTCCAAATAGCCTGCAATATGCAGGTTCATATTTAGATTTTCAGCATTTTTCTATTTACTTTACACACCCGGTGATTAGCACGGATAATGAAGACTTCATTTTAATACCTTTCTTTTATAGAAAACCTTGAAACAAGAGAGATCAAAACTTAAAATAGATATAAAATATATCACTCACTTTTCGTTATAGGTATTCCGTGAATTAAAATGCATATCGTTGACACAACGAATAAAACGCAAAAAAATCGAAGCCTTCCTCCCGAGTTATTCATGTTACAACCGAAACAAGCATGCGTTTATATGATTTGAGGTTTAAAGAAAAGGAAGTTTATAGACAATATTGCTAGCCTTCATCGCTTATCAGAAATTGATAAAAACATCCCAATCTACAACGTCTAGATCACTATCACAATGAATAGTTAAAAATAAATAAATAAAATCCGCTTTGTTTATTGAAAGGAGGCATACAATACGCAATGCCACTAAACAAGGAAAAGTATGTGAAACAAAAATGTTTCTAAATTACCTCTATTGAATTTCATGACGATATCATTGGACAAGATAACAAAGAAAGATTACTAAAGCCTTGATGTTTTGGCGGTAATATAAAATGAAGCTATGGTTAGGCTAGTGTTAAAAAACTGATGTTTCGCACTGACGAATTACGATTTTTAGAATATAATCTGTAAGGTATACATAAGATTCGATTCACAAGAATCGAACTTTTGAGTGAATGGATTAAAGAAGCTGCTTGAGATATGCTAATTTCGGCATACGCGCTTGGTATAAATACCATGCAGCTTGATTAATAGAGGGGTTGAAAGAAGGATGTTAAAGTTGATAGATAAGCGATAGGGAGCTACGAGGTATGCAGCTCCAGTACTATCCTGCGCTAGTGCTTAGGGGGTCCAAAGTTTACGTGGCAGAATTGCTGGTTGACTTACTGTTCGTGAGTATTGATAAATATATTGTTCTTGAAAGCTGTATTTATATATCTGTATGAATCTTGTTGTTAAAAGCAAAGCCTACGTGTGCAAGAATATTCAATAAACATTGTTTCATGTATAAACTGTGTTTGTATCAAATTCATTTAGAGTGCCACTTCAAATTATATACACCCAAGTCTGGGTAGAAGTGAGCTATTCTCTATAAATCATATTAAAGAAAGGGAATTTTAGCCTTGGTCGACCGTGAGGTACAGCGAGCTGGCTTTCGGTGCTGAGGGTGCTTGGATCGAATCCCGGCGAAGCGCCACTGAAATACTTCCGTTTGTGTCGTCCCTTCATAGGGAGTAATGCTGGTCTGCCTTTGTGGTTCCCCCATTGTAAAATGGCCAACAAAACTGCGGTGAATTATAGGCGAAGGTCTACACGACAAGTGCCTCCGGATTGGTTTTAAAAAAAAAAGGCGTTGATAAAATAAGTACAGCCTCTGCATGTTTTATAAAATCCCCACAAAAGAAAATAAATAAAAATTTTACTGATGCATAATCGGAGAAAGGGTTCTGGACTGTACATGGACCTTGGAAGGTTTTATCCTTGAGAAAGTATATTTCTTCAACCTTTTCCTAAATTTGACTTTTACCCAACGGGGCCTGCACTTTGTCTTTAAGGCTGCTATGTACTAACCCCATTGGATTCGCTCACCTCAATGTTAACCTGTGGAGAAAATTTGTCCACGGATTGCCGACTTGGATTCAAAGATATTTTTTAAAAATTTGTACTCCGTCATAGAGAAAGAAATTTTACACTTATGTACATTTTTCGTTTTTTTTTAAATGCAATTAATATTTTTAAATTTAAATTATTCGAGGAAAAATCTGGTATAGTGCGTTTTAAACGCTTATAAATTCCTTTGGTGGAAGAAATTTATAAAATGAATCCTGTAGCGCTTTGCAGAAAAGTTCGGGCTATCTGACAATACCAATTTTATTTGATTATCAGCATTTATGTACCTGTAAATAGTTGACAAAAATATTTTTAAAATAAGACATTTGGGGGCAGCGCTTCACCCCTCTATGGAGAGAGAGCCATTACAATCCCTCAAAATGTCAATCCTAAGGGGGGTGGAACTCTCGAACTGTCAACTGGACTCCTCCCACCACAGGAGTCTGCAAGAAGAGGAAGAGGGAAATGCGATTTTTTTCTTAGTACATAGCAGTCTTAAGATATTCGCCCATCTTCCCCACGATTTTCTTGGCTACTTTGCTATAGAACTATTTTTAATTTATATGCAAAAATCCAATTATTCCATAAAAGTGAACCAACACTGCTACGAGGGGGGAGCACATGAATAACTCTACCATTGTCGTGGACCGAAACCGAACCTAATCTAGAATCGAGACATTAATCACTATACAGCGCGGGCAGTTCTGCTAGAAACAATAAACATCAAGTTTTCTTTTGGCTCCTAGCTATCCCTTAAAACAAGAAGAGAATTAACGTTCATGGGTATGGGGTAAAAAATACATAATACAAATGGACAAATTGGAATGCATGACATGGCGAAGTTCAATTATGTGGTGTTGCAGCACAGGAAAAGAAATAACAGAACGGAAAAATGAAAACAATTTGTGAGTGTATATATACAGGGTGGTCATAAAAAAACTTCGCCGATATATGGACCTCTAGCGGTAGTTCTGTTCAACCGATCGAGATGAGATTTCAGATATAGTTTTTCAGAGGTATGAGCTCTGGATTTTGTGAACGGCAACAAAGTGGCGCTCACGGTTACAGTTATAGGTACAGAAACTCGAAATTTTTGAATGACAACGCCCACTTTTTCCCGTTGCAAAATGCTCAGCGAATGCGAAAACCCTAATTAGCGTCCCTCGGAAATATCACTACACAAAAGTTATATTGCCTCACAATCTAACCAACATATTGACAATAAAAAATAATTACCTGTGGTAGTTGGTTGTATAAGGTGATAGCCTTCAGCACCCAAAGTTTCCGAAGTTTGAGTCAATAGCTTGACAACTGGCCTGAATAAAACACTAGCCAGCGAAGACAAATGGAGCGCAGAAGCTTCTACCACTGGCCACTAGGTGTCTCTGTACGTCGGACAAGCTGTTGACGCTGTTCTTTACCTGCCCGGTATCACGGGCTCGGTGCAAGATCCGAAATACAAAAAAATTACTATGTGTCAAAAAGTTACCCCTGCAGTCACAAAGTCTTACGGTACCGATTATTTGATCCCAAATTATTATTTTTTTTTCAAAGTTTATACGAGTAACCGTTAAAACGAGCCTTTTCAGTCATCCTAAGCATCTCGTAGTAACCGAGTTCCACTGAAGTAGGATAAAGTTTTCATCCTTAAGGCAGTCCATCGATTGGCCAAACAGATCTTATATCCCTAGTTGAATTTGAGAAGTTTTCACTTAATATTTTTCCAATCTACGGTTAACAAAGGGATTACTTTTTTTCTATTTCGTTTTCTGCAGCTTGATATGGACCTTTGAGTTCAATGCTTGTGTCCAGTACTCGTGTTGTGCAATGCCAATCATTTTATTTTAAGTATTTCTTTTAACGAAAAAAGAACAAATTTGTTTTCAATGTAATAGACATTATTTTAACGCTCAGTAAAAACAATTATCACGGAAAATATTGAATTTTTTTAGTAAAGTTTAGATAGTTCAGACTCTTTTTTTAAACGTCTTCTTTCAAGTGGGAAAACATAATTAGAAAAATCAGTTCCTAATCGTAACACAATTTTTTGAATTTTTTTGGTAAATTTTAGATAGTTCGGACTCTTTTTTTAAACGTCTTCCTTCAAGTGGGAAAACATAATTAGAAAAATCAGTTCCTAATCGTAACACAATTTTTTGAATTTTTTGGTAAATTTTAGATAGTTCGGACTCTTTTTTTAAACGTCTTCCTTCAAGTGGGAAAACATAATTAGAAAAATCAGTTCCTAATCGTAACACAATTTTTTGAATTTTTTTGGTAAATTTTAGATAGTTCGGACTCTTTTTTTTAAACGTCTTCTTTCAAGTGGGAAAACATAATTAGAAAAATCAGTTCCTAATCGTAACACAATTTTTTGAATTTTTTTGGTAAATTTTAGATAGTTCGGACTTTTTTTTTTAAACGTCTTCTTTCAAGTGGGAAAACATAATTAGAAATATCAGTTCCTAATCGTAACACAATTTTTTGAATTTTTTTGGTAAATTTTAGATAGTTCGGACTCTTTTTTTAAACGTCTTCCTTCAAGTGGGAAAATATAATTAGAAAAATCAGTTCCTAATCGTAACACAATTTTTTTGAATTTTTTTGGTAAATTTTAGATAGTTCGGACTCTTTTTTTAAACGTCTTCCTTCAAGTGGGAAAACATAATTATAAAAATCAGTTCCTAATCGTAACACAATTTTTTGAATTTTTTTGGTAAATTTTAGATAGTTCGGACTCTTTTTTTTAAACGTCTTCTTTCAAGTGGGAAAACATAATTAGAAAAATCAGTTCCTAATCGTAACACAATTTTTTGAATTTTTTTGGTAAATTTTAGATAGTTCGGACTCTTTTTTTAAACGTCTTCCTTCAAGTGGGAAAATATAATTAGAAAAATCAGTTCCTAATCGTAACACAATTTTTTGAATTTTTTTGGTAAATTTTAGATAGTTCGGACTTTTTTTTTAAACGTCTTCTTTCAAGTGGGAAAACATAATTAGAAATATCAGTTCCTAATCGTAACACAATTTTTTGAATTTTTTTGGTAAATTTTAGATAGTTCGGACTCTTTTTTTAAACGTCTTCCTTCAAGTGGGAAAATATAATTAGAAAAATCAGTTCCTAATCGTAACACAATTTTTTTGAATTTTTTTGGTAAATTTTAGATAGTTCGGACTCTTTTTTTAAACGTCTTCCTTCAAGTGGGAAAACATAATTAGAAAAATCAGTTCCTAATCGTAACACAATTTTTGAATTTTTTTGGTAAATTTTAGATAGTTCGGACTCTTTTTTTAAACGTCTTCTTTCAAGTGGGAAAACATAATTAGAAAAATCAGTTCCTAATCGTAACACAATTTTTTGAATTTTTTTGGTAAATTTTAGATAGTTCGGACTTTTTTTTTTAAACGTCTTCTTTCAAGTGGGAAAACATAATTAGAAATATCAGTTCCTAATCGTAACACAATTTTTTGAATTTTTTTGGTAAATTTTAGATAGTTCGGACTCTTTTTTTAAACGTCTTCCTTCAAGTGGGAAAATATAATTAGAAAAATCAGTTCCTAATCGTAACACAATTTTTTTGAATTTTTTTGGTAAATTTTAGATAGTTCGGACTCTTTTTTTAAACGTCTTCCTTCAAGTGGGAAAACATAATTAGAAAAATCAGTTCCTAATCGTAACACAATTTTTTAAATATATGACAAGTTTCTGTTGTATTCATAACTAGTTCTGTGTAGTTATGTGTTTACTAAATGGTTTAAGTATAAATATTTGTTTAAGGCCGTATATTTCCATTTTTTTATTTTTCGTCACTCATTGGTTAGTCACGGGCGACGCTGAAGTCGCGTTCTACTTATTTTGAACAGCGGGAAGCGATATTTCCTCTTCGAATGAATTTAATAATGTGCTTGAATTTTGCTGCATGTGAGGAATTTAGTCTGTAGCAACTGTCTCACTTTAATGCACTTTAAATTTCTGTATTAGTATAAAAACATCCGAAAATATTTTTATAATACCTTTTCATGAATATATGTAATCATAAAGAAATCTTTTTATAATGGACATAAAAATATTTCTTTATGAAAAATACTTTATTTCATCGAATCTAATTGAAAAGATTCATGCTTGTTTCGTTTTCGATGCATATATTTTTGTCATGAATATATGTATAGAAGGGCGGTTTTACGCGAACCTTCAAAAGGATATTCAATACCATATAAGTTTTACTATTTGTTTCCATACTTACATTGTTATTCCGTAAAGTTACTTCTGTAAATCCGTCTGATCTTGGGGCAATGATTTTCCCAAGCTTTAAGGTTATCGATTAAGGCAATGGTTCCCAACCTTGGGTACGCGTACCAGTACCGGTACGCGTACAAGCAGCTTCCGGTTCGCAAATGATTTTACAATTCAAAACAAAAATCTATTAAAAATCTGCATTACGAAAAAAGAAAAGAAATGACTATAATAACTAATAATCCATACGTTTTAGTATTTTAGTTTGGAATTTCTTATCCATTGTTTGTGTTGTAATACTTTATTGGGATTTACCTAATCTCAAAAGATGCCGTCTACACCTGAATGTGTTATATATGACCACCCCATAAAAATTTGGCCTGCTAATTATAACTGTGTCTATAACTGTGTTTGCGAATTACAACTGTGTCTGAGTTCTACTAAAAATTGTGTTTTGTGTTTGAAACATCTTTAAATTAATTGCATATTTTTAATCAATAGTAATTGTAGTATTAATAAATATTAAGAAGCTGTTAAGTTAAGTGTATTAAACTCGGAAGATTAATTTAAAATGATTTCTTATATATCCTAATTTATTTTGTTCTCCATTGCATTTTATTCTTCATTTCAAAATTTTTGGTCTACTGGTACGTCATCAAATTGTTTACAACGTACAGGTACGGTACTATAAAAAGGTTGGGAACCCCTGGATTAAGGGGTGTCGCTGTGGAGACGGGGGTAGGGGACACATGTGAACCCAAAATATTGTTATATAGTCTTGAACGTCTTAAGGGGACTCACTACCCTTAAATCTTTAAAACATTCGATTTTTTGGAAAATATATATGTTAAAGCCTGATCATTTCTGAATAAATAAAACAAACCGCATGAAAAAATTCCGCTTAATTCCGGAGATATTGATATTCTAAATATTTAATTACTGATCAAGTTTATGGTAAGAAAAATTTTAAACTCATTTTTCTCAAAATGTAAATTTTGCATCATTACGCAACTGATATCTCAAAAACTATGAAACATAATTCCATGAAATTTTTATCACTGCATAATCATGTTATTTTACAGTGTCTGAACTAGAATTATTGCAATCACTGCACATTTTATTATTTTTTTTTCAGGGGTAAATTAATGCAAAAATTTAAGAAAATTTTAAGTATATATTGAGAAGTTTTAAAAAAATTGAAAAAATATTTTAATGCTGAATGTTTTATGTTCAATTGTATGTTGAATTATTTATTTTAAACATAAAAAAGGAATTATGCATTTAAGTGTAAAATTAATTTCATAGTTCTGCGCGCAAGCCGGTATACAATAAAAATGCTTAAAAAACAAGGTATATCTAAAGCATTTGTTTAAGAAATTATTTAAAATTATTTTGAGAGTTGAAAATTTGTTTATTAAAATAACTATATATATTTATCATATACGTAAAATTTAGAAAAATTGGAAGGAAATTGAAATAGTAAGAGTCAAAAAGTATGAAAATATGCCTTATTTCCTCGACTTAAGAGTCGCGAGTCCCCTTAATCTTAAGAGTTGAAGGAATTAATTAGGCATTTAAATGTGTAATCATTACCTTTTTCAATTCCGAAAATATTTTTTATAATATCTTTTCATGAATATATGTGATGTCGATATAATGGACATAAAAAGATTTCTTTATGAAAAAATACTTTATTTCATCGAATCTAATTGAAAAGATTCATGCTTATTTCGTTTTCGAGGCATACATTCTTGTCATGAATATATGTATAGAAAGGCTGTTTTACGTGAATCTACAAAAGGATATTCAATGCCATAATTTTTACTACGTATTTGTTTCCATACTTACATCGTTATACCGTAACGTTACTTATTATTACCTTAAAATTACTGTTACCAAAAAGTTTGAAATTCGTACGTTTTTGTATGAGATATCGACAGAAATGAGTGCATGATTTAAATACATTTGTGTAGATTATATGCAAGAAGTGATAAAAGCGTATTAATTTGGTGTGTTATTTTGCTTGTTATAGTTAATATGATTTGGATAGTTAATTTGAAAATTAAAATTAAAAATTTTTTTTTTTGAATTTTTATTTATGAGTAGTTTTGTTTAGTTATAGCTTATATAATCGTTAAAATATTTCTGTACCACCATGAATTTTTAAATAATGGATTTAAAATAAATTATTCTGTTTCACAAATTTTCATGTTTTAAATATTTGTCATTCATAGGTTAACCCTCTGGCTACGGGAGATGGTATAGTCTCGTTCTACCTATTCTGAACAGCGGGAAACATTCTTTCTTTATCAAATGAATTTTATAAGGCGTTTCAATTTTGATGTATTTGATGAATTTAGTCTATAGCAGCAGTCTCATGCTTATTCATTTTAAATTTCCGTATTAATATTAAAACACCAGAAAATATTTTTTTATAATGAATTGTCACGAATTTATGTAATGTAGATCAAATGGAAAATAAAAATTTCTTTGCAAAATATATTTCATTTCATTGAAATCTTATTTAAAATATTCATGCTTATTTCATTTCAAAACAGAGCTACGTTTTTATTTACAATTTCTGCATTTTTTTTTTTTTTTGCAACAAAGATATATTTGCTTAAACACGGTTTTTTCTTATGAATGTTCTTTCAACAATAAATGTAAATATGATATCGATGATTACGATAACTTTCAACAATGATTACGATATCCAACTCATTAACGTTTAGTTAAAGGTAATCATTTCAGATAATCTCAATTCACTGAGGATACTGCTTATTTATTAAACATTGTTGTCGTCAGTGGCTTATATTTTTGTCAGCACGTATCATTAGAAAACGAAAAGTGACATAAATTATTTCATCCCACAGTCTTAATGTTCCCTCTATATACAAACATTTCCTTCAATGCAACAGTTCAATGCAACAGTTCTTCCATGCAACAGACATTTAAAATTTTTAGCATTATTAATCACTAAATTTAAGTATTTCCCTCTCTGTAATATCTGGGTAAATTCCCATCCTCATAATTTGGTGGAGGGGTTTCAATTGGCTTTGGAGAGACATTTGGAAATTTCGTATTTTCCCTAGCGAAATCAAAGAGCACAACTTCGGAATAATCAGGTGGTTTGTCCCCAGTACTTGAAACATGATACATAGACCCTCCCGAAGGTATATTCGAGCCTGTCGTATTTTCAGATCCAGTTCTGATATCATAATGTTGCGTAACTGTGTTTGGAGGAGGAATTATTGTAGCTGGAGGTGGATGTAAAGTTGCTGATGACTCAATAGTACTACTCTCGTCTCTACTGCATATAAATTTGATTCCGAAGAACAAAAAAAATATGAAAATAGATCCGCCTATAACTATCCAAAACCATGGTTCGAGGGCGATTGACCTGGGCTTGTATTTATAGTAGTCTCGGGGTGTTGTATATCTCTCCAAAATATACGGTTTTCGAGTTGTAGAGCGACGAAACCAAAAATCATCTCGGGTTGTTGTATATTTCTCCCAAATATACGGTTTTCGAGTTGTAGAGCGACGAAACCATAAATCATCATCTCGGGTTATTGTATATTTCTCCCAAATATACGGTTTTCGAGTTGTAGAGCGACGAAACCATAAATCATCATCTCGGGTTGTTGTAGATTTCTCCCAAATATACGGTTTTGGAGTTGTAGAGCGACGAAACCATAAATCATCATCTCGGGTTATTGTATATTTCTCCCAAATATACGGTTTTCGAGTTGTAGAGCGACGAAACCATAAATCATCATCTCGGGTTATTGTATATTTCTCCCAAATATACGGTTTTCGAGTTGTAGAGCGACGAAACCATAAATCATCATCTCGGGTTGTTGTAGATTTCTCCCAAATATACGGTTTTGGAGTTGTAGAGCGACGAAACCATAAATCATCATCTCGGGTTATTGTATATTTCTCCCAAATATACGGTTTTCGAGTTGTAGAGCGACGAAACCATAAATCATCATCTCGGGTTATTGTATATTTCTCCCAAATATACGGTTTTCGAGTTGTAGAGCGACGAAACAATAAATCCTTATCTCGGGTTATTGTATATTTCTCCCAAATATACGGTTTTCGAGTTGTAGAGCGACGAAACCATAAATCATCATCTCGGGGTATTGTATATCTCTCCCAAATATACGGTTTTCGAGTTGTAGAGCGACGAAACCATAAATCTTCATCCTGACTCCATGGTGACAACTGGGCTGAAAAGAAAGAATCAAGTATAAATATTCAATAGACATCATGCTTTAAACTTCACCGTAAAAGCAATGGAATCTTTCAATGTAAAGCTTTCTGTACGATAATCATCGGAAGATAAAGTAACCACACTGAGATAAAATGAAGAGAATGCATTTACAAATATTACGAAGGATTATATTAAAATGCGTACTTTTAATTGATGTTCAGAAATTAGGAATATTTTATTTTATTAGATGTTAATAATTTACACAGTACAATGCTACTCGCTAAAACTTTTAACATATTTGATTTAATTGAAGTTTCTCTCATAACAGGGGCTACGTAATAAACAACTTCGATAATATTTTAAGGTGCGTTAGCTTAATTGAAAAATCTCTCTTAAATGACATAAATATTTTCTTTTTAGATGATGAGAATTTTATAAACCAGCATTCTTTAATGCATCGGAAGTTAGCTTTATGACTTCCATCCCATGTTCTTACAAAAAGTTTCTTTCAATTATTTTCGAAATTTTCCGCATTGGAGAATTTTAAGAGAGATTTTAAAAGAAGAGAAAGAAGAAAGAGAGAGAGAAGAGAGAGAGAGAGAAGTAAGAGAAATTTTAAAAGAATATTTAAGCGTTGGTCTGACTATAAAATCTTTTTTAAAAGTAATTTTTATGTATTAAATGTTAGTAAGATTAAGGTATACGTAATTTGATGGTAATAAGATTAAGTTTTATAAGTTTTATCTTTTGTCATTTATTAACCGATATATATTTTTTAACTAGAATGTTGGCTTTACTTTCTTTTACAAATAAAATATTTAATGCGTGTTAAATGTGTAATTTATAAATCATAAAAGAAAATATTACGAGTAAACCTTCATAGTTATACGTGGTGTTAATTGAAATACTGTAGAACTATAACATTGTTCTTTATTTCTTTCATTCCTTCATGAAGTTTATATGCAAATAAAATTCAGCAAAATAATAGATATTATAGGAAAATATTTTCATTTTGCATCGAAATCGTAAACATATAGTGAGTTAATGACATTTTTAAAATGGATTGAATTTCATTCTTCGTCATTTTAGTATCTATTTGTCTACTAAAACCTTACCAGATAGAACGATAATCATCATTTAAAAAGTTAGGAAAACTTTTTATTTGTAATGTAAAATATTTTTTTAATGTTAAATATTTTTCTCATCAAAGACACAGATCCTCTATTATGATTTCAATCTTTTACCCTAGCGCAAGTAATCGATTATTGTAAAAATAACTTGTTTGTTTCAAAAAAAGAAAAAAAAACACTTCATATTCTATTCCCCTAACCATTATACATCTATAACTTGCATGCAAGCACTTTATACAGCATTTATTATTAATTTTATTGAAAAAGATAACAATACTTCAAGAAATTTTTTCAATGTGGAACTAACTTTTTCTCTTCTCTGGTCGATATACTTAAAACTCAGTAAGGATTTGTGCAAAGTAACTTGCTTGTTTCACAAAAACCACTTCCGATCAGGGGCGGCTCCAGTCCAGGGTTTTTTTTTGGGGGGGGGGGGCACGTTGGCTTTGGGGGGGAGCAAAGTCGGCTCTTAGTTTTATATATATATATATATAAGAAATAAACATCGTCTCGTATGAAATTTAAACTCATTTAATATTAGGTCTACGATTGAATAATTTTAGGCTATGAAAAAAAATACGCCGGGCTTTTTTGGGAGGGGCAATTGCCCCTACTGCCCCCCCCCCCCTTGGAGCCGCCAATGCTTTCGATTCTAGCTCCGAAACATATTCAGGGTGAACTTTAACAGCATGCTTTTAAAGTAAACGGTGAACGGCATGCTTTAAAGTAAACGGTGAACGGCATGCTTTAAAGTAAACGGTGAACGGCATGCTTTAAAGTTCACCGATCTATAACTTGCATGAAAGCCCTTTATAAGTAATTTATTATTGTTTTTATTGAAAAAAAATGATAATACTTCAAGGATTTTTTTTTTCTTTTTTAAATATGGAACTCATTTTTCCGCATCATTTCGGGATTAGTATACTTAAAACTCAACATGGATATGTACAAAATGTTCCTTTATTGTCCTTGTATTTTCTTCTGAAGGTAGGTTTCAATTTGAATTTAAGGGCCGAACACCTAATGACGTGTTGAAGAAGAGTGGTTCCTTACGAACACCGATGGCTCTCATAAGAACGACTGTGCTAATACAGTAGCAGGCATTTATTGCGAACTTTTTAATCTCAAGGCCCCCTGGAGACACGTTGATTGGTCTTTGACGGAGAGATGGAAGCATTGCGTGAAACTTTTCTTAGTTGCAGTGTCACAAGAACCAGTTCACGAAGTTGTTATCCTCTCTGACTTGAGGTCTACGTTACGGGCTATCGATTCCAACAAAAACCACCAGTCAACTGACTTGCATACTCGCCACTTTCTTCTAAATATTTATACAACAAAAATAGAGGGATAATATTGCAGTGGATTCCCGGTCTCTGAGGGCAGGATCAGATTCGACGAGGAGTCTGACAACTTGCCAAAGAAAGAAACAACAATCCTCATGGTGCATATACATTGGTGCAGAGTTTTTCTGCCTGTGCCTTGGGGAATCCAGTGATTTATGTTCACTCTGTACTCTGTACTATGCGTGGATCGCCTCCTCTGGCGGTCCATCAAAGAAAGGGTGGGGGGTCAGCGGGTCAAATGGTGTCGAACGGGGTCGGGGGAGACACCACATCAAATAAACCTTGCGGGCGGGAATGGGGGTAGTTCTAAATACCGTGTCTAATGTTACCGAGACTAATGTGATGACAGGAGTCGGTGGTCTGCAGGCAGAGAACTCTGCACCAATCTATATGCGCTATAAAGATCCCTTATTCCATTAAATTACCAGGAGAAGGAAAATTTTTAACGATTAAATTTTTCAAGGTTTCTTTAAAAGAAATTGTCTTGATGGAATAGTATTTCTGAACAGTCCTGAGTGGCCGAGACAGAAAGGTGTGGCTATGTTTTGGCTTGCCATGGTTACGACTGCCTTTGTAAGCATCTTAATGGTATTAACATTGTCATAGTCCAACTTAGTAATCTCTGTTATTTTCAGGAGGTTATGGTAGAGAACCAGTTTATAGACAGTACTGTAGCCTTCAGTTTTATTCTCTGTACTGTATTTGTATTTGCATCTGTATCGTTGTTGGCATGAGTTGCCTTTGTAACCAACCAATAGAAAAAAAAATTATCGTAATATAAACGATAAAATGGGATTTGAAGTTTCATGTGATAAGTATTTGCTTTACTTATTTATAGTTTAGATTATTTTTTATTTTTGTAGGATTTCCTTAGCTTTGATTAGTTTCATTTCAATTGGAATTTCATTTACATTCTAAACTAAAAAAAATTCGAGTTGCAGAGCGAAGCGAAATTTGTATATTTCTTAAAAATATTTAGTCATCTTGGTTATTATTCATCTTGAATTTCGGGGTAATAAAGTCCATAATAAAGCCATTGCGAAATGCATCAATAAATACACACAAAAGACTTCATTTAGTTTTGCATTTTGGGTATTTAAAAAACTATTAATAGTTAGTAAAATTATGTAAAATATAAAAAATCAAATAAACAAAAAATAAAAATCAAGCATTGACTGCTAAAACACTTTAACTTAAACACCCCCCCCCCCCTAGTAAAGAAAACATAAAACTTTTCAAAAAAGGATAGCGCAAAAGCTTCATATCCTCATAATGAAAATACAAATATAACTAAAAATAAATAATCCGACAGAGTTAGATAAAAACTAGAAGAATATAGACAAAAAACAAACAGAAATCAAGCACTCAGGGCATCCACGCACCAGAGGCAAGATTCTGTATAAGTGCCGGAACCGAAGCATAAAAAGACATAGAGGTAACCGACAGGTCTCGTCATCAGGGAGCCTAACCAAATCAGTTACCTCAAGGGGAACTTTCTGAATAGGATGCAGGTAAGACCAAAAGACATCCCAAGGCACCGAGTTCCCCATGGAATCAATTTGTCGAAAGAAAATGAAAAGACAAACACAACTTACAGTAAGGGCTCAACGCACCATACATGCAAGCACACAAATAATCCTAATGCACAGCCAAAGATGCATACACACCCCAATTCCGTAAGTGACGGTTATGGCGAAACAGCAGCCAATTCTATCCTAGTAGTTACGTCATTGTAACAATAATACAGCGCCACCCCCCGTTACCGCTTAATCAAATGAAAACATAAAGACTATTTTTGTGCTCCTAGATTTGCCGTTGTTTACGTGCGGGAATAAAACTCGTTGTTTGTGATTGAAAATACCAAACAACGAGTGCCAAAATTTAATAACCTTTGAGTGAATTGTCCATGTCTATAATTTTCAGCCGTTTTCTTTCTCGTAAATTATTGCTTATCAAATTAATTTTAAAAACGTGAATATGATAGCTTTGTGAAAACACTTTTGTATGACAAAAATGAATTTCTGTCTTATATTACTAGTAATGTGACACGCAGGTATCAGATTATTTAAGTCTTAATTATATTATTTAGCATAACAACCACAGTTACATAATAATTTCAACAGTGGTATGTAATACGTCTCTCGACTATCTTAGTAACTGGTATCAAACTTCGTTACATCTTTCACGCATTCACATTACCATTATTTAAACATCTTTATTGTAACATTCCGACATTCTAAAATGTACAAGGCTTTATTTTTCGAGGATAATTCACGTGGCTCCTGAATTGCCTCCGGTATTCTTCTAAGCTCAGATTAATAGTAAATATCTTTAAATTATTTTCTACATTTGAAAATTAACTTTTCTATGCATTGTGGTTGCTTTTTCAAAGTTGATTTCATTTTTACTAAATTAAAAATCTATTTTAATACTTTACACATAAAACATTTATTACTGCGTCAAAAATAGCTACTGAAATATTTAAAATTTAAAAAACTTCATTCTGTTATTTAAAAATGTACATTTGTTGATTTATAATTTTAAAAAGTAACAAAAATTTCCCATTAGCTAACGTTGAGCTGAAATGTCAACTTATGAAACGCCGTTGGCCAAAGGCCTGGCGTTTTGCAATCAAATATTTTAAAACAAAGAACTGTTTAAAATGTGCCTCTGCTTCTTAAAGTAAACAGTTGAAATAATTAAAATGTAGTCGATATAATAAAAAAACTTGAAAAGTAGGTATTTTTAACAATGCATTTCTGTGGCGTTATGGCAGATGTTGATATGTCATTTTTTCATCTTTTCGGCAAATTACAAAAGTAACATTTTCTTGTGAAATATAAAATCGCCAAATTAAGTTTTTCAATCCAAATATTCTTTAGTTAATATTCATATTCAACCTCAAGCATATTGCTGGTCTTCAATTTAAATATTCAATTAGGGACTAAAATTTTGGGGGAGGGTTGACAAAAAACTCTTTTATACATAACAACATTTGCCAATGCGAATAACTTAGTATTATTTCATAATTCCACTATCATTTTTTTGCCACATTAAAGAACCAACTTTAAATGTGACGTATCAACTTAAAACATAAGATTGAATTTTTCGGACATATCAACATCTGTCATAACGCCACAGATTTATAAGATCTTTTATTTATGATGTAAACTGAAGACCTGCAAAGTCAACTAAAGAAACGCAGTTGACCCAAACCCTGGCGTTTTGCAATAAATTTTTAAAAAAAGAATTGTTTAAAATATGCCCCTCCTTCTAAAGGTAAACAGCTGAAATAATTAAAATATAGTAAATATAACAAAAAAATTAAAAAGTGGTGGATATTTGTTTTTGAATAAATTGTATAAATTCAATTTGGAATAAATAATTTTGGAGCACTTACCCCAACTTCCTGAATTTCAGATACATGATGTCAATAAAACGTAAGATAATATTTGCTATAGTATTTAATGGGCTTATATCAAATGAACATATGGCTAAAGAATAACAACATGAATTTGTAGGACTATTACAGAATAATTCTGCCTTGAATAAGGATAATGAATATAGTGCTCAAAAATAATAGATAATGAATATAGTGCTCATTCTCATGTCCGCGACTGAGCGAATGAGAATTCTTTTTCCTCTTACGTCATCATCAGTCCTGACATTTCCCCCCCCCCCCCAGGCTCCCCACCAGAAGTGAACACGTACTTGCAGCCGAATTCCGAACAAGTGGGTATTTTCAACAATACATTTATAAGATTTTGTATTTATGATGTAAACTAAAGGCCTGCAAAGTCAACTGATGAAACGCCGTTGGCCAAAACCCTCGTGCTTTGCAATCAAATATTTTAAAACGAAGAGCTGTTTAAAATCAGCCATTCCTTCTTAAGGATTGAAATAATTAAAATATACTGCATCTAATAAAAAAATTGAAAAGTGGGCATTTTTAAAAATACATTTATAATATCTTGTATTTATAATATCTTGTATTTATAATGTATCCCATTAGTAAAAATTCTTTCATTTCTTCCTAAAGCAAAGATCCGATACAATTCCAGAGATTTAAAATTTATCTCTATTTTACTCGCATTTTACTCTATTTTTCTATGCATTAGTATTGCTTTTTCAAAGATTTTTTATTTGTATTTGATTAAAAAACTATTTTAATTTTTTACACTTAAAAGAATTATTACCCTGTAAAAAATAGCTACTGAAAAATTTAAAATTTAAAAAAATTACGTTCTGTCATTTATAACTTCTAAGTTTAGGATTAAAAATCACATAATTTAAAAATATACATCTGCTGATTTATAATTTTAAAAAGTAACAAAAATTCGCTCTAGCTTAACTATGAAACAGGAGATCTTGTATTTATAATGTATCCCATTAGTAAAAATTCTTTCATTTTTTCCTAAAGCAAAGACCCGATACAATTCCAGAGATATAAAATTTATCTCCATTTTACCCTATTTTTCTATGCAATCAATTAGTTTTGCTTTTTCAAAGATTTTTTATTTGCATTTAATTAAAAAACTATTTTAATTTTTTACACATAAAAGAATTATTACCCTGTAAAAAAATAGCTACTAAAAAATTTAAAATTTAAAAAATTACGTTCTGTCATTTATAACTTCTAAGTTTAGGATTAAAAATCACATAATTTAAAAATATACATCTGCTGATTTATAATTTCAAAAAGTAGCAAAAATTCCCACTAGCTTAACGATGAAACTGAAAGACCTGAAATGTCAACTTATGAAACGCCGTTGGCCAAACGCCTGGCGTTTCGCAATCAAATATTTTAAAACGACGAATTGTTTAAAATTTGACACTGCTTCTTAAGGTAAGCAGTTGAAATAATTAAAATGTGGTCGATACAATAAAAAAAAATTGAAAATTGGGTATTTTCAACAATACATTTATAAGATTTTCTATTTATGATGCATCCCATCAGCCAAACTTTTTTCATTTTTCCTAGAGCGAAGGTTCGTAATTTTAGAAACATACAATTCGAGAGATTTAAAATTTACCTATATTTTACTCGCATATGAATTATTTGCTTTACAATGTATCCATTTCTCATACTGAACCTCTAAAACGAGAAGGCTCACCTCGATCACCAAAACAAATGTATATCTTACCTGTTTTTGGTGGTGAACTGGTACTGAATGACCATATCGCTGTTGGCACGAGTAACAGGAACAAAATTTCAAGCCTTCCTTCCCTGAAAGGCATTACGAAGTCGGTTGCAGCACTAACTGGGTTTCGGAAGAATCAAGTAAAGAGAAAAAAATGGCGCGTATTTTATCGCTTATCAAACACTGATAACGTGTCACAGTCACTGATAGAAAAAATTTTAATCTTTTTGCGAATTGATTTCTTAATAAAAAATAAAGAGTGGGTATTTGACGAGAAGCCACTGACGTGAGCAAACGGCATATGTCGAGAAGGTATGCAATTTCTTAAAAAAAAAAAGAAAAGAGAGAGAGAGAGAGAGAAATACAAGTGGCAAAAAGAATAATTTTTTTTTCACTTTAAAGGGAATATAAGAAGGCTAGAAAATTTTAAACTAAAACTAGCTTTATTGTGGCATTAACAGGAAATGCAGTTGTTGCAGAGATACTCCGAATAATTAAGGCTGCTATGTACTAACTCCATTGGATTCGCTCACCTCAATGTTAACCTATAGAGAAAATTTGCCCACGGATTGCCGATTTGGATTCAAAGATTTTTTTTAAGAAAATTGTACTCCGTCATAGAGAAAGATATTTTAGATTTGTGTACATTTTTCATTTAGAAAAAAATGAAATTAATAGTTTAAAATTTAAATTATTCGGGGAAAAATCTGGTATAGTGTGTTTTAAATGCTCATAAATTCCCTCTGTGAACGACATTTATAAAATGAATCCTGTAGCGCTTTGCAGAAAAGCTCAGGCTATTTGACAATACCAATTTTATTTGATTATCGGCATTTATGTACCTGTAAATAGTTGACGAAAATATATTTTAAATAAAAAACTTGGGGGCAGCGCTAAACCCCCCCCCCCCTATAGAGAGAGAGCCATTACAATCTCTCAAAATGTCAATCCTAAGGGGGGTGGAATTCTCGAACTGTCAACTGGACTCCTCCCACCACAAGAGTCTGCAAGAAGAGGAAAAGGGAAATACGATTTTTTTCTTAGTACATAGCAGCGTTAAGGCTATCAAATAGCTTGGTGATGAATGATTTAATGATGCAATCAGATGGCTTCATTTAATCATTCACTACTGAAGCCATCGCGGGCGGCCATTTACCGGAACAAGAATTCTACCCTGGTCTCTGGGTCTCGGGTGTGTATTATATCATTAGAAATATCACCAGAGGAATAAGGAATAGTTGTTTTCCATGACTTGACTCATATAATTCATTTTCAAGCAGACGGCGTATGATTTTGGCCCTACCATCATAATTAAATTCATTTCCGTATTAAAATTAAAACATCAGAAAATATATTTTATTATATACATGGACATGGACAAAAAGTTTTCGTGAGGTTCCAAATAGTGCTAAGAAAGACCTTTACCCTCGGTATGGATATGGGAAGCACTGAAGCTTTTCACGCATGGTCCAAGAAGAAATGAATCAAGTTTTTTTAAAAAAAGTTACAAAATAAATTAAACAGGTTACAAAAATAAAAATAAAAATGGTTAAAATTTAGTAAGTTAACACAAAATTAAATCATCAAGACTTGTCAAAAAAAAAGTTCCAATATAAGATAAAATAAAAAGCAAAATAAAAAGATTAAACTCTCAAAAGTCGAAGTCGAGCCACAGAGGCAGGGCCGCCCAGAAGGGGGGGGGGGGTCAACTGGGGAACTTTGCCCCAGGCCCCCAACTGCCGGAGGGGCCCCAAAAAAATTTTTTAAATTTATTTATTAGATTTCCTCAGAAAATATAACAAGAGAGCAGTGCAATGAGATATAATAATTATGTTAATCATTCATGTAATAAAATTTTAAGTATGGGTAACTTAATTTGAATGAGTGTTTTCGTCTCTTTTCATTTTTTATTTTTCTTGGGGCCCCCAACAGAAGTTTTCCCCAGGCCCCGTAAAGTCTCTGGTCAGCCCTGCACAGAGGACCGCGAGCAGCAAAGATATTAAATGCTGGGATCAAACCCAGGATGGGAAAGAACTATCAAGCAACCCGTGCTTGAAAACAGTCCGAAAAAGGAAGCAAGATGATGAATTTGTATTACAGAGGTTAAAAAAGATCAAGCTTAACTACTGGTCGAGAGCAAAATGTGTCCCGCAACCTGATTGGTTGATGAAACAGGATCCAGGATATATTTTATTATATATTGTCATCAGAGCCTGACTAAGGAAGGGGCATACGGGGCAGTTGCCCCGGGCCCCCACATCAGAGAGGGGCCCCCAAATCAAATAGATAGTTTATTTTACGTTTCCTACTTTAATGAACTTTTTTTAAACAAAATATCAGTACAGTGTAAAATCCGTCGGTTTTATGTTAGCTTCTTCATTAATCTATCGTATGAACACAAAATATCTATATTTTGTAAATCCATAGCTTTCTAGGGCGGAATTTAGCTGAATTCCGCCCTAATGTCAGCAAGGATATGAATTTTTCGCAGCTAGATGACAAAATTAACAATCAGAAAACTGCATTTCGGAAACTTGTGAAAAAGTTCACAAACTGCAACGATATGATTGTTAACTAGGTCATCTTAATCGCAAGTGCGAAAAATTCAGTTGCATCGTGTTCAGTGGATTCTGTTGGATTTTGCAACACTGAGAAATCACAATAATCAATTATAAGTTGTATTCTCTCAAAATTCTCACAAATGTGAAATATTCTTTTGACTAATTAATTTCATAATACCTTTGGGGGGGGGGGACTTTATAGCTATTTTAGGTTCTAGTCAATTTTCTTGTTATATATCTATAATGAGGTGAAAAATTTAAATACCTCCATAAAGTTCGGTTCTTCATTACTGAAGTAGTGAAGCAGAGGGGGGGGGGGGCCCAAAGAAGTTTTTGCCCCGGGCCCCAATTAGGCTAAGTCGGGCCCTGATTGTCATGAATACATGTAATATTGATAAAATGAAACTGTTAAGACTCCATGGTTACGATTGAGCTTCTGTTATAAGTATTTCAAGTTGCTGAATGGCAACATGCTAAAACGGTGAGGAATGTTTTGAATTTAACTACGAGTTTATGCATATATTGTTTTAAATGCTTATTTCGTTTTCGATGCATATATTTTTGTCATGAATATATGTATAGAAGGGCTGTTTTACGTGAACCTTCAAAAGGATATTCACTACCATATAAGTTTTACTATTTGTTTCCATACTTACATTGTTATTCCGTAAAGTTACTTCTGTAAATCCGTATGATCTTCGGTCAATGATTTTCCCAAGTTTTAAGGGGTGTCGCTCTCGAGACGAGGGTAGGAGACACGTGTGAGCCCAAAATATTGTTAAAAAGACTTGAACGTCTAAATCTTGTGAGTTGAAGGAATAAATGAGGTATTTAATTGAGTAATCATTGCTGTTTACATAACTAAGGAGGGATATTATAACTAAGGAGGGATAAAGACATTTTATTTTGGTGAGGTATTTTGCTTGTTATAGTTAATAAAATTTTAATAGTTAATTTGAAAATTTAAAGAAGTTTTGTATAGTTATATGCTTGCATAATCATTTAAATCTAAATATTTCTGTATCGCTATGAAACAGCAATGATTACTCTTTTTGATATCCCAGATTATCAAAATTACTGTTGCCCAAAATTACTGTTGCCTATCAGATATCGACAGAGATTATTGCATGATTAAAATACATTTGTATGTATTATAACTAAGGAGGGATAAAGACATTTTATTTTGGTGAGGTATTTTGCTTGTTATAGTTAATAAAATTTTAATAGTTAATTTGAAAATTTAAAGAAGTTTTGTATAGTTATATGCTTGCATAATCATTTAAATCTAAATATTTCTGTATCGCTATGAAACAGCAATGATTACTCTTTTTGATATCCCAGATTATCAAAATTACTGTTGCCCAAAATTACTGTTGCCTATCAGATATCGACAGAGATTATTGCATGATTAAAATACATTTGTATGTATTATAACTAAGGAGGGATAAAGACATTTTATTTTGGTGAGGTATTTTGCTTGTTATAGTTAATAAAATTTTAATAGTTAATTTGAAAATTTAAAGAAGTTTTGTATAGTTATATGCTTGCATAATCATTTAAATCTAAATATTTCTGTATCGCTATGAAACAGCAATGATTACTCTTTTTGATATCCCAGATTATCAAAATTACTGTTGCCCAAAATTACTGTTGCCTATCAGATATCGACAGAGATTATTGCATGATTAAAATACATTTGTATGTATTATAACTAAGGAGGGATAAAGACATTTTATTTTGGTGAGGTATTTTGCTTGTTATAGTTAATAAAATTTTAATAGTTAATTTGAAAATTTAAAGAAGTTTTGTATAGTTATATGCTTGCATAATCATTTAAATCTAAATATTTCTGTATCGCTATGAATATTAAATTAATGGCATTCTATTTCATAAATTTCCATTTTTCAATCATTCGTCATTCATAGGTTAACCCTGCAGCCACGGATGGATGCTAAAATCGCCTTTTACTTTTCTGAACAAAGGGGAAACGATCATTCTTCGGCGAATGAATTTCATAATGTGTTTGAATTTCGATGTATTTGATGGAGTCTCATGATTATTCCTTTTAAATTTCCGTATTAATATTAAAACATCACATAGTATTTTTATAATATATTGTCGTGAATATGTAATGTGGATAAAACGAAACAGAAAATTTCTTTTGTAAAAAAATATTTTATTTCATCGTAAACTTATCTATAATATTCATGCTCATTTCATTTCGAAACAGGGCTATATTTTTATTTACAATTTAGGGTTAGAAAAATTTCTGCATATTTTTTTTTTCTCAACAAAGGTAAATTTGCTTAAAAGCGGTATTTTCTCATGAATGTTTTTTCGACGGTAAATTCAAGAATTTAATTATTACAATATCCAACTGATTGAGAATTAGTTGAAGATAACAATTTCAGACACTCTCAAATCCTTGAGGATATTACATATTAAACATCGCTTCGTCAGTCGCTTATATTCTTGTCAGCACATGTGATTGGAAAACGAAAAATGACATCAATTCTTTGCATCTTGATTCTTGCACAAAGATCTATTTGCGACACGGTTTATTCTTATGAATGTTCTTTCAACAATAAATGAAAATATGATATCAATGATTACGATAACTTTCAACAATGATTACGATATCCAACTCATTAACGTTTAGTTAAAGGTAATCATTTTTGATAATCTCAATTCACTGAGGATACTGCTTATTTATTAAACATTGTTGTCGTCAGTGGCTTATATTTTTGTCAGCATTTTGTTATCATTGGAAAGCGAAAAGTGACATAAATTATTTCATCTCGCAGTCTTAATATACACTCTATATACAAACATTGCCTTCAATGCAACAGTTCTTTGCCACATCATGACGAGAAGGCATTTCAAATTTTCACCATTATTACTTACTAAATTTCAGTATTTCTCTCTCTAATATCTTAGTGAGTATCCATCCTCATATTTTGGTGGAGGAGTTTCAAGTGGCTTTGGAGAGACATTTGGAAATTTCGTGTTTTCCTTGGTGAAATCAAAGAATACAACCTCGGAATAACCAGGTGGTTCGTCACCAGTACTTGAAACATGATACATAGCCCCTCCCGAAGGTATATTCGAGCCTGTCGTATTTTCAGATCCAGTTCTGATATCAGAATATTGCGTAACTGTGTTTGGAGGACGAATGATTGTACCTGGAGGTGGATGTAAAGTTGCTGATGACTGATTAGTACTACTCTCGTCTTTTCCCCTACAATATAGCAGACTGAAGACTAATAAAACTATAAAAACCGCTATACCTACATATAAAATAATTGGTAACATATTGATATCCTTTGAACTGGGCCTGTAATCATCATCGTCAAATGATGTTGTGGTTCTCTCCCAAAAATATGGTTTTCGAGTTGTAGAGCGACGAAACAAGTAATCGTCATCATCATCATCATACCAACTCAGCAACTGGGCTGAAAGAAAAGGATTAAGTATAAATTTTCAGTATCAGTCGTGCTTTAGACTTCAATACAAACACAAGGAAATAGTTCAATGTACAGCTTTCTATACAGTAATCATCGGAAGATAAAGAAACCACAATCAGATAAATTAAAAAGAATGCATTTAAAAATAATATGAATGATTCTATCAAAATGTATAGTCTAAATTGTTGTACTGAAACTTAGGGATATCTTATTTTCTCAACAGTTAATAATTTGCATTGTATGTTGCTATCCGTTATGACATTTTACCCTCTTAAAATAATATATATATATATATATATATAATGTACCACATAATAAACAATTGTCCTAATCTTACAATGGTTATTAAACGAGTTGTAAAAATAGTTTTTTACGCATATAAAATATTTCGTCTTTAGAAAATGAAAATTTTTATGAATGGGTATTATTTTATACTTGGGAATAAAGGGTTTGTATATTTATAGCTTTCCACCCGCTTGACTAAGAAAAGTTTATTTATTTCAAGTTTTGCACTATCAAACTCGTATAAAAATTGTTAAAAATATTTAACACGTAAGTCTGGTAATAAATTTTTTTTAAATAATTTTAACTCTTAAAATATTATTGATGGTAATCATAATTTGCCTTGGGTTGTTGTGAGCATCATAGGGTAATCATTTATTATGTTTTTTTAATATTTGAATCTTTTATCAAAATTATTTTCTTGTATTATAAATATAGGAACGAATATGTAAATTATTGAAACAACAATTAGCGAAATGATTTTGTCGACTTTTAAAAAGTAAAGTGTTATATAACACTGATTTTTTTAACTTATTTTTGTTAATTTATTTGAAATCAATATCGTTGCATAAATAAAGGAATATCAATCTTTAAAATTATTCCTGGGATAGGTTGGACGATATTAAATATAGTTTTTAAATTAAGTATAGGACCTGTGTCTTTCATTCGATAAATATTCAACCTTAAGTAATTGCTGATATCATGACTAAAATAATACTTCACTTATATTTTAATGATGAATATCATTATTTTTTATCATGTTTTAATTAGAAAGTTATAAGCTCTAAAACAAGGAAAAGATAAAACTTTATTTATATGAAAAGTGCCATAAACTCAAATTTACGTTTTTACTATTTTACATTTGCTATTTTTACATTTTTGCTATTTTTTATATTCTATTCTTTTACTGAATTCTTTTTTGAATAGAAATTTCATGAATGATGTTATAGAATTCAAATTTTAAAATTCAAAGACTATGTATGGATCCTTTTTTTTTATTTTATTTTTTTTATTTATTGAGCTGAGGTCAATTTCTTGCATTAAAAATGACTCGTTTGTTACGTTAAAGTCTCTATCGATTCTAAACACAGTGGTATTAAGTATCAGAAACTTACTTGCAAGTTTTTTATACTACGTTAAATTTAGATTTAAAATTTTTACGTGATAAACATTGTATTTTCCTTCTCTGTTTTCCGGATTTTCCATTCTACCTCTTTTTTTTATTTTTGGTGAAGCTAAATAATTCTGAATTAGTAAGTATAATTAACTAGAAGGTAACCCGTCATTTTGACGTCATAATACTAATAATGACGTCATAATGGAAAAAGTATATGAAAGTTAAAAATATCCCGAATTATCTAACAATATTGCATTTAATCCACACCTTGTAAAAGCAAACCCTTTCATTATTTTTTATTTATTTAGTTTTTCATGCGAATGGAGTAGTAGACTGCCATCCAGTTTTTTACAGTTCACTACGCGATATGAATACTTGAGCTACTTGATTCATTCACATTCAAGTTTGTTTACTTTCAGAATTCATCGCAAAATTAAACGGATTTTTAAAAACTGTTAAATATGCAGCTAAAAACATCCAATTTTTTTAGTTCTGAATGTTTTATAGAAAAATAGGCTTAACAAACGTGATTTGATGGAAAAGATATTAGTTTTTAGGTAAGAAAAAATTCTGATCCACATCTGAAATTGAAATTAAGCATAACCGACGGTTTGTTTACTGAGGGCTTCAATTGAAAGATGAGTACAGCCCGGAAGTGTTATACAGAGACAACGGCTATTATATATATAATTTGTACATTTATTGTAATTTCACCTCATTGATCCCTAAATGTTAACTCACTGGAAAGCAAAAGGAATAAATAAAATCTAAAGTTATTTTCAATTTCTACATAGCTGGTAATTAAAATAAATTATAATAACCAATAAAAATATCTTGGGAATGTAAAGAAAAAACTTTTCTACGGTGTTCTTCTTACTTATCAGTTCTGGGGAACTTACTTATCATTTCACTTATCAGTTCTGGGGAAATCTGATGCCCTTAATGTTCATACATATATTTCTTCAATTAAACATATCTTTCTAAATAAATACTTCGTATCCTAGCTTTGTTCCCCAAACTCGTACGGAAAACATTTGTCTACCTTGGGTTGCCTTTGTAAAGTTACGGGAATAGCGAAGAAAGTGCTAAAATTTAATGTTCTTTTAGTGTATTATCTCCGATCTTCTAATTGTCAGTTTCTTGCTTTCACCTAAATTATAGCTTTATCAAATTAGGTACAAAAGCATGCACATAGGAGCTGTGTTAAAACCTTTTGGTGAAAAAAAAAAATTAATTTCTGTCTATGTATCTAGTAATATTACTCCCTGATGTCAGATCATTTTGTCTTAAAATAACTGCTTGGTAAAATTTTCAGAAATTTTGAATTGGAGACTCAAGCCTAATTTGTACATTTATTTTAAAGTTAAATAAATATGGATCTGCATATCTGTGACTACCTGAAAACCCGCGCTTCGCTACGGAGTACATTCAAATTAAATACAACGGTCAATGGATGCAATTAATGCCAAAAAAAATAAATATATATATTTATAATAAATGCGACGATCAATGTATACAATTGATGTAATAAATAAATATATATATATATATATATATATATATAAATCGTAAGGGATATTTATTTTTTTTTTGATAATATCCAATCGTCTGCTGCATTAGAAAGAAAAAGAATATCATTTTTGTCTATTTAGTTGTTATGCACGTGACGATAAATTTATTTAAAGTACCAGAAAAAGAAATCACGTGATCGGCATTTAATAAATTAAATTCTAAAAATGAATCTTTGAAATTTCACCAAAAATCAGAAAATCGAGATAAAGGTTCGAAAAAGATTTCATTTAAACGGAATATTTATAATTTTTCTCGTGATATAAATTTTATAACCCTCAAATTCTCATTTTAAATGCAAACTTAAAAAAAAAGTTACAAAAACAACTTAAAAATTTAATTTAAAAAAATCTAAAAAGATTTTTTCAAAAATATTTCTTAGTGCACCCCTACACCATAAGAAGAATCGCCATGCAAAATTTCAGCCCTCCAGGTCTAGCGGTTTGGTCCTGTGCGTTGTATGTCAGTGAGTCAGTTACGGAACTGTTTTATATATAGAGATTATAAAAAATGAGGAAAATTCACCGCAGCTAAGCATTAGAACTGGTGATCTGAAATGTCAACTAATGCAAGATCCAAGACCCAAGTCCTCACGTTCTGCAATCAAATGTTTTTAAACGAACAACTGTTTAAAATGTGCGGCAATTTCTTCAGAAAAACAGATCAAATAATTAAAACATACTCGATGTAATGAAAAATTAAACACGCTACTTTAAACAACGAAATAAATTTACGAGTATAAAATCTTGTTCTCATGAGGTATCAAATCAGTCAATATTTTTTTTCTCTTCCTAAAACGAGGTTTCGAAAATAAAGAAACATACATTTTGAGAGTTTTAAAATTTACCACTATTTCACTCGCATATGAGTTTCTACTTTATAACGTAACTGTTTCTTATCTTTCACCTATAAAAGGAAATGGCTCACCTCGACAGAATATATATATATATATATATATATATATATATATATATATATATATATTTATATGTATATATATATATTTATATATATATTTATATATATATTTATATATATATTTATATATATATATTTATATATATATTTATATATATATTTATATATATATATATATATATATTTATATATATATATATTTATATATTTATATATATATATATTTATATATATATATATATATATATATTTATATATATATATATATATATTTATATATATATATATTTATATATATATATATTTATATATATATATATATATATTTATATATATATATATATATATTTATATATATATATATATATATATATTTATATATATATATATATATATATATATATATATATATATATATATGTATATTTATATATATATATATATATATATATATATATATATATATATATATATATATATATATATATATATATATATATATATATATATATTTATATATATATATATATATATATATATATATATAGATAGATATAAATATATCTTACCTGTTTTTGCTGGTAGAGTGGTACTTAATGACCAGACTGCTGTATGCACAAATAAAGCGAGCAAAATTTCAAACTTCCCTTTCCTGAAAGGCATCACAAAGCAGGTACGAGTGCTTTGAAGGTTTTAGAGGATTTACATGAAAAAATAAAACAATATGATGTACTTTATCGCTTATCAAATACTGATAAAACGTCACATCCATGATAAAGAGTTCATTTTTATCTTTTGACAAAATTGTTATTTTTTTTAATGGGAGTTGCTCTTTGTGTAAACTAAAATACGCAATTCCTTTAAAATAATTCAAATACATTTGACAAATATATTACATTTTTTTTTATTTTGATGGATATATAAGAGGGTAAAGGAAAAATGAAACAAAACTAACTTTATTGAGGCGTTAATAGGAAACACAGCTATCTCAGAGGTTCTATGAGTAATCAAGGCTATCCTTCGGCTTTGGGAGGGAATGATTTCATGATGCAATCAAATTGCTTCACTAAATCTTTCACAGCCATTTACCGGAACAAGAATTACCCTGTTCTCTTAGTTTCCGGTCTGTATTATACCAGCAGAAATATCCGAGAGAAAGAAAGAGTCATTTTTATTGACTATACTCATATAATTTCCTTTTCAAGCAAACGACACACTATTTTGACCTTACCTTTATGTTTAAATTCCTTTTAGTATGAATGTTAAAACACCAGAAAAAATATTTTATAATATATTGTCAGGAATATATGTAGTGTCAATAAAATGGAGTTAAAAAATTTCTTAGTAAAAACTGTTTTATTTCATTGAATCGTATTTATAACATCCATATTTTTTTTCATTTCAAAATATTTTTTTGTTTACAATTTTTGGTTGTAAAAATTTCTGAATTTTTTTTTCTCAACAAAGGTATATTTGCATAAAAACGATTTTTTCTCATGAGTGTTTTTTTCGATAATAAATTCAAGAATTTAATGATTATGATAACTAAATGATCAACATTTAGGTGAAAGTAATCATTTCAGACAATCTCGATTTTCTGGGGATGTTACTTATTTAACATCGCTGTTGTCAGTGGCTTAAATTCTAGTCAGCACATATCATTGGAAAACGAAAAAGGTCATCATTTCTTGCATCCTGCAGTCTTAAAAATAAAAACATGCTTTATGTATATATGCATTAATTTCATGCAAACTGTTTTTTGTCGCTTCATACCGAGGAGACATTTCAAATTTTTAGCATTATTAATCACTAATTTTTAAGTATTTCTCTGTCTCTCACTCTAATATCTGGGTAAATTCTCATCCTCATAATTTGGTGGAGGAGTTTCAAACGGCTTTGGAGAGACATTTGGGAATTTCGAATTTTCCTTTGTGTTATCAAGGCATGCAACTTCGGAATAACCTGGAGGTTTGTCGTCAGTACTTGGAACATGGTGCATAGCCCCTCCCGAAGGTATATTCGAGCCTGTAGTATTATGAGATCCAGCTCTACTATTAGAATGTTGCGTAGCTCTTTTTGGACGAAGAATGATTATAGCTGAAGGTGGATGTAGCGTTGGTGGTAGCTCATTAGTACCACTCTCGGCTTTCTTGCAGAAATGTTTGATTAGGAAGGATAGAAGAATTATGACAGCAGCTCCACCTATAGTTATATAAAGCCATGGTATCTCAGCGCTTGAGCTGGGCTTGTAGTGATAGTAGTATCGGGATGTTGTAGGTATGTCCCAAATATACGGTGTTTGAGTTGTAGAGCGAGGATACCAGATAACATAGCCATCATCTTCCCAATCCAAAGGCCACAATCGGGCTGAAAAGAAAGAATCATGTATTGTTCCTTATTATATTCAATAGATATATATAATGTAGGAAAACTAAATATAATTTAAGGGGGCTCACAACCTTTAAAACTTCAAAAAATCGATTTTTCGTTTTTGCTATATTCTGATTTTTGGGACATTTCTGAACAATATGCAAAAAACCGCATAAAAAATTTTGCATTATTTCTCGAGTTATGAGAGTTTATGTAAAGCTCACTCTGTTGCCATAGCCATGTTATTCCAACTTTAACTTCAGTTTTCTCAAATATGTGAATTTTTGGATTGCGCGCACTGTTACTCACAAACTATGTGTGCTAGACACACAAAATTTTTATCAGATTTGTATTATAAGCTTCTTTACACACTAAAACCAGAAAAGTTTAAAAAAAAAATTTGTAAAAAAATTTTTTTGCACTTGAAAATGTTTTAAAAAATTGCTACATTTTAAATTTTTTTAAATTTTATGTAAATTTTTCAATTTAAACTATATTTTTGTATATCTTTTGGTTATACATTAACTTAAGTGTATTATTAATTTAATTTGACCAAAAAATAGTTTCTGTATGCATATTTCTTAATTTTATGATGCGCGAAACATCCAATGATTTTTTTCCCTTTTTAGTAATGTGTACATTTAAAAATAAAATCTAAAAATTATTTATGGCTTTACAAATTCTATTTTTGTATAAAATATAACTGAAGACTTGTAATTTTGATATAAAACAAAAATATATATATATATATATATATATTAATATTATTGGAGTTTCAGTAGCTCATGTTTAGGGTCATTTCCCAGTAGTCAAAGGTTGTGTGCCCCCTTAAAGGTATGCAAAGATTACACACAGTTAGTTATTATTATGAAAGTTGGTAGTGTGTACAAAACAGGTGCCGAGTGAATTTATTAATGTATTGTCTGTGATATTAATTTTACATGATGTATTTTTTAGTAGTATGAGTTGTAATACTACTTGTCTACTGTTACACATAGAAATTAAAAAGAAAAGAAAAAGAAGAAGAAATGTATTGTAATTTAACTTTGCTTGAAATCAGAAGTAAATACAGAAAGGAAAAAGTCGACTGGAACCGGGAACGGCCAACTCGAAAATTTAATTTGTTTTAGACCTTCAAGTAGAGGATCTGTTGCCACGTATATGGCTAGGCAGGAATTGTGTTATTTCAATTCCTACTAACACACTCTCTCTATATATATAAATCTTGTTCAAATTTTCAATCGTTAATAAAAGTACTTTTTATTCATCCACTCAAGTTCAAATACATTTTTTTAAACTTGTAGTGGATGACACTTGATGTTAATATAGTTTTTTCAAATATTAATTCATTAATTAAATTTAATTAATCAATTTTAGTTTTAGACCTACAGCGTCTCTTGCTCTTGAATAGTAATTTCCCTCTTGTTACTGTGTAAACGGTAGCACTACGGTATCGCGGGCTTCTCCCGTCCTATAGGTTGCGAGATCGAATCCCCAACCTGACAAACTTTTTCTCTCTCTTTCCCCCCCTCCTAATCTCGCACAGTAGGCAAGGTTCTGGCAGGCAATCCTTTTTTTCAATTCCTACTATTAGTTCACACTCAAATTTTTCTTTGTTGACCTAAGTAGGAATTGACTTTAATTTTTTTTTTTTTATATATATTACTTGTTTTTCAACTTAAGTTGTTTTGTTTAGTTAATGTGATTTATATGCAAAACCTTGCCGTTTATGCATTCGCAGTGGTCGGCATGATTTACGAATTATATTCAATAGACATCATGCTTTAAAGTTCACCGTAAAAGCAATGAAATGTTTCAACTTAAAGCATTCTGTTTGGCAATCACCTTAATTTAAAGTAACCACACTGAGATAAAATAAAAATAATTCATTTACAAAGATTACGTATTATACTATTAAAACGTGTACCTTCAATTGATGTTCAGAGATGAGGGATATTTTATTTTATTAGATGTTAATAATTTACACAGTACAATGCTACTCGCTGAGGCTATTAACCTATTTGATTTTATTTGAATTTATTTTTTTTCATAGCAGGTGCTACATAATAAACAACTTCGCTAATATTTTAAGTTGCGTGACATTAATTGAAAAATCTCTCTTTTCTGATATAAAATATTTTCTTTTTAGATGATGAGCATTTTATAAACCAGCATTGTTTAATGCATCGGATGTAAGATTTAAGATTTCCGTCCCATGTTCTTACAAAAAGTTTATTTCAATTAAAGTAATTTTTTTTATTAAATGTTAGTAAGATTAAGGTATACGAAATTTGTTTTGGCTGTTTTGGAATGACGGGTCATCATTTGCTTCACGGTGTAGAGATTAAGTTATATAAGATTTATCTTTCGTCACTTATTAACAGATGCATATTTTCGATAATGAAATCGATACATGCTTAAACTAACTGTAAAATCGGAATTTATTATAAAACTAGAGTGTCTGCTATATTTTTTTTTAAAGAATAAAATATTAAATGGGAAATTTTGAGTACAGCTTTATAGTAATGCGCGGTCTTAATTGAAATAGAACTTTAATATTCTTCTCAATTTCCTTCATTCCTTCATGAAGTTTATATGCAAAAAAAAAAAAAAATCAGCAAATGAATAAATCTTAATGAAAAATATTTTATTTAGCATCAAAAGAGTAAACATGTAATGAGTTTATGACATTTTTCAAATGGATTAAATTTCATTCTTCTTCCTTTTAGTGTCTATTTTTCTATTTAAAACCTTACTAGACCGAACGATATTATCATTTAAATATTCAGTAAAGCTTTTCTTTTATTTGTAATATGAAGTACTCTTTAATGTTAAACATTTTTCTTTTTAAAAACACGAATCCTCTATTATAATTTGTTTCTATCTGCCCTAGTGTAAGCAATCTCTTATTGTAAAAATAACTTGCTTGTTTCACAAAAACCACTTCCGATCAGAGGCGGCTCCAGTCGAGAGTTGTTTTTTTTTTTTGGGGGGGGGGGGCAAAGTCGGCTCTTGGTTTTTTATATATATATATATATATATATATATATATATATATATATATATATATAAGAAATAAACATCGTCTCATATGAAATTTAAATTCATTTAATATTAGGTCTACGAAGGTCTACGATTGTATAATTTTAGGCTATGAAAAAAAAAATACGCAGGGCTTTTTTTGGGAGGGGCAATTGCCCCTACTGCCCCCTCCCCTCCTTTGAGTCGCCAATGCTTCCGATTCTAGCTCCGAAACCATTATACATCTATAACTTTCATGAAAGCCCTTTATAAGCAATTTATTATTGTTTTTATGGAAAAAAATTATAATACTTCAAGGATTTTTTTTTTCTTTTTTAAATATGGAACTCATTTTTCCGCATCATTTCGGGATTAGTATACTTAAAACTCAACATGGATTTGTACAAAATGTTCTTTCATTGTCCTTGTATTTTCTTCTGAAGGTAGGTTTCAATTTGAATTTAAGGGCCGAACACCTAATGACGTATTGAAGAAGAGTGGTTCCTTACGAACACCGATGGCTCTCATAAGAACGACTGTGCTAATACAGTAGCAGGCACTTATTTGAAACTTTTTTAATCTCAAGGCCCCCTGGGGACACATTGATCTGCCTTTGACGAAGAGACGGAAGCAATGCGTGAAACTTTTCTTAGTTGCAGTGCCACAAGAACCAGTTCTCGAAGTTGTTATCATCTCTGACTTGAGGGCTGCGCTACAGGCTATCGATTCCAGCAAAAACCACCAGTCAACTGACTTGCATACGCGCCATTTACTTCTAAATATTGTATAAAACAATAATAGAGAGAAAATATTACAATGGATTACCGGCATCTGTAGGCAGCATCAGAGGTGTGTCTGACAAATTGCCAAAGAAAGAAACAGCAATCCTAAAGATCCCTTATTCCATTAAATTACCAGGGCAAGGAAAATTTTTAACGATTAAATATTTCAACGTTTCTTTAAAACAAATTGTCTTCATGGAATAGTATTTCTGAGTGGCCGAGACTGAAAGGAGTGGCTATGTTTTGGCTTGTACGGCTACGACTGCCTTGTTAAGCATCTTAATGGTATTAACATTGTCAGAGTCCCACTTTGCAATCTCTGCATATTCTGGAGGTTATGGCGGCGAACCGGTTTATAGACAGTACTTTCCTGTTTTTCTCTGTACTGTATTTGTATCTGTGTCTGTTTAAATGTTGTTGGCAGGAGTTGCCTTTGTAACCAACCAATAGGAAAGAAAATTATCACAATATAAACGATAAAATGGGATTTGAAGTTTGATGTGATAAGTATTTGCTTTCCCTATTTATAGTTTAGATTATTTTTCGATTTCTGTAGGATTTCCTTAACTTTGATTAGTTTCATTTCAATTGAAATTTTATTTATTTTTTAAACTCTCAAAATTTTGAGTTCGACAGTCCAGCCAAATTTATTTATTTAATTATAAAAATTATTCATCTTGAATTTAGTGGGAAGTTAAGTGCAAAGTAAAGGCATTGAGAAATGCATCAATAAATACACAGAAAAGATTTCATTTAGTTTTGCATTTCGGGTATTTAAAAAACTATTAATAATTAGTCAAATTATCTTATTATGTTAATAAATTTGACAACATGCTCTACGATGTAATACAGTTACGTTCCTTAATTATTTTGCCAAAATTTGCTCTTTTCAATACGCAAATATATATTTCTCCAACTGACGTATCTTTCTAAGTAATTGCATCATATCCTAGCTTTGCTGTCAAAACATTTGTCCTCTTATGGTGCATATACATTGGTACAGAGTTCTTTGCCTGCAGATCCCCGACTCCTGTCATCACATTAGTCACGGTAACATTAGACACGGTATTTAGAACCACCCCCATTCCAATGAACACGTGTCTTCCAGATATTCCCCCATTTAGAACCCCCCCCCCATTCAAGACCCCAAGGTCCCTCGTGTTTCTTGATCTAGTGTCCCCCGCCCCCACTGTCACCATTTGACCCCCGGGACCTCGGGTACTTCTTTGATGCTATGTATCGGACCGCCAGAGGAGGAGATCCACGCATATACAGAGTACAGAGAGGACATAAATCACTGGCAGATGCGGAGAACTCTGTACCAATCTGTATGCGCTATTAGGTTTGCCGTTGTTTAAGTGGGGGAATAAAACTCGTTGACTGTGATTGAAAAGAGAGTGCCAAAATTTAATAACCTTTGAGTGTATTGTCGCTGTCTATAATTTTCAGCCGTTTTCTTTCTCGTAAATTATTGCTTCATCAGCTTTTGTTAATTGTTGCTTATATTAGTTTTAAAAACGTAAATATGATAGTATTGCGAATACACTTTTGTACAACAAAAATGAATTTCTGTCTTGTATTACTATTAATGTGACACGCTGATGTCAGATTTTTTAGTCTTAATTGCATTATTTAGCAGAACAACCACAGTTACATAATAATTTCATGTGTGATATGTAATACGTCTCTGGACGACCTTAGTAATTGGTATTAAATTTTCGTTACGTCTTTTAAGCTTTCGCATTATCAATAATCCGACATTAATAAGTCTACAAGGCTTTACTTTGTGAGGGTATTTCTCGTGGCTTTTTAATTGACCCAGGTATTCTTATAAGCTCAGATTGGCAGTAAATATCTTTGAATATCTTATTACATTTGAAAATAGTATATTTTTCTATGCATTAGTATTGCTTTTTCAAAGTTTTTTTTATTTGTATTTAACTAAAAAAACCATTTTAATTTTTTACACATGAAATAATTATTATCCTGTAAAAAATAGCTACTGAAAATTTTAAAATTAAAAAAATTACGTTCTGTCATTTATAACTTCTAATTTTAGGATTAAAATTTACTTAATTTAAAAATATACATCTGCTGATTTATAATTTTAAAAAGTAACAAAAATTCGCTCTAGCTTAACGATGAAACTGAAAGACCTGAAATGTCAACTTATGAAACGCCGTTGGCCAAACGCCTGGCGTTTCGCAATCAAATATTTTAAAACGGCGAATTGTGTAAAATTTGCCACTGCTTCTTAAGGTAAACAGTTGAAATAATTAAAATGTGGTCGATACAATAAAAAAAATTGAAAATTGGGTATTTTCAACAAAACATTTATAAGATTTTGTATTTATGATGCATCCCATCAGCCCAAAATTTTTTGATTTTTCCTAGAGCGAAGTTTCGTAATTTTAGAAAACATACAATTCGAGAGATCTAAAATTTACCTATATTTTACTCGCATACGAATTATTTGCTTTACAATGTATATATTTCTCATACTGAACCTGTAAAACGAGAAGGCTCACCTCGATCACCAAAACAAATGTATATCTTACCTGATTTTGGTGGTGAACTGGTACTGAATGACCATATAGATGTTGGCACAAGTAACAGGAATAAAATTTCATGCTTTCCTTCCCTGAAGGGCATTATGAAGTGGGTACGAGAACTTAGAGGGTTTCAGACGAATTAAATAAAGAGAGTAAATGACGCCTATTTTTATCTCTTGACAAATGCTGATAAGATGCCACAGTCACTGAGAATAAAAAAATTTTAATGTTTTTACGAAATGATTTTTTTTTAAATTAAGAGTGAGTGTTTCACTAACGTATGCAATTCCTTTAAAAAAAAATAGAAATAGAAGAGACAAAAAATCTTTTTTCATTTTAATGGGAATAAAAGAGGGCAAGGAAATTTGAAAACAAAACTAGTTCTATTGCGGTATTCAGTTTACAATGGCACCACAAGGGTCGGAATCCTATTTAGCCAGGTTCCCCCTCAATTTTGACCGACCCCCCCCCCCCAGAGGTGACATCGGGGGGGATAGTACCCTCGCGCGCCCTCTCTGACCTTATTGAGGGACTTTCGGGTTCACAGATTTAACATGACCTTATCCGGCCTAGACACGGAGGTATTTAATGGCGCTTCTCGAGATTCGATCTGAGCCCCCTCAGAGCCGAAAGCGAACGCGCTACCACCAGGCTACCTCAGGCTCTGACGTCTTCTTTGTAAACGTATCTTCGTAATATAATGATAATATTTAAGTTATATTTTTTTATCGTACCCTTTAATTGTTTTTAATCAGCTTCAAGTCTAATTGAGTCAGTCTGATTTAAATCGTAGCCGAGTTTGAGAGCTGCACTTATGTTAAATGGCGTATATTTCAAGGATGTGTGGAAAACAATCCCCCACTTAAGACATCATTGTCACTAACTGTAGACGAGATGATAGAGGAGAGAAAAGAAACAGAAAGTAGTTGTGAGGAGGAAGAGGAAAGTATTCGAGCAGGCTAGTTCTAGATATACCTTTCCCTCTTGTAATATGGCGACATGGCGACTATGTATGATTTGAATGAGAATATATAAAGGACAATTTTCAACACAAGTCGACGAAACTTAGAGTAAATGTTGAATAATTACAGGATAAAAAGAACTTTTTATATACCATGTTTTTAAATTTTCTGTTGAATCATATAAACTTGACACTTCTATGTATTAATAAATACTTTTTTAAAATTTGGTAGGTGAATTATCCCATCAACTTGAAAGAAAATGAAGTTAATTGGAAATTAACTTGCGTTTAACTTTTCGTTCCCGTCCCGGCCGATAGAGGGCTGCACCAGTCTACAAAACAAAACTAACTCAAAATGACTTAATTATGCTTAAAGATGGCTAAAAGTATTAAAAGAATGCATTGTCATCGTGTTCCGAGCTATTCTAAAAGTTTCAAATGTCTAGCTAGTCGGGAAGTTAATTAAAAATTGATTGCAATATTTCGACTGCCCAAACACACAAACAAACAAGAAAGCGAGCTAATAAAAACATTAAAAAATCTCAATAAACCGAGATAATAAACTCTTGTAGAAGTAATTGAAGATAGACACTTTTTTGTTTTAAAAACATTACACTGATGCTTTAAATATATTTTAAATGCTTTTTCATCATAATTGGTACAACAGCCCTACGTGGGCCTTGACCTTCTCTAGAAGTTTTCCCCAGACTACCCACTCACCACCTTTGGATGTACAGTTCAAATCCAGGCAGTCCCTCCATCCAGTGGCGTAGCTAGGGGGGGTGCGGTGGGTGCGGTCCGCACCGGGCGGCACATATTTTGGGGCGGCATATTTTTATTTAGTATTAGTTGTAAAAAAAACCACTTGTTCAATTCATAAGTTTACTATTCGATTTCTACGAATTATGAATTACTGTATGATTTCGAATATTTTTCCTCACCATCAGGTCAATGTAGGGTTGAAAATATTATCTCTAAAAATTTTGCTCTGATACAGATTTACAGGACAAAAATTTTGCTCGGATACCACTTGATTGACTTAGAAAGGGCGGCAAAAGTTCTAGCTACGCCACTGCCTCCATCTCTTTTTGGGTCTTCCTCTCCGTCTTTCCCAGAAGGGGACTGCAGTAAAAACTTTCAATGGTGCTCTCTCTCTGAATCCATTCTCAAAAGATGACCTACCCAACTCATTGAAATGCATTTTAATTAAGAAAATAATATATATATATATTAATATATATATATCTAATACATATATACTACGCTAGTCCAAGAATAAGTGGGAATCGGAACGGCCAGCGCTCGTGCGGGGATTTGAACCAGGTACCTCTCGCTCCGTAGTGCGATAGCCCGATACTCCGCAGTCCGATGCTTTAACCATTCAGCCACAGATTTCTTGAAAAAAAGCTCTTATTAAGGGGGCATAACGTTTCTTCGTTACGTGACGATTCCTGCGAGTTTACTGTAAGCCGCGTAAAAGAACTTCGTTCCAATAAATAAATTTTTTTGGAACGATTTTAGATTTAAAGTACAGTCGAACCTCCATATATCGAACTTCCCCATATCGAAATTTTCTATACATCGAACTCTTAGCAAATATCCATGTTCATTACATAGAAAAACTGTTTCTATATATCGAAAAAAATCTCTATATATCGAAATTTTTTTTCACGACATATTGAAAATGTCCCTGATGAAGTTTTTAGTGAACTGAATAAATGTGAGCATTTCTTTGATGAACTTTCCGCAAACCTGGCTGTTCAGCAAGATATTCGTAGTTTTTCTTAGAAGAATGTAACTGTGATCACTGTAACCACTGTCTGGATTGTTTTTTTTTAAAGGTATATAGTAGTCAATAAATCTTTCGTATTAATTAATTTTTTATTTCTTAACTTTCATTTAATGTGATTCGCATATAAATGAGAAATGGGAGTTTCGTATACGAAAATTAGCTTTAATTTTAATGTTTTGGGAGAATTATGATAAAACTAAGATCAATTCTATGTATCGAAATTTCTATATATCGAATTTTGTTCCGGTATTTTGCTACTTCGATATATGGAGGTTCGACTGAAATTTCTGTGATAGGACTCATCAAACCAGCGAGTGTTAGAAAAGGGGGTTAAAATCTTATAAGTCTCATCGTGTGAAAGTAATTGCCTTATTTCTTTTCTGTTTACATGCTTTTACATAATCTTCATTAAAATGTTTTTCCACCGATTTAGATATAATACCATTTTCTCAGCTATTTTTTTTTTCCTCCGGCTCCGTCAGCAGCTCTTACATGAAACTACCCTGTATAATGAAACCGTCATTAAGTTGAAGGTTGTTTTGTAAAATTATTTTTTGATACATCTACTTTCTAATGAATAGGGCAGAAATAGTCAATAGCATGATATTAAAATATAATACCTTTTTGCAGATACGTCTGATTATAAGTTATTTCGATTTACTGAACTGTTAAAAATATCTACTTTCTAATGAATAGGGCAGAAATAGTCAATAGCATGTGATTACAATATTATACCTTTTTTGCAGATACGTCTGATTATAAGTTATTTCGATTTACTGAACTGTTAAAATATCTACTTTCTAATGAATAGGGCAGAAATAGTCAATAGCATGATATTAAAATATTATACCTTTTTGCAGATACGTCTGATTATAAGTTATTTCGATTTACTGAACTGTTAAAAATATCTACTTTCTAATGAATAGGGCGGAAATAGTCAATAGCATGTGATTACAATATTATACCTTTTTTGCAGATACGTCTGATTATAAGTTATTTCGATTTACTGAACTGTTAAAATATCTACTTTCTAATGAATAGGGCAGAAATAGTCAATAGCATGATATTAAAATATTATACCTTTTTGCAGATACGTCTGATTATAAGTTATTTCGATTTACTGAACTGTTAAAAATATCTACTTTCTAATGAATAGGGCAGAAATAGTCAATAGCATGATATCAAAATATTATACCTTTTTGCAGATACGTCTGATTATAAGTTATTTCGATTTACTGAACTGTTAAGAATATCTACTTTCTAATGAATAGGGAAGAAATAGTCAATAGCATGATATCAAAATATTATACCTTTTTGCAGATACGTCTGATTATAAGTTATTTCGATTTACTGAACTGTTAAAAATATCTACTTTCTAATGAATAGGGCGGAAATAGGCAATAGCATGTGATTACAATATTATACCTTTTTTGCAGATACGTCTGATTATAAGTTATTTCGATTTACTGAACTGTTAAAAATATCTACTTTCTAATGAATAGGGCGGAAATAGTCAATAGCATGCGATTACAATATTATACCTTTTTTGCAGATACGTCTGATTATAAGTTATTTCGATTTACTGAACTGTTAAAAATATCTACTCTCTAATGAATAGGGCAGAAATAGTCAATAGCATGATATTACAATATTATACCTTTTTGCAGATACGTCTGATTATAAGTTATTTCGATTTACTGAACTGTTAAAAATATCTACTCTCTAATGAATAGGGCAGAAATAGTCAATAGCATGATATTACAATATTATACCTTTTTGCAGATACGTCTGATTATAAGTTATTTCGATTTACTGAACTGTTAAAAATATCTACTCTCTAATGAATAGGGCAGAAATAGTCAATAGCATGATATTACAATATTATACCTTTTTGCAGATACGTCTGATTATAAGTTATTTCGATTTACTGAACTGTTAAAAATATCTACTTTCTAATGAATAGGGCGGAAATAGGCAATAGCATGTGATTACAATATTATACCTTTTTTGCAGATACGTCTGATTATAAGTTATTTCGATTTACTGAACTTTTAAAATATCTACTTTCTAATGAATAGGGCAGAAATAGTCAATAGCATGATATTAAAATATTATACCTTTTTGCAGATACGTCTGATTATAAGTTATTTCGATTTACTGAATGTTAAAAATATCTACTTTCTAATGAATAGGGCAGAAATAGTCAATAGCATGATATTAAAATATTATACCTTTTTGCAGATACGTCTGATTATAAGTTATTTCGATTTACTGAACTGTTAAAAATATCTACTTTCTAATGAATAGGGCGGAAATAGTCAATAGCATGTGATTACAATATTATACCTTTTTTGCAGATACGTCTGATTATAAGTTATTTCGATTTACTGACTTAGTTAAAAATTCTCTTCAATGGCGAATTTGTTTTATTTCTTCAAGAAAATGCAGTTTTCATAAATTCAAATTGCGAACTTATTTTATTAAATGGTGAATCTGGTATAAGAAAATTTCAGACCTGCCATCTTTCCGGATTTACCCCGGCAATGCCGGATTTTTAATCCATCTTCTGGGTTTCCGGAATAAACACTATTATTACCGGATTTTTAGTTACATTACAAAAATATCTACTCAGTTCAGGTCATTTATGTCAAGGGAAACCTTAGAAAATTTGCTAATATGCAAAATGAACCCTGCAATTAATTAAAACAAACATTATAAAGAAATAGAAGTACGCAATATTTAGACTGAATATATAGTACTCAATATATAGGGTCCCTGCTTGGGTAAATATGATGTATATTAAAATGTATGATTACAAATTTCAAATACATAACTTTTGTTTAATATTATAATTTCAAGATGTGCTGAAAAGTAAGGAAATATTTTGAACTATATAATATTATTAAAGAGATCCTATAAACTATAAGTAAGCATACGTTATAATTCTTTTATGATTTTTAACTATACTGTTTTGTGTTATGTCGATTATTTTATGCACGGTAGAATATTGCAGGATTTTGCTCTTACTGAGTTTGGCAGGTCTGAAATTTCTACCACACAGTAGAAACCAGTTTACATGAACGCTGTTTTTAGGACTTGCATATTGTTTTGCAAAGAAGCTCATCAGGTGAAAGATAACAGTAGATAACGGGGCATAGATTAAATAACATTATTCTGTTGCAGACTCGAGGATGATATACTCTGTATAATGTTACTGTCTGTGTAAGTAATATCTGCATGTTACATGATGGATGGGTCTCACCTGCTTCGCTGTTTTGCTCTTCGCAAAACTGCTCTTTCCGCTCGGTTCTAGGAATCAAGGAATTTACTGAGTTCATAAACTATTACTGTAGCCGACTATTGTTGCTGTGTTATTCTTTGTTCTTTATGTCTATGTTTTTCGGTTTAGTTGTCTTTAAACTTACCATTAGTAAAAGAAAATAAATGTGTATGCTTTAGAAGTCAGATACAACGTAAATCACATGATACAAGCCTAACATAATCTCCAGTATCTATATATATATATATACAGTTGGCTCTCTGTTTAAAGACGATATTTCCCAGTCCCGGCCCCTCCGACGTTATGGGAAATGTTATTTTTTCACAAATTCTGTTTAAGGGCGATCTCTACTTAAGGGAACGGTGGACATTAAAATTTACTTTTTTTACTTTTCATCATAGAGATACGAAATTTTGTACATGTACACATTTCACTATAAAAAAATAGAATACCTTAGAAGAAATTTCCAATCTCATTATAATTTTAAGATTTTTTAAAAAATTTGAAATTTGTAAAAAATTTTTAAAATGCTCCTTGCTACTTAATTTTTGAGATATTTCCTCGATTTTGCATTTTAATCTCTTTAAACTGTATAACAAACAAATCTGGGTAACAATTATTTAATCCCTTGAACAGTTAATTTTTGAGAGATTTTTTTTCTGAATTCCGTCCCGATTTTCATCAAAATTTTGCTTTTTGAAAAGTTATAAATCAAATTTAATTACCTTAATGAAGTCGAATTGAAAAATGCATACCCAGTATTTTTGTAAACAGCATCAGGATTCTTGCTTATCCATTTTATGAATTTTGAAGAAAAATTAAGTAGCATGGAGCATTTAAAAAATCTAAAAACCTTGAAAAATCTGTTTTGTGAAAAACAGATTTAAAATTTATTACTACACTTACCCATTATAAATTACTTTGTAGAAGCTTCATGAATGATTTTTTACTTGAAAAAAGTTATTTTGGTACTAATAATCTACAGAAATATATATATTTTTTTACAATAACTTAATCAGTATTACAATGACGACATTTGCTCAAATAAAGGTCCACCGTTCCCTTAAGGACGATTTTTCACGGTCCCTTGAAAGTCGTTAAACAGAGAATCAACTGTATAAAACGCGTAGGTATGCGGCACAAAAATAGAAGATATTTCTACACTCCGAATGGCAACGGCTACAACTACCAGATGTAAACATTAGCGGCCGTCCGCAATTTGCAAACACGTGTCAACATGGATTTACGCACTGAAATCAGGAATGCTCGAAAGCAAGCTGCACGAAAATTGGGAACAGTCTCAAGAAAGAAACCGAAGAAGAAATAATTCATTAAGAAGGGGGGGGGGTTTGAAATATAGTACATACAGAGAGGGATGTACATTGGTGTTGGATTTCTCAGTCTTAACTCCGTTCTGAAGTAATGAAATTTCATATTTTTTTAATCACGATGTTTTAGAATCAGCCTTATAGAAAATATCCCTTAACAACGTATATTTATGATGTCAGGTAATGGTAACATTCCTTACATATATTACTTTCAGTTCAGCTGTTTTGCAAAAGAAAATATAAAACTAAAAGAGACCATGTTGGTCGCGCAGCGGCTAGTATTTAAAAAAATATGATTTCGCATCTTTGATATATAATTTTTAAGTAAATTATATAAGCACAGAGCATTGATTTAGAACACTATTTCCGATGTAATTATGTATTGTATCGTAAAGGTGACACGATCTAAACTTTTAACAGTAATATTCATTCTTTTTTTACCTTTTTTTTTTTTTTTTAAAGAAATACTCACAGCAAATAACTACATAGAATTATTTATTCGTAAAAACAATTTCGTCTTAAATCACATAATATAAGCCTAACATTCTCTCAAGTACTTAAAAAAAAAGTATTTCACTTCTTCGACATCGAATTTTAAAGTACATTATTAGAGGTACGTAAATTTCGCATAAAAAATATCAACATTTCGCTAAAAAATTTACAATATGTATAAAATTTTGCATTTATTCGCAAAAAAATATACGCGCATATAAATTTTAAAATTTCGTATTTATTAAAAGAAATCATAATTTTACTTACTTTATTAGGTAAGTGTCAAAATTCTTAATCAAAAGCTAACATTGTAGTAGTCTTCACATTCTCTTCCTTAAGTCTTTAGCAATAAGTAATAAGCAAATTTCGAGAGTGAGATTTGTCAGTTAAAGACCGTGGATGGTCTTAGATAAGCAATTATGTTAATAAATTATTACTATTATTACCTAATTTCTCTTAAAGATATGATTCCGTTTATCACCAAATTTTCGCCAAAGTAAAGAAATAGTTTTCGCATTTATTCACTCATAACGGCAAATTTCGTATTTATTCGCATCTATTTCGTAAACACGAAAATTACGTATCCCTATACATTATATAAACACAGAGCACAGATTTAAAATAATATTTCCGATTTAATTCTGTATTGTATCGTAACGATGACACGATCTAAACTTTCAACAGTAACTTTCATTCCTTTTTGATCGTTTTTTTTTTTTAAATAAATACTCAAAGCAAGTAAGTTTACATAATTATTTATTCGTAAAAAAAATTATTTTTTGCTACATGGTATTGCTATTAAATATCAATTAATCACAAAATGTTTACAAGTTCACTAGTATCTCAAATTTCTGTCTTCGTATTTTGGTGGAGGTGTCTGGAAAGGGTTTGGCGATTACAAGTTCACTAGTATCTCGAATTTCCCTCTTCGTATTTTGGTGGAGGTGTCTGGAAAGGGTTTGGCGATTACAAGTTCACTAGTATCTCAAATTTCTCTCTTTGTATTTTGGTGGAGGTGTCTGGAAAGAGTTTGGCGATTACAAGTTCACTAGTATCTCAAATTTCTCTCGTCGTATTTTGTTGGAGGTGTCTGGAAAGGGTTTGGCGATTACAAGTTCACTAGTATCTCGAATTTCCCTCTTCGTATTTTGGTGGAGGTGTCTGGAAAGGGTTTGGCGATTACAAGTTCACTAGTATCTGAAATTTCTCTCTTCGTATTTTGGTGGCGGTGTCTGGAAAGGGTTTGGCGATTACAAGTTCACTAGTATCTCAAATTTCTCTCTTCGTATTTTGGTGGAGGTGTCTGGAAAGGGTTTGGCGATTACAAGTTCACTAGTATCTCGAATTTCCCTCTTCGTATTTCGGTGGAGGTGTCTGGAAAGGGTTTGGCGAGACCTCCGGGTATTTCTTTTGTACCCTATCTGTAGTAACAACTTCTGAATAATCGGGTGGTTTGTCATAGGTTTGGTTTGTACATGATACTGCTGCACTATTCCTTGTAATAGAAGAGTAGCTTGTCCCTTCCCAGGTTGGACTGGAATAGGTGGAATTTAGGTTTAGAGAACTTTGCTGGTGTCTGATTTGAGGGGGAGAGGTGACTCTACGTGGAGGTGGGTGTAATATCGCAGCGGTTGATTCCTCCGCCACGTTTTTACAATGCTGACGTATGTAATACTTACAAATAGAAAATATCACAACAATCACCACAACTGGTATGTAAATAAACAGCTGAATTTGTGTATCACTTGTGTCATACTTTTTTTCGTGATATGGTGGTGGTGTCCAATCAATTTTAATGTCGGGAGGCCAAATGAATGGTTTTGGAGTGCTAATGTCAGGAGGCCAAATGAATGGTTTTGGAGTGCTAATGTCACGAGGCCAAGTGAATGTTTTTGGTGTGCTCATGTCACGAAGTCTTCGTAAGATGTCCTCCCATGACAGCGATTGGGCTGAAAAAGGGAAAAGAAAAAATTACAAGATAAAAAGAACTTTTTATATACCATGTTTTTAAATTTTCTGTTGAATCATATAAACTTGACAATTCTATGTATTAATAAATACTTTTTTTAAAATTTTTTTGATGAAATATTCCATCAACTTAAAAGAAAATGAAAATAATTGGAAGTTAACTTGCGTTTAACTTTTCGTTCCCGCCCCGGCCGATAGATGGCTGCGCCAGTCTACAAAACAAAATTAACTGAAAATGGATTCAATTCTGCTTAAAGATGGCTAAAAGTATTAAAATAATCCATTGTTATCGTGTTCTGAGTTATTCTAATAGTTCCAAATGTCTAGCTAGTTGGGAAGTTAGTTAAAAATGGATTGCAAGATTTGTACGGGACAAACTCAAACACACAAACAAACAAACAAGTAAGCGAGTTAATAAAAACATGGTAAAAATAAATTAACGTAGAGACCTTGTTTGAGACTTACTTGAAATAATCTAACTTCAAGATAATTCCTAAATTTGCAATGATCAGAAAATTCAGTTTCAGATTAAAGCGATTTAAAAATTATGCCTTTCATAAGGTCGAACTAGCAAGTATTAAATTTTCCTGGTTTGTAAAAACATGTTATAAGTGTATTTTTTATTTATCTAAAATGATCGTTTATAGCAATTTGCGATAACTTTTTTAATTCTTCTGTCTTAGTAGAAGGGAAGAAATATTTCAGTTTGATTTTTTTTTTTTTTCCCGGCTTTAACTAGCTTTCACCTGACAGCTCGCAGTTGTACAATGAGTATTTTCTTATCACAAACAAAAGACATTACATAAATGAATTTTCATCATATTTCTGAAGGTTGAACTTATCATTTACCTCCTTCTTGTCTTATCCGCCACTTGGCTGATGAGTTACTCAGTCATCGATACTGAACCAAATATGGAAAGCAATGGTGAAAAATTGAATTTTCTTACAATCAGCTTTTATTAACGCAAATTGGACTACATAGGAGTAAATAAGGCCGGAGAGATAAATTAGCGAGTTAAAAGGCTTTTATGCTGTAGGATTTTTTTTCTTAGTAGAAACTAACAAAAATGGTCTGTTGATAAATTATATAATCTCATCTCAAATTTATTTTTGATAAAGCGTAATAATTCTGCACTTAATATTTTTTCATGCAACAGAACTGTACGATCATTAAGAATATTTAAGAATAGAGAAAAATAAAAAGAACAATACACAAAACTTTGCAATTAGTTAAATAAAATTTATTTTGTTAAGGGAATTTATAATAATACAACTGCGATGCAATGGGAATTAATTTTCAATAATAAGCTAGAATTCACTTACCAATATGGTGTGGTTGAATAGTTTAAGGAAATCCATTAGTTATTTGTCATAAATACGTTTTAAATAAAATTCCATAATTTGATTTTACAAATAAACCTGGATGTTCCGATTTTTAAAAAAAATAATTGGAATTTCTCAACAACAAAAAAAGAATGAATAGAATAACAGAATAAATAGCAAAAGGCGTTTTCAAGAGAAATTCCACCATAAATCCTAGAACAACTAATAAAAAAACCAATCAGAATAATCAACCACAAGAAAATTACCCAAAATGCATCTGTCTTTACAATCAAGAGAATAAATAGGAAAAGTTGTATTAAGTTTAAACCAATAAATGTATAAACAAATTATTCCAAAAATTCTTAAAATTCAAGAAAGAAATTTACTAATTTAAACATTAATCTTTAAGCTATTAATTCTAATACGTAAATATTAAATTGTATAATAAAGAATACTAGTTGGTACCCGTCAAAACATAACGGCTAGAGAGTAAACAAATGTACTAATACACAAATTATACTCAACACGTCATTGCCAAATGTTGAAAATCAATGTGTTTAAGTGGCCTCGTGCTTTGTGAGTATCTAAAGCCAGATTTAAAAATGTCTCTGAGCATGCGCAGAAAGCAATTTTTTTAAATTATAAATTATCGCTCATTAAACAGCGAGAAATAAACAATTTCCATCAAGTTTAATCTTATATTTCACAAACATAATTATCATAAAAATAAAAATTTCAGAGAGATATCTAGAAAGACTCGAAATAAACGTGTTTATCATTAAAACATGTCACTGAGCATGCGCAGAAACAGTGAGTTTCTAAAGCCAGATTTAAACATGCCACTGAGCATGCGCAGAAATCAATGTTTAACTGTAAATTATCGCTAATTAATGGAAATTGCGGTTACAAAAACCAAATTTGACAAATCTACAGATTACAATCTTTCGTTTAAGACCGAAATGAAGCACATTGATGCAGTAGTTTTCTCTCACGGACTGCCCAAAAAGTCGGCTTAGCAACTTAAATATATAGATTGATAATTTAAAAAATACACCTGGCACAATTTCTCTATAAAATAAACAAAATTCCTCTTTGATTTAATGGCTAATTTTTACTAGTTAGCATAAACGATTAAAAATAATCTTCAAGGATAAAATATACAGAAAAATGTTTTCTTCAAAGTGTCAAGACAAAGTAAGCAGGTAAATGTTGAAATGCAGAATGCAAGTTTGGGTACAAAAAGCATATTGATGGAAAGTTAGCTGTAGAATAAAAAATACTGATAATCTAAAAAGTACTGATAATCTAAAATACTGATAATCTAAATACTTATAATCTAAAATAAACAAAATTCCTCTTTCATTTAATAGCTAATTTTTACTAGTTAGCATAAAAGATTAAAAATAATCTTCAAGGATAAAATATACAGAAAAATGTTTTCTTCAAAGTGTCAAGACAAAGTAAGTAGGTAAATGATGAAATGCAGAATGCAAGTTTGGGTACAAAAAGTTTAAACGCTTTACATTTATTATCAATAAGAATAAATGCAGCATTTTAAAATAATATATCTTATTTTAGGTTCAAATTCTAAAGAATAGGATTATTTTGCAGATTGAATTTATGAATAGAGTCAATTAACAAATCTAAATTTGAAAGGAATCATATATAACATACTTAAAGTTTTAAAGTAATTTTTTATCCTTTTTTGATATAGTATCACAACTTTTCAGCAAGTCATATTTACCTGTATTTACACAGTTTTATTATCTGTGGTCCAAAGAATCACAAGCCGCTAGATTTTATGAGGATATTCAAAGACAAAGCTGTCATTCTGTTTGTTTAAATACACATCATTTTTTTACTGATCATAAATTAAAGTATTTTTTATTCTAAAAAAGAAAAAACTCTCCTATCTTCATTCATTTTACATCTTGCTGTTTCTTGGCTTGTAAACATGACAAATATTTGATTGAGACTTTAACTGTAAAAACTTTAACTGTAATCAAAACTTTAACTGTAATCAAAAACAACAGAGAAAATGTAAAGTATGTTTTAATTACCTGTTATCGGCATGCTGGTACATAATGACCAAATAGCAGTTTGTACAAATAAGATGAATAAAATAGGAAGCTTTCCTTCACTGAAATTCATTGTAAAACTCTCTCGACCAGCTGAAAATTTTAAAAGCATGAAACTGATAGATATGATTAATAATGCTTGTGTTTTGTGCTTATCGGAAGTTTGATAACACTCTACTATCAATAGCAGTGAATTCATTTTAGTCTTATGACAACGTGATTTTATAATCACTTCTTTGTTTTAGAAACTAAGATGCGCAATTTTAGTGAAAAGAATGGGTGTACATGAGGCAAAGACCGATTATCTCTTTTAATATTCATTACCATGATAAAAGAGAGTAATGAAACAAGATTTTGAAATTTATTTTGATATATATTTATTTTTGATACGCTTAATGTCAAGCTGGTATGAAATACAGATGGAGGAAAAAAAAAAAAAAAAAAAAAAGGCTTTGGTGGAGCATGACTCAAAAGTTAACTCAGATTATCCTGAATAATTTTATGCAAGGAAAAATAATCTATAGATAAGGAATTTTGAGAAACCATCAAATATCTGAGGGTATTTTAAGACATCTTTATAAATAGATCGTGTAGATTTCATGATGTAGCACTGTCTCACCTTGTTTGTCTATGATGTAAAATTTGTTTTTGTGAAATTTTGTTGTGCTAAGAAATTACTGAGTCATTTAATTCCTACCATATGGTTAGTAATCTTGCGACCATGACCACAGGCGTAGCGTGCTTCTATTTTTTTTTTAGGGGGGGGGGGGGTCACGAACTTAATTTAGTTAGGGCCCTCCTCAACGCATTGACTGCCGGGCGGTCCTTAAAATATGAAATATCATTATTTTTTTAATTGAATAACAATATAATTGATGTTTCAGTAGTATTCAAAAGTTATAAATCAGAAAAATAAATATAATATAAATAAAAATGAGAAAAAAAAATATAGCAGCGAATTTTTGTTATGAATCATATCATTGTTAAAAACTATGTTAAGGCTAAAGATATAATCGGAATCTTAAGTTTCACACTTTGAAAACCAACTTTCTTGAAAGTTTTCAATAATTTTCGGATTTTAACTCAACTTTTGTTAACGTTTTAAGTTAAGTTGAGGGGGCACGTGCCCCCCCCCCCTCGACGCTACGCCTATGACCATGTCAGAAATTTGCGCTACTAAAGCATAATTTATGAGGCATTTCTGCGTAAAGGGAGTTTTGTCATGATTAAAACAAAAAAAATCCTTTTTTTAATAATTTATAGGTTTTGGGAATTGGAAATTAAAGCATATTATTTACACTTATTAGTTTAGTGGATGAATATCTGAAACATAAGCTTTACGAAAAAATCGTCTTCCCTTTTATCTCAAATTTATCAAGTACTTCATAACTTTCTTGAATTAAAAAGTAAAAATTTTTGAAAAAGAATATATTAGTCTTGTACTGAAAGCAGTGTTTTTAAGAAGTTGCGGTGAAAAAGACATTAACCTCTTTTTTTTTCTACCAATTTTTGCACCATATATATTTTTTCAATTCCTACTATTAGTTCACACTCTCTCTATATATATCTTGTTCCAATTTTCAATCGTTAATAAAAGTACTTTTTATTCATCCACTCAAGTTCAAATACATTTTTTAAACTTGTAGTGGATGACACTTGATGTTAATACAGTTTTTTCAAATATTAATTCATTAATTAAATTTAATTAATCAATTTTACTTTTAGACCTAGAGCGTCTCTTGCTCTTGAATAGTAATTTCCCTCTTGTTGCTGTGTAAATGGTAGCACAGAGGTATCGCGGGCGTCTCCCGTCCTGTAGGTTGCGAGATCGAATGCCCAACCTGACGAACTTTTTCTCTCTCTTTCCCCCCCTCCTAATCTCGCACAGTAGGCAAGGTTCTGGCAGGCAATCCTTTTTTTCAATTCCTACTATTAGTTCACACTCAAATATTTCTTTGTTGACCTAAGTAGGAATTGACTTTAAAACTTTTTTTTTATGTATTACTTGTTTATTTTCCCATTCCAGGGATGCGCTAGTGTTGTCCGGGTACTGAAGAGCATATAAGAGGAGGGAGAGGGTAGAGGACATCTATGGGGTAGAGAATATGAGTAGGGTTGCGTAAATTTCGCATAAAAAAAAATATCGAAATTTCGCAAAAAAGTTTTCAACATATAAAGTTTCGCCGGACAGTAGTAAAAAAATAATTTTCGCATTTATTCGCTCATATCGGCAAATTTCGCATTTCTTTGCATCTATTTCGTAAATACGAAAATTACGTATCCCTAAATATGAGTCATTGTTCAGTTAGGAGTTCAGTTACATCACGCTAGTGGGACATGAGTAGTTAATCGAAGTAGCAGGCTGGCACTGTTGTTTTAGTCCGACAGGTGCTCCAACTGTATAAGATTGAATTTGACATTTTTGATATATTCACCAATATATCAGTTTTAGTGTCATTTTGTTTCTTTCTTGTTTGTCATGAAAGTGCTCAAGCAACGGCTATTTAACATAAGCCCTGAAGAGAAAATTCGGTACCTTTTAAGTTTTTTACAATTTGTTTCCATACATAGTTATTCCGTAACGATACTTCACTAAATCACTCTTAGCTTGGGGCGATGATTTCCCCAAGTTTTATGGTTATCGATTTAGAGGTGTCGTTGGAGATGGAGGTAGCTGGTAGGTATGACCCCAAAATGTTGATAAAAAGTCCTGAACTTCTATATTGTGGGTTCAGGGTGAAAATTAGGTACTTCCTTGTGCGATCGTTACCTTTTCGTTTCCTCTTGTTTGATATCCGCTATTATCAGAATTACTGATACCGTCAACTGGGGTAACTTTGGCCCATTTTTCATGTTCATTTCACAAGAAAAGCAAATAATAGTTGTAAGCCAATTAAAATTTGATATGATAAGTAGTTTGTATTATTTTAAATATATTTAACTGTAATATAAACCATTGTTCAAGTATACATACAATCCTCAAACAATTTTTTAATTTGTTTAAAATTTTGTTCTAATGTTACCTTGAATTGGGGCAACTTTGTTCCCAGCTCTTGAAAACCAAATACAGTCGAACCTCTATATATCGAAGTAGCAAATTGCTGAAAAAAATTTATATATAGAATTAAGCTTAGTTTTATCATAATTCTCCTAAAAAAAAGTAAAGCTAATTTTCGTATACGAAAGTCCATGTCTAATTTATATGCGAATCCCATTAAATGAAAGTTAATAACTAAAAAATGAATTAATATGAAAGATTTATTGAGGACTACATACCTTTAAAAAAACGATAATCCAGACAGTGGTTACAATGATGACAGTTTCATTCTTTAAAAAAGAAAACTACGAATAACTTGCTGAACAGCCAGTTTTGCGGAAAGTTCAAAGAAATGTTCGTATTTATTCAGTCCACTAAAAACTTAATCATGGATATTTTCCGCGAATTGAAGTCCACGACATATTGCTTCAAATGCCAACAATTGGTAGATTTTATTCTAAAGTGAAACGAAATCTCCCAATTTGTCTTGAAAAAAATTTCGATATATAGAGATTTTTTCGATATATAGAAACAATTTTTCTATGTAATGAACATGCAGATTTGCTAAGAGTTCGATATATAGAAAATTTCGATACGTGGAAGTTCGATATATGGAGGTTCGACTGTATTTATATTGTTGAGATAGCTTAGGCCAATGTTAGGCCATGTACACTTATTGTCAAATTGTCTATCAATAATATCTTATCTAATCCGAGTTAATCTCAAGCTTAATTTGGAAAAAAATCAATAAATCAACATTTTTTTTTCTACGCTAAACTGATTTTATTTTTGAATTACAAGTGGAATTTTCAAAGAAAAGAAAATATTAGATAATCACTAAAAAGTTATTTAACGGTCTCATATGTTTTGATTAATTGATAGTCCAAACTATGAGGAAGAAACATAATCCGATTCAGGAACAATAAACTGATTCCTCTTTGACTCGATTTTCGGAGAATCGATTTTCCCGCACACTTCTTTCCACTCATAATTTATACAGTCTTGCTTTTCTGGCCAACGCCAAAATTTGAGTTTTCTTTCCATAAATTCCACAGTCGGTCCAATATCTGTTAAACTTAAATTCTTTCCAGGATATTTAACACCATCGTACTTCACAATAACAAAATCATCTAGAGCATACATGTACAAATTCAGAGTCCGCCTGCCTTTGAGATATACTTGCTTGTTTGTAATGTTTTGTTTATTACTTTCTGACGAGCTGAAGCGTTGACGTTTTCGCCCCTTTGAAACTGGACCCTTTTCAGAAGTAGAAGGAATAGTTGGAGTAACTTTGGCCCAACTTGGCAGTTGGGCCAAAGTTACCCCAAAACCTGGGACAAAGTTTGCGTAATGTAGTAAATATTAAATTAGTTGGCAAACCACAAAATAAATCAAGATAATTACAGTGAAAAATATTTGAAACAATTAACAATAAACTGAGGCCATTCGCTTAGCTGCTCTGCATCACGTACTCTATCGCATTTACAAGGAAAAATTGGAAGACAACAAAAATATACGTTTATTGATACAAAAGGGGAGTAGTACTGTAGATGTGGTAAACTGAGGAACTACAAGACAGCCAGTAATATAAAAACAAAATTTTTTAAAGTCAATCCCTACTTAGGTCAACAAAGAAAAATTTGAGTGTGAACTAATAGTAGAAATTGAAAAAAAGGATTGCCTGCCAGAACCTTGCCTACTGTTCGAGGTTAGGAGGGGGGGAAAGAGAGAGAAAAAGTTTGTCAGGTTCGGGATTCGATCCCGCAACAGGACGGGAGGAGCCCGCGCTACCACAGTGCTACCGTTTACAGAATAACAATAGGGAAATTACTATTCAAGAGCAAGAGACGCTCTAGGTCTACAACTAAAATCGATTAATTAAATTTAATTAATGAATTAATATTTGAAAAAACTGTATTAACATCAAGTGTCATCCACTACAAGTTTAAAAAAATGTATTTGAACTTGAGTGGATGAATAAAAAGTATGTTATTAACGATTGAAAATTCGAACAAGATATATATAGAGAGAGTGTGAACTAATAGTAGGAATTGAAAAATATGTGAAAGTCAAGGAATTATTATCACCTATTGGCTCTTGCAATAAATAATCTATAATCACTCTCATTTGTCTAGATACAGCACATACAATCTTTTTTCGTTTGTTGGGCCAAAGTTACCCCAGTTGACGGTGAGTTTGAAATTCTTACGGTTTTTCATCAGCTGTTGGCAGAAATGATAGCGTGATTTAAATATTCTCTATGCCCGTGTTTCCCAACGTGGGGCCCACGCCCCACGGGGGCAGGGGGGCAATTTGAAATTTCCGAAATCACTTCATATATCTCACAATATTCACGCACGTGAGCAAAATAACATTCGTACAGACTTGAAAATAAGATTCTCATCTAAAATTATCCCATTGTAACCGACTTAAAATATTTAAATAAAAACAATTTAACACATTGCTTTTTCACCACATTGCTTAATTCACCACATTGCTTTTTTTATTTTTTATAAAATTGATTTTTTTAGAATTTATTTTAAGGGGTTATTAAAGGGGGATTAAAGGGTTTGTATATATCTTTATAGCTTTCTACCCGTTTGATTAAAAAAAGGTTTATTTATTTTAAGTTTTGTCCAATGGAACTGGTATAAAAATAGGTAAAACATTTTATACGTAAGTCTGGTAATAAAATTCTTTTTTCAATAATTTTACCTCTTAAATAATATTAACGGTAATTATAATTTGTATGGTGCAGTTGCGGGCATCATAGTTTTTTTTAATTTTTTTTATTTGAACTTAAAGAATATTACACTGATTTCTTATAAATTTAATTTTGTTAATTTATTTAAAATCAGTGTTATTACATAAAACAAAGAATATCCTTCTTTAGAATTATTTCTAAGATATGTTTGACAACGTTATATATAGGAATTAAATTATGTAAAGGCCTGTGTCTGTCATGCGATAAATATTAAGCCTTAAATACTTGCTCATATTATAACTAAAATAAAATTTCACTGAATATTTTGATGATGAATATCATTATTCTTAATCATGCTTTAAATAGAAAATTACAAGCACTTAAACAAAGAAAAATAAAAGGCGAAAAGTATATACGAAAAGTGCCTTAAACTCATTACATTTTTACTATTTTGATGCTAGAGAAAACATTTTCCTTAATATTCTATTCTTCCGCTGAATTCTTTTTTGATCACAAACTTCATGAATGAAGTAAATAGAGATTTTGAAGTTTAAAATTCAAAGAATATGTTAAAATCCTTTTTTTTTTAATCGTACGAGCTCAGTTCCTGTTTCATACTGCAAGAGACTTGTTTGTTGCATGAAAATCTCTTTCGATTCTAAACGCAAAGGCAGTAAGCATCAATATCATACTTTCAAGTTTTTTATACCATATTGAATTAGATCCGTCAAAATTCGTTTATTTTTTCCTTGAGTGATAATAGATATAGGATGTTTTTAATCGGCAAGAAAACATTCTTCGAATCCCATAGGAGGTATTTGCTTTATCCTGTATCCATTTCTTATATTGCGCCTCTAAAACGTGGTGTCATCTTGCCAAAAATTAAATTTATCTCACCTGTTTTTCCCGGTAAACGGGTACTCTGTGACCAGATCGCTGATTGCGCATGTAACTTGAACAAAATTTCGAGCTTTCCTTTACTGAATGGCATCATAATGGCAGCACGAGAATTTGGAACGTGGCAAATGAAGGAAAAAAAAGGATAGAACGGTTTGTATCACGTTATAAAATACTGGTGAAATTTCAAAGCCCATGACTAGGGATACGTAAATTTCGCATAAAAAATATCGAAATTTCACAACAAAAAAAATTACAATATATGAAATTTCGCTTTTATTCGCAAACAAATACGAATTCAAAAATTTAGCATATATTAAAAAAAATTACAATTCTACTTACTTGGATGGGTAAGTATCAAAACATAGTTAAAAGCTAGCATTGTAGTAGTCTCCACATTATATTCCTTAATGAAATTCCTCTTTTAGTATTTGCCTTTTGTCATTAATTGAGGCGGTGGAAGGCAAAGTGGTGTAAGTCACATTTTCAACTTTTTTTATTTGGAGGGCAAAAATGTAATCTCCATGTTCAATTTATGGTGGAATTGCAATAAATTATTATTTGCAATATTATAATAATTATTATGAATTATAATTTTTTCAATTTACAGTGAATTTTATTGTAGTTTTTGCAGTAAAACGCTTTTGACTTACACCACTTGACTTACTGACTTACACCACTTTACCTTTCACCGCCTCAATTATCTCAGCATCTACTCTGTTAACGGGACTATAGAGGCTTTGTAGAGCTAGCTGCCTTTGCAAAGTTAAGGTAGCAGCATTTCGTTGAAATTAAAATCTGTAAAACATCAACAGGAGTCTCTTGGTCAAATACTGTTTAGTAGCTGAAAATACCCTTGACTTTGGCGCTCAAGAGACGTTCTTAAATCTACTAAATTGTCCTACAAAACTTGATGGTGGATTTTTGCAGTTAGATTTTTATGTTCGACTCCGGTACGGACAAACTGCCCGGGTGAAATTCGGGGCAAATCCGAAGGAGAGTGAGATTTCTATAATAAGACCGCGGAAGTTCTTAGTTAAGCGATTATGTTAATAAATTATTACCATTATTACCTAATTTCGTTTTAAAAGCCGTTTATCGCCGAGTTTTCGCCGAAACGTAGTAAAAAAATAATTTTCGCATTTATTCGCTCACATCGGTAAATTTCGCATTTATTCGCATCTATTTCGTAAATACGAAAATTACGTATCCCTACCCATGACATAGAATCAATCTTTTGACAAAACAATTTTTTTTTTTTGGTTATTTATACGCGCATGTGTTTGTGCCAAATGAAGTACGCGATTCCTTTAAAGAATTGAATCACATAAAGCAAAAATATTATCGTTTTATCAAGTGAATATGGGTAAATTCTTACGCTTTAACTCATGAGTCCGGCGAAAAAGCGTCGTTTTCACGATGTCTTCTGTGAACATTAAAAGTAACAAACAAATAAAAAGGATCAGAAAAAATAGCAAAACTAGCTTTAGAGCCACTGAGATAAGTCCGTAAATTATTAAAACAGTTATTAGCGGTACAGAAAATCAGACTATGTTCCTGAGTCTCCCGATCTTTAGAGAGTACTTGACAAAGATCAGTAACTGTGCAAGTTTGAAGCGGTGCAAGTAAGATTCTGCATGTGACAACATGGCCAATTCTAGCTTTAGCAGCGAAAGTGGCAACCCTTTCTGAGTGTAAATTAAAACAAAATGAACTTTTTATTTAAGCATTAGTATGATAAGCAGCAGTTGCAGAGTCACTGTGATTAACTGGAGCTCTTAAAAGGCTAAGGGCCTGTTCACATAGGAGTCCGTTGCGTTGCGTTAAGGAAAAGATGACGTTGAGACGAAGATAAACCAATCATAGGCCTCCAAACGATTAGCAATGAAATTTTTAACGCATATGATTGGTTTATTTCGCTTAAAAGGTGCAATCCGACTGCAACTGACGTCTACTGAAACCGGGTACAACGAACACCCCCTATATCGGGGGGCCGATATAGGGGGTGTTGGTACAACCCTGGTGTCCCTCGTGAACCTGGAAATCAGCATTGCACCAGAAGAACTATCCGAGGGAAATAAGGAAGTGTATTTTAATGACGTCACTGATATAATTTCTTTTTGAGGCCAAAAACACTGGCGTTTTAACTGAGTTCAATCATTAAGCGATGAAGAATTTTCCCTACGATGTATTAACTTCCAAGCAGTCCCTTTTATATATGTCCAGAATACTGCGAAACTCTGACTTTAGACTTAATTGAAGGCAGAGCATTTCAAAAAGAGGAACACCTAAGTTTTTCACAATGCAAAGGACGTAGGGTCATATCACTCAAATATTTTTGTTTTATATCGAATCAGTTTAAAGTGCTGCGATAGCTAGAGTGCATTTCATTGCAGCAATAAGTATGACTTCTTATTTTTAATTTGATTATTTCATTTCGGACACAAATTTTTATAGGATATCAACCTACAAAAATTCAGAATAAAATTAAACAATTTATTTTATTGCATATACTATTATGTGTGTGCAGTGTTCGTGTTGAGTGCAATACCAGTCTTTTTATTTTAAGTTTATCTTTTTAAGAAAAAAAAGCAATTTCATATTTAATGTAGTAGACATTATTTTAACGCTCAGTAAAAGCAATTATTTCTCAAGCTACTGATTTTTTTTTTAATAATACAATAAAAAAATGCAGCTGCTAATCATAATACGATATTTTTCATATATATTGGAAGTTTCTGCTGTGTTTATAACTAGTTCTGTGTAGTTATGTGCTTACTAAATGGTGTAAATATAAATACTTTTACCACCGTATATTTAATTTTTTCAATTCCTACTATTAGTTCACACTCTCCCTATATATATCTTGTTCAAATTTTCAATCGTTAATAAAATACTTTTATTCATCCACTCAAGATCAAATACATTTTTTTAAATTTGTAGTGGATGACACTTGATGTTAATACAGTTTTTTTCAAATATTAATTCATTAATTAAATTTAATTAATCGATTTTAGTTTTAGACCTAGAGCGTCTCTTGCTCTTGATTATTAATTTCCCTTTTCTTACTTTGTAAACGGTAGCACTGCGGTAGCGCGGGCTCCTCACGTTCTGTAGGTTACGGGATCGAATCCCTAACCTGACAAACTTTTTCTCTCTCTTCCCCCTCCCTCCTAATCTCGCACAGTAGGCAAGGTTCTGGCAGTCAATCCTTATTTTCAATTCCTACAATTAGTTCACACTCAAATTTTTCTTTGTTGACATAAGTAGGAATTGACTTTAAAAAATTTTGTTTTTATATTACTTGTTAAATTTTTCGTTACGCATTGGTTAAACTTCCAGTCAAGGGCTACGCTAAAGTCGAGTTCTACTTAATTTCGACAGAGGTAAGCGTTCTTTCCTCGTTGAATGAATTTTATGTTCTTGAATTTTAATGCATGTGATGAATTTAGTCTATAGTGCCTGCAGCACGTGAATTCACTTAAAATTTCAGTATTAATATAAAAAATCCGATTTTTTTAAATATTATCTTGTCATGAATATATGTAATGTCGATTTAAGGGACATAAAAATATTTCTTTATGAAAAATACTTTATTTCATCCAAATTGAAAAGATTCATGCTTATTTCATTTTGAAATAGAGATATTTTTTAATCTACATTTTTTGGATATAATATTTCCTGCACTTTTTTTTTCTACAAAGGTCTATTTGCTTAAAAACAATTTTTTTTTTTCTCGTGCATGTTTTTTCTTTTTCACAACAAGTTCATAATTACAGTATACAACTGGCAGTCATTTAAAAGTAACGATTTCAGGCAGTCTCTATTCCATGAGGATATTACTTATTATGCATCGTTGTCGTGAGTTAAATAATGCAGTGTCAAATATTCTTGTCATCACGTATTATTGGAAAATATAAACTGCCATCAATTCTTGTGTCATGCAGTTTAAACAGAAATATACTAGTTTCTATATACATACATAAACTTCATTCAAGCTCTTTACTATGTCATAAAGAGAGATAATTTCCAAGTTTTTAACAGAGTTAATCAGTAAATTTCAATATTTCTTTCTAATATCTCAGTAAATCCCTGTTCTAGTATTTTGGAGGAGGAGTTTCAAGTGGCTTTGGAGAGACACTTGAAAATTTCGCATTTTCCTCAGTGAAATCAAACAATACAATCTCAGAATAACTAGGTGGTTTGTCACCTGCCTTGTTAATCAGTAAATTTCAGTATTTCTATCTAATATCTCAGTAAATCCCTGTTCTTGTATTTTGGGGGAGGAGTTTCAAGTGGCTTTGGAGTGACACTTGGAAATTTCGTATTTTCCTCAGTTAAACCAAATAATACAATCTCGGAATAACTAGGTGGTTTGTCACCAGCATTGTTAATCAGTAAATTTCAGTATTTCTTTCTAATATCTCAGTAAATCCCTGTTCTCGTATTTTGGGGGATAGAGTTTCAAGTGGCTTTGGAGTGACACTTGGAAATTTCGTATTTTCCTCAGTGAAACCAAATAATACAATCTCGGAATAACTAGGTGGTTTGTCACCAGCATTGTTAATCAGTAAATTTCAGTATTTCTTTCTAATATCTCAGTAAATCCCTGTTCTCGTATTTTGGGGGATAGAGTTTCAAGTGGCTTTGGAGTGACACTTGGAAATTTCGTATTTTCCTCAGTGAAACCAAATAATACAATCTCGGAATAACTAGGTGGTTTGTCACCAGCATTGTTAATCAGTAAATTTCAGTATTTCTTTCTAATATCTCAGTAAATCCCTGTTCTGGTATTTTGGAGGAGGAGTTTCAAGTGGCTTTGGAAAGACACTTGAAAATTTCGCATTTTCCTCAGTGAAATCAAACAATACAATCTCGGAATAACTAGGTGGTTTGTCACCTGCATTGTTAATCAGTAAATTTCAGTATTTCTATTTAATATCTCAGTAAATCCCTGTTCTCATATTTTGGGGGTGGAGTTTCAGGTGGCTTTGGAATGACACTTGGAAATTTCGTATTTTCCTCAGTGAAATTAAATAATAACACCTCGGAATAACTAGGTGGTTTGTCACCAGCATTGTATGTACTTGAAATATTATACATAGCTCTTTTTGGAGGAAGAATGAATCTAGCTGAAAGTGGATGTAACGTTGCTGATGAGACATTAGTACCACTCTCGCTTTTTTGGCAAAAGCCAATGATAATAATGATTATTATAACTGTTAAAATACATCCACCTATATGTACAAAAATCGGTAATTTTTCAATTTCCCATGAGCTAGGCTTGTACTTATCGTCGTCTGATGATGTTGTAGATCTCTCCAAAATAAATGATTTTCGAGTTGTAGAGCGACGATACCAGGGCTTATCATGATCATCATCATCCGAACTCCAAGGTGACAACCGGACTGAAATAAAAGAAACAAGTATAATTATTCAATACAAGTCATGCTTTAGACTTCAATACAAAACAAGGATATAGTTCAATACATGGCTTTATGTACATAAGTCATTATAAAATAAAGAGACCAAACTGAGAAAAAATAATAAGAATGCATTTTTTTTTTTAAATTACGATGGATTCTACCAAAATGTACACTTAAAATTGGTGTACTGGCAATTGGGAGTATCTTATTTTCTTAACTTATAATAACATTTGCATTGTATTTTGCTACAAATTATGACATTTAACCTACTTAAAATATTTTTTTTTTTTTTTACATAATGTACCACATAATAAACAGCTGCCCACATCTTGCAAGGCTCTTTACGGACATTTTCTCTTTCGAAAATTAACATCTTATATGATTAGGTATTATTTATTTTTTAAGGCTAAATGGCTTTATCTTTATAGGTTTCCACCCCCTTAATTTGAAAAAAAAATCCAAAGGTTTGCACTTTGGAACTAGTATAAAAATCGTTACAAGTTTTAACACTTAATTATGGTAATAAAATTCTTTTTTAGCATAATTTTACCTCTTAAATATTATAAACGGTAATTTTAATTTGTCTTCTGTTGTTGCAAGCATCATAAGGTATTCATTTTTAAAATTTTTTTTTTTAATATTTGAAACTTTTGTCAAAATTAACTTCTGGTGTCATAAATATAGGAACGAATATATAATTCATTGAAAAAACCATTAAAGAAATGATTATGTCGACTTTTGCAACTTAAAGAATATTACACTGGTTTATTTTAAATATAATTTTGTTAAGATATTTGAAATCAGCATTATTACATAAATAAAAAATATCCTTCTTTTGAATTATTACTAAGATAGGTTTGACCATATTAAATATAGGAATTAAATTAAATATAGAACCTGGGACTCTCAAGAGATAAATATTCAATCTCAAATAATTGCTTATATTATAACTAAAATAAAACGTCCCTGAATATTTTAATGGTGAATATCATTATATTTAATCATTTTTAAATAGAAAATTATAAGCATTTAAACAAAGAAAAATAGAACTTAATTTATACGAAAAGTGCCATAAACTCATGATTACATTTTTACTATTTAATGCTAGAAAAAATATTTTCCTTTAAATTCTAATCTTCTGCAGTATTCTTTTTTGAATGGTCTGCAGTCTTCACGAATGAAGTACATAGAGAATTTAAAGCTTTAAATTCAAAGAATATGTTTGGATCCATTTTTTGTATTACTTGTTGTTGCATGAAAACTTATTTCGATTCTAAACGCAAAGGCCTTAAGTATAAATAACTTATTTGCAATTTCTTTATACTTACAGGATTTTAAGGATAATACATAAGGATAAATTTAGTTTTGAAATTTTCATGTGATAATTTTTTGTTTTTCTTATCTGTGGCTTCTGTTTTAAATTGTCCCGAAACTTTTTATTTGCCCCAAAATTTCAATTTATTTTTTTTTAACTCTCAAAAATGCTGGATTAGAAAGTATAATCTAATTTTTACATTTATTGTAATTTTATAGAGACCTAAATTTTAACGTAATGAAAAGCAAATTTCATAAATAAACTCAAAAAGTTACTTTAGTTTTCTACACAGATAGTAATAAAAATAAATTTTTATAGCCAATAAAATTTTCTTATGAACGAGAAAAACTTTCCTGCAGTGTAAACACAATGATTTCACTTATCAGTTCTGCTGACTTTAATAAGCGTGCATATACAGATGGTGGACAAAATAATACGAACACCTGTGAACTAATGGAAAATCTTTATTAATAGGGGGTTGGACCACCCTTTGACTGAAGTACAGATTTAATGCGACGTGGGATAGATGCATAAAGGTCATGGACAATATTTAAAGGAATATTAAGCCATTCCTTCTGCAGAGCGGTCTCTAATTCCTAAAGTCCTGATGGAGGTGGAAATCGGGAACGAAGTTTGGACTCCTAATATTGCCATAAATGTTCAATAATATTCAAGTCCGGAGACTGAGGGGGCCAGGCGAGATGTTCAACTGCATCGTCATGCTCTTCGAACCATTCTTGAACACACCTAGCAGTGTGGATAGGGACGTTGTCGTCTTGAAAAAGCGGTCGCTCTCCAGGGAATACAGTCTGGACAAAAGGATGGACATGATCCCCTAGAACGCTTAGATAGTGATTGGATTTGATCCTCCCATGCAGAATAACAAGTGGCCCAAGACCGCGCCAAGATATCGCACCCCATACCATAATGGAGCTACCCCCATGCATCACAGTCGGCAAGAGGCATTTAGGATGAAACGCTTCTTTGGGCGTTCTCCAGACATAAACGCGTCCGGTCGTCTGAAATAGGGTGAATGACGATTCATCTGACCATATTACCTGTTACCACTGCTGTGGGGACCAGCCTTTTTGATCTCTGCACCATTGGCGTCGCTTGAAAGCATTAGTTGCTGTCACCAAGGATTTACGAATTGCCACTCTGCCATATATATATATATATATATATATATATGACTGTTCTTACAAAGAGGGAAATTTCCCGTTCTAAAGAGGGAATCGGAAAAATGGCACGTTAAGCTAAGAGGAAATATTCTTTCAAATTTTTCTAATCGAAGGTTGCCAAATATATATCTTTGAATTGTTTTCTACATTTGAGAATGTATTCTTGTATGCGGTGTACATGTTTTTCTTCCAAAGGTATTTATATAATTCTTTGTAAGAACTCTTCTGGAAAAAGAAATTTTAGACCTCAAATAAAAATATCTACTTGAAAGTTAAATATCTACTCGCAGAAAAATATCTACTTGAAAGTTATAAAATTTTGAAAGTTATGCAATATTATTTAAATTTCTACTTTTATAGTTAAAAACAACTTAATTTAAAAATATGCACTTGCTAATCTGTTATGAAAAGAGAAGAGCAAAATGCTCCCATAGTTTTCCACTGATATTGAAGATCTGATAGTCAACTGATGCACTACCTTTAGTTCAAAGCCCAGACTTCTGCAATCTAATGTTTTTTTTAAACAAAGGACTGTTTAAAATTTGTCTCTAAACAGATGAAATAAATAAAATAAGCTTGTCCATTAAGAAAATAAAATTTCAGGTAGTCTTTTCTAATGAAACTACCAGAGGTTATTACTTAACATTGCTTACCTCTTTTGTATGCTTATATGTATGTGTCATGTATAGATTATCTATATATATGTATGTATGTATATATATATATGTGTGTGTATATATATATATATATATGTATGTATGTATATATATATGTGTGTGTGTATATATATATATATATATATATATATATGTAAGGAATTAACTGGGGAAAGAATAATTAATTTAAATTTAAAGGGGGCTTCGGGATTAATTTATTTTCGTAGCGAAAATGCCGCTAGTTTCATATGCAAAATGCATCAGGAGGAAGGGTTTTTCCCCGTTTCAGTTTGACCTTCGATTCGCGATGGAATGATGCTCCATGCAGAGAGATTATTTTTAGATATGTACAGGTTTTGGCTGGAAGAAAATTTCTAGAAGATTCTAAATTGGGCTCTGCGCATGTGCCGGGAGAGAAGACACGCTGTTTTGACCTCGAATTCAGTGAGAGAGCGCGGGATAGACTTCAGTGCTGTCGGATGTGTGTTTGGCCGCGTCTCTTTTGCAGGCCGCGTCTGCAAAATGGCGAATAGTAAGCATGCTGCTTTGGAGCTTTGGTTCGATGAAGAAGAATAAACTAAATTAGTTTCAAGGATGGACTTATATATTTCATTTCTACCACTCGCCACCAGTATTAAGATGATGACTGCTTAAAGGAAATTTAACTGGGAAACAACACCCCTGTCATATATATATACATATATACACGTATATTGAGGTAGTGAAAGGCAAATTGGTGTAAGTCAGTAAGTCAGGTGGTGTGTCCAAAGCATTTTACTGCAAAAACTACAAAAAAATCCACTATAAATTGTACAAATTAGAATTCTTAATAATTATTATGATATTGCAAATAATAATTATTTGCGATTCCACTATAAATTGAACATGGAGATTACATTTTTGCCCTTATATAAAAAAAGTTGAAAATGGGACTTACACCACTTTGCCTTTCACCTCCTCATATGTATGTCTAAATTTTAATGCATCTTGGTACTTTTCTGCTTAACTGTTTACTGCTTGTCCAAGCGATGCAGATTGGGTTTGGCACGCTGCCAAAATTATAACTCGTGAGGTAAGGACGGACGGTTTTTGAGTCTGAAATTTTGCTTTCCGGAGGACCGTTCTGGAGGAACGTATTCCTACGTTAAAAATGAGGCAGGTATTTTCAAGGATTAAGTAAATTTAAAATATCTCGTGTGGTATTTCTCCGGTGAAAGTACTTTCCTTTCTTCCTAAATTGGGATTAAAAATAGAATATTTTTAATCTGTGAAAATAAAGACGCACACTATTAAAGAGTTTTAAAATTTAATATTGTCTGACTCGCATTTTAGATATTTACCTGGTGTCCCAAAAATGACCGACGATTTGAAAAATCTATTAAAGAAAAACGGAATGTGATAGAAATGTACGGTTTGCTGCATTCTGCTTAGGCAACCAGGGAATTTATTCTCACCAATTTTCAAAATTAGTTACAAAGTTCGTCAACAGATGGCGCTGCAGACTGGGAAAAACTATAAAACAATGTTTTCAAAGGAAGAAGCATACGCAAAGTGGCATGCATTGGCCTCCTTATTCGCCAGATTTGACACCTTGTGGTTTTTTTCTTTGGGTGTACTTCAAAGACCAGTTGTATCGTCACAATCCACAAACTGTAGATGAACTGGAACAATTCATCTCTGCTGCTTGTCAGAACATTCAAACTGAAATATTTGCACGGGCGTCAACGAATTTTGTCCTCAGACTGCGCCACGTTGTTGCTGCAAACGGTGGTTATTATGAAAACATTTTTTATATTTTTCCCAGTCAGCAGCGCCATCTGTTGACGAACTTTGTAACTAATTTTGAAAATTGGTGAGAATAAATTCCCTGGTTAGCTAAGCAGAATACAGCAAACCGTACATTTTTATCACCTTCCTTTTTTCTTAAATTGATTTTTCAAATCGTCTGTCATTTTTGGGACACCCGGTATTTCATAACATATCTAGTTCTTATATTACACTTCTATATCAAGACGGATCGCCTTCAGAAAAACAAAATTTATCTTACCTGATTATCCCGCAAAACTGGTGTTGAATGACCATATCGCTAACTGAACAACAAAAAAAAATTAAAATCTGGTTTCTTTAATTTAAGACCTCTACCTTTATAATTAAAAACACCAAAAACAGCCTAGTGGTAGTCCATTGGGCTTTGGAAGCAGGTGCTCAATTCGAATCCCGATAAGCGTTGCTGAATGCCGGGTACGGGCATGTTAAATCCGCGATCCGGAAGGTCCTTCCATGTTGCCAAACGGAGGGGGAATGTACGAGCCCTCTAGATGTTTCCTCTGACGGTGGTCGTTCAAAATTCAGGTGGCACCTGCTTAAGTCGGATTTCCACCCTTGTGATGTCGTTGTAAACCAGAGTTGCATTCTTCTGCCCCCATTCATCCATGGACCTGATTTCCGAACGGAAGGGGGGGGGGGGCTTAAATTATAACAATACAACAGCATAATTAAAATAAAATAATTTGAAAATATTTATCTGCCAGTTTGTGACTGTAATAAATGAGGCGAATTTCCCTAGATAAACAGTAGAATTAGGGATCTTCAATTTCATCTGACGCCAGGCACTAGGCTAAAAACCCTCGCGTTTTGCGATCAAATGTTTTTAAACAAAGAACTGTGTAAATTGATCTGCAAATTTAGTAATCTCTCTATTCTAAAAAAAAGTAACTGGCGCCGCCACCGCTGTCAAAAACTTGTCACGCTATCTCCTCCGAAACCGCTGGGGGTATGGGGTCGAGACCGATACCAATAGATGCAGAAAAATGCGGGGAAGAAAGTAAGACATGTCTCATCTTCGTCGGACTTTCAGTTTTTTTTAATTTTATGTTTTGTGGGAAAATATTGGCTTTTTCATGTTCAGATTACGATAACTCACCAAAAATTAATCGTAGAATTTTGATCTTTTTACAATCTAAGACTACTGACATTTCTCCTTCAAACAAGACCTCATTTGTTTAAAATTAATTTAAAACTGACTAATATTTTCATCAAAATATTAAACCCACTTTTTCGAGAAATATCGTCACATATGTGGATGTAATATCGATGCTCCTCGAGTTCTTATCTTACAAAAAAAATATTTACATCATCTGGAAGATGAAAGCTTTTTCATTCATATAAACCTCATTTCAAGTCTCTATCTTAAAATTTCGTTTTTTAATTGAATTTTAAAGCTGAAACGGCGATTCAACAGTGATTCCCCTTCGCATAAGGGTGACAGACAACAGTAAATGGCTGTTACATTGCCCGAGAATCACCCCTATGTATCTCGCTATTAGCCATAACAGAGAAGCGAGCGTAGCGAGCCTAGGAGCAAAGCCCCTAGTTAGGTAAACAGTTCAATTAATTAAAATATACTCATCTCGATTAAAAAATGACGGATTACTTTAAACAATAAAAAAAATTAAGAGTATAAGATCGTGTTATGATGCGGTTATCCAATCATTCAAAATTCTTTCATTTCTTTCTTTCTTTATTAAGATTAGAAATAAGAGTGTCTTTAATCTGCGAAAACCACAGTTCGACTCGCATATGAGGCATTTGGTTTCTCCCGTATTCATTTCTTGCATTGCGCTCCTCTAAAAAGGGTCACTTTGTCAAATATAAAATCTGTCTCACCTGTTGTTTCTGGTAAACTGGTACTTAATGACCAGATCGCTGATTTTACAATTAACATCAACAAAATTTCAAGCTTTACTTCCCTGAATGTCATCTTAAAGGCAGCACTAGCACTTAGATCAATGACGTAGAAAATGAGAGAATAAAGGATATTATGTTTTCGATCACGTTATCAGTCTATGATTATCAATCCCGTTATCGATCGCTCAGTTCGCAACAAAGAGTTAATATTTTGACAAAATAAATTTTTATATATATATATATACGTGTGGCTGTTTGTGTCAAAGGAAGTACGCAGTTCCCTTAAAAAATAGAAATATATGAAGCAAAGATATTGCCATTTTACCATTTGGATAAATGAATAAGCGTAAATTAAAATAAAAATAATTCTTTATTGCAGCATTAGTAGGATAAGCAGCTGTTACAGAGGCACTATAATGAACTGGAACTATGAAAAGGCTTAAGCGATGAATGATTTAAAGGTGGAATTCGGCTGCAACAGCCTTCTACCCAAACCGGATATAAAACTGGCGCCCCCTGTGGGCCTGGAGTCAGTATTGTACCAGAAGAACTATATGAGGAAATAAGGAAGAACTAGTTGGTACCCGTCAAAAAAAGACGGCTAGATAGTAAATAAATGTACCAATACACAAATTACACTCAACACATCATTTCCAAATATTGAAAATCATAATAATGCGCATAAACAAATTAATGTCCTTAAGCGGCCTCCTGCTTAGTGAGTACCTAAAGCCAGATTTAAAAATGTCACTGAGCATGCGCATAAATCAATTTTTTTAAATTGTAAATTATCGCTCATTAAACAGCGCGAAATAGACAATTTCCTTCAGGTTTAATCTTATTTCACAAACATAATTATCATAAAAATAAAAATAGCAGAGAGAGATCTAAAGAGACTTCTCGGAATAATCGTGTTTATCATTAAAACATATCACTGAGCATGGGCAGAAACAGTGAGCTTCTAAAGACAGATTTGAACATGCCACTGAGCATGCACAGAAGTAAATTTTTTAATTGTAAATTATCTCCAATTAATAGAAATTGCGGTCACAAAAACCAAATTTGACAAATCTACAGATTACAATCTTTCTTTTAAGACCAAAATGAAGTAAATTGATGCAGTAGTTTTCTCTCACGGACTGCCCAAAAAGTCGGCTTAGCAACTTAAATATATAGATGTTTTGAATGACTTCACTGATATAATTTCATTTTGAGGCCAAAAACACGAGGCTTTCAACACACTTTAATCCTTCAACGATGAGGAATTTTCTCTGCAATGTGTTAGCTTCCAAACAGTTCCTTTTATATCTGCCTGGGACCACTGCAACGACCGCATGAAATTTCGCAAAATTCGATGCCAGAATTCTGCAAAACTCTAAATTTAGACCTAATTAAGGGCAGAGTGTTTCCAAAATAGAACACTTAAATTTTCAGAATGCAAAGAAGGTTAGGATTTTCTTACTAGAGTCTTCTTTTTTTTAAAATCGAATCAGTATTACGATAGCTACATAACATTTCCTTACAGCAATAGGTGTAACTTATTTTAATTAGATTATTTCGAATTGGAGTAAATTTCGTATAGGATATGAACTCTACAAAAATGTAGCATAAAATTAAATAATTTACTTTATTGCATATATTCCTCGAAATTGCGTATTTGCATCACGCTTTCATGGTATGATACTTGAAATGAAAAGATGTAACATTTTCAATCGCATTATGTTTGTAAAGTAATTGCACCCTTTCCTATAATTTGAAACTATTAGTAAAAAAGTAAGGTTTCTATTTCGTTTTTGGGAGCTCGAGAAAGTTCGAAAGGTTTATAGAAGCACAAGAAAGTTCACAAAAGAGGCGGTGAAAGGCAAAGTGGTGTAAGTCAGTAAGTCAAGTGGTGTAAGTCAAAAGCGTTGTACTGCAAAAACTACAAAAAATTCCACTATAAATTGAATAAATTATAATCGATAATAATTATTACAATATTGCAAATAATAATTATTTGCAATTCCACTATAAATTGGACATGGAGATTATATTTTTGCCCTCAAATAAAAAAAGTTGAAAATGTGACTTACACCACTTTGCCTTTCACGGCGTCAAATGTTTGTTGCGTTTATGGATTGTCCATGGCGGCAATCACATCTATTGCTCCTCAGCGTGAAGAGGAACTACTCTTTAGATCGAAACTTAAAGCCCGTCACTTATCTTTTATTATGGATTTTAAAAATTTGTGTGTTCCAATGAATCCGATATCACGTGCAAAGTGCGGCCATTAATTTCCAGGACTGATCTAATAACTCCAGAAAGTATTACATGAAGTACATACCTATGTTTCGAAGTTACTCCCACCTGCCGTCATGCACTTCTGTGCTCGGCTGTGTAAGTTTCGGAAACAACTTTTAAAGTCCTCTTTCGGGAATGCTCTATAATGTGGACGTCACTGATTCCTTTGATGGCATCGACATCCTCAAATCTTGTTCCCTTCAGCAAATTGTCCCAGCATGTGGTCGTGGAGATGCAGCATCCCCCACATTCTCCGAAATTAGCACCGGTAGACATTTTCTTGTGTCCAAAACTGAAAGATTTGCTGAAGGGAACAAGATTTGAGGATGTCGGAGCCATCGAGAAACCGGTGACGTCCACATTAAAGAACATTCCGAAAGAGGACTTTAAAAGTTGTTTCCGAAACTTATACAGCCGAGCACAGAAGTCCATTACGGCAGGTGGGAGTTACTTCGAAACATATTAAATAGGTATGTATTTCATGTAGTATTTTTCAGAGTTATTAGATCAGTCCTAGAAATTAATGGCTACACCTTGTATGTATACATGTGGTATTAGCCTTAATTACCATCTCATAAGTTCCGCATGTTTTATTGCGTTCTAACATAGATACAGAAGTGAGAACTTGATCATTCCGAAAATAATTGTATTGATGTATCATCTATATATATAAAACGCGTAGGTATGCGGCACAAAAATCGACGATATTTCTACACTCCGAATGGCAACGGCTGCCAATACCAGATGTAAACATTAGCGGCCGTCCGCAATTTGCAACCGCGTGTCAACACGGATTTACGCACTGAAATCAGGAATGTTCGAAAGCGAGCTGCACGATCAAGTGAAAATTGGGAATAGTCTCAAGAATGAAAGCGAAGAAATAATTCATTAAGAGAGAGCATATATAATCGCGAGGTTAGGCTTAACCGTCGCCGGCATAGCAATAAACAACCAGTAATATTTAATTTTCTACACTTTTTTCAGTACTTGCTGAATTTTTACTCCATTTTATAAGTGAAGAAATTTTCTCAACAATTTATTATTTGATATGATTAAGTGTAGATATCTGAATTTTGAACAGTAATATATACAGAGAGTGATGTAATCAACACTATATTTAAAAATTTTCCCCAACAATTTCTTATTTGTTGTAATGATAAAGTGTAGATATCTTAATTTTGAAAAATAGTACATACAAAGAGGGATGTAAGTTTTAAAATCATTGATGTTGGGTTTAGCAGTCTTATCTTTAACTCTTTTCTGAGGTAATGGAAATTCACATTTTTTGATCACGATGTTCTAGAATCAGCCTTATAGAGAATACCCCTTAACAACATATATTTGTGATGACAGGTAATGGTAACATTCCTTACATATGTTACTTTCAGTTGCGTTGTTTTGCAAAAGAAAAGATAAAACTAAAAGCGACCATGCGGGTCGCACAGCGGCTAGTTATTTTCATTCATTGTAAAATAAATTAATCTTTCTTCAAGGTTAAACCATAATAACTGTTGTCCTAACTGTTTGCCTTTTATAATTCTTTTATTTTACCGATTGTTACTATCGGTTTCTTTAGTTTTGTGGAATTCTATGTACATGTACCTCTGTGTGCATCTTTGAGTAATTTCTGTAGATATAAAGAAAAATTCTTCCGAAAGTCCTCTTTCGGAATGCTCTTTAAATGTGGACGTCACCGTTTTCTTGATGATCCGACATCCGATCTCTTCGACATCTTCAAATCTTGTTCCCTTCAATTAGTCTTTCAGTTTTGGAAGCAAGAAAAAGTCTGCCGGTGCTAAGTTCGGAGAGTATGGAGGACGCTGCATCTCCAAGACCTCCTGCTGGGACAATTTGCTGAAGGGAACAAGATTCGAGGATGTCGAAGCCATCAAGAAAACGGTGACGTCCACACTAAAGAGCATTCCGAAAGAGGACTTTAAAAGTTGTTTCCGAAACTTATACAGCCAAGCACAGAAGTGCATTACGGCAGGTAGGAGTTACTTCGAAACATATTAAGTGGGTGTGTATTTCATGTAATATTTTCTGGATCAGTCCTGGAACCATAGGACAAGTGTTTTAACTGAGTTGCCTAGGCCAACGCCTCCAAACTCAGATATTTCATAAATATAGCAACGTAGAGCTGGAAATGTTCAGAAGTAGAAAAAGTTCGTTGTGTAACGTCAAAAGTTCAGGAAATGCTACACAAAAAGTGAAGCAAAGAGTCTTCTGCTCTGTAAAGTCAGTCCTGGAAATTAATGGTCGCCCCTGTGTGCGTGTTTATTACATGAACAGATAAAATGTTTAGGATAACTGGTGTTTAGTTCAATTTATTTGACTTCATTTGCACATTTTGTGTTAAGACAGTCTAGTATGATTCAAACAGTATAACTACAAGTATTTTATCCTTTCACAGAAAGGAAGTACTCAATTGGTTGGTTTTAGAACGTTATGGTTATCTTTTAGTGTAGGAGTAATGGTTCAAGAGCCTTTGCGAGTCTTAGCTCTACTTTTAAAAACAAACTAAGTTCAGTCCCGTACATCCATTCGTGGCAATCACACTCGTAATTGAATAAAAAAATCCCATGTTATTTAATTGCATTACGCCAGCGGTTGTCGTGGTTTGATTGCTGGTAGGTTTTTGGTACAGTGCAGCCACTCAAGGATTTGTTGTACCAAGTCTCGATCGATCATACCACCAATTCAATTCAAATTAGTTAGAATATTGACTAATATACACAACAGATAAATTTTCAGAACTCTAATGTAAGTTCGTTCATTCCTTAAAGATATGTACATAATTACTTTCTGGTTAGAATATTTCTTGGCTTTATCGAAACGGCACTTTCATTTAAGGCTGCCATGTACTAAGAAAAAAAATCGTATTTTCTTTTTCCTCTTCTTGCAGACTCTTGTGGTGGCAGGAGTCCAGTTGACAGTTCAAGAATTCTACCTCCCTTAGGATTGACATTTTGAGGGATTGTAATGGCTCTCTCTATATATAGGGGGGGTTAAGCACTGCCCCCAAATTGTTTATTTAAAATATATTTTTGTCAACTATTTACTGGTACATAAATACTGATAATAAAATAAAATTGGTATTGTCAGATAGCCTGAACTTTTCTGCAAAGCGCTACAGGATTCATTTTATGAATTTCGTCCACCGAAGGAATTTATGAGCGTTTAAAACACACTATACAAGATTTTTCCCCGAATAATTTAAATTTTAAAATATTAATTGCATTTTTTTAAAAAAAACGAAAAATGTACACAAATGTAAAATTTCTTTCTCTATGACGGAGTACAATTTTTTAAAAAAAATCTTGGAATCCAAGTCGACAATCCATGGACATATTTTCTCCATAGGTTAACATTGAGGTGAGCGAATCCAATGGGGTTAGTACATAGCAGCCTTAAGTCTTTCATTAAGTCTCGAAATGCCAAGTCTTTCCCTAATATATGTTATATTTTCACATCCACTTCTTGTTTATTGAATTAATTTTTTTTTTTTTACTTTATCGTAATGGCACTTTCCTTTTAGTCTTTCGAATTTATTCACTCCAAAATGGGAAGTCTTTCCCTCATATAACTTGTATTTTCACATACACTTTTTTATTGCATTAAAGACAATCATTCCCAGTAAAAAAAAATTTCTAGAAGCGAGCTCACTGAGAATATTTTTGCCAGCATCGCCAGGGTAACGCTGCTTTAAATTTGGGGTTTTATCCAATGCGAAAATAATCAATATTTTTTCTAATATCTCTGTAAAATTCTGTCGTCATATTTTGGTGGTGGTGTCTCGGGTGGCTTCGGGTGGACTTCTGGAAATTTCGCATCTTTGCCACTCATATCAGAAAGAACAACTTCGGAATAAGGAGGTGGCTTACCACCAACACTGCTAGAGCTCGATTGCCCGGCATGACTTCTAAGGGAGGATTCATAAAAAGTTCTTTGTGAAATTCTGTAGCTATTGATCGTGTTTTGAAGCCTCGTTCTATTCTGAAAAGTTTGCTGAGTTCTATTTTGAGGACGATCAAGGACTGAAAGTCGATGTAATGTCTCTGCTGAGTGATGGTTATCACACGATTTACATATTAAAAACTTGAAAAGAAGATATAAAAAACACGTGAGAAGAGGTACGCCGACAATTACCAACAACACATGTTGGTAATCCTTATCGAACGAGTGATGTTTGAGCTCAATCTTATCTGGTGATACAGTATATTTTTCCCGGAAAGATGGGCTTCTAGTAGTAGAGATACGGAACCTCTCTGTATCATCATCCCAGGGTGACAACTGAACTGAAAAGGAAATAAAACGCTTTATCATTCAGTTTAAAACTTATACAAAACCATCAAGATAGTGATATGTATAACTTCAGTATGAGGAGAATAATAGAAGGTTAGTGTATTAAAATACAGTTAAGGCTTCTGATTTAGGAATTTATTACCTGCTTCTTTAATCTAAAACAATTTACTTAAAATTATAATATTTTAAATTAAGATTATCTGGAACCAGTTTTATGGTTGTAGATAGTCTATTTGATTTAGAAGAATTCGGTTTAAAGTTTTAAAATATGTTTCTTTCGCCGCTTTCAACTACATTTGCCTGTCTGGTGAATACCTCGTAAAGTCGAAACGAAAACTTTTTGAAAATGAAAATTTTTACTAAAAAAAAAGATAAAAAAATAATAATAAATTCATTTTTCTTTTCGCGAGATAATACCAATGATTCATTTCTGTGCAATGCTATCTCTTTGAATATACTCTGAAATCAATTAATAAATGTCATTAAAAAAATGTTTATTTTTTAACCCTTTCATAAATAGATGAGGAAATAAAATCTAGCTGTCCATAGCTAAGAGAGATTTATATTCATTCTTTTCAGTTTACTTCCCCCACACACCACAGCCCTTTATTTTAACTTAAGGGGACAGTGGACTTTCAAAATTGTGAAATTTGTCTAAAAATTCGATTTTTATTATTTTATTGAATTGTGAAACTACGGACGAGTAGGAATGTGTTGCAAAAAGAATTTTTAATTTCTGTGATTACTTTCCTAGTTATAGGCATTTTTATTTATTTTAGATATTATGTGGTTACTAACAGCAATAACTTTAAATGTACTTTACTCAAAATAAAAATTTTCACGTCATACGAATATTCAAACTGTTCCAGGCGCATTTCTAATGATCGTATTGATTTGAAATTTAAGTTTTATATACTTAACACTATATCAAATAAATCTTATTGAAAATAATTATGCTTCGTAGCTCAGAATTTCTAAATTTTGTACTTGAAAAAGTGATTTATAGGTATTTTGCGTCATAAAAAGGGTGTTTTCATTATTATTATTTTTTTCTCTTTATATTTTTAATGAATGCTTAAAATAAGCAATAAGTTTCATTGTGAGTTCTATAAGGTATCCTGTAAATAAAAATTACCATATTATATGCAAAAGAAACACGCATGGAACATTTTTTATTAGGCCAATTTTTGATATAATTAATAATTCATAATTCATAAATTATTAATATTTCATCATTAAATTTTAACCACTTTTATATATCTATGGTTCTAATCACATATTCAAATTTCAAGCAAATCCATTCAAAACAAAAAAAGTTAGGTTTGAAGGTCCACTGTCCCCTTAAAAAGAAATAGGATTTAATCGAAACTGCGGCACTATCTACTCCCTTAAAATGATAGACAATCACTACAACTCAGAAAGGTTTTACTATTTCCTTTAACCCTTTGAGGGGCGCCGTTTGCACAGTGAAAACGCTTAAATCTCGTCCTTCTTTCACTTGCATTCAATGTATTCCAGTTAAATGAGCAGAAAATCCGCTAGTGCTGCCATCTGTTATCAGTTTAAAGAAGTAAAATTACTTTAAAACCTCTAATAGGAAAATTTTTCAAGATTTGTTAGGTTAAAAATATCGAGAAAAATAATGTGCACCGTGCAAACAGTGCAGTTTGTTGCCCCTGAAAGGGTTAATGAACCTACCAAATTTAAAATGACTTTTCGCATAATAACAAACTACCTTTAAATTTATGCAGCAATTACATTTCCCTACTCTTTTTCATTTATGCCTGCACCTTACAGGAATATTTCAAATATATTCCAAAAAGAAAAAAGAAATTGAACTGTCCTTCATTTGAAAGACTCAAGTATTTTACGCTTTCTACATTTATCGGACTAGATGAAGTGCAGAAGGATGTTTTTTTGAACAGTTTGTATACATTTTTAAATTAGATGATTACTTTCATAGTTCAGATTTAGGTCAATTTTGGATATTTATGTATCTTTAATAAGTGTATTTTTGAAACAGTGTAATAAATTTACTACGTAGAACGCTCTTCCTGTGCAAAATGAACACCTTATCTCAGCTTAGTTTCCAAATTTTGTACTGAATAGTAACTTGTAATGGTAACTCACAAAGAAAATTGAATTTAAAAAAAAACTTAATTCAATTTTGTTTGTAAGTTACCATTTTCCATACCTCAAATTCTTAAGAGCTACAAGTTTCGGAATTACATAATAAGATTATTTTGAGTACAAAGCATACACGTTCTGCGATTAAATATCCTCTAGCTAAGAGAGATTTTTAGAAACTTACATTCTTAATCTAAACGGTTAAAATTGTTGAATACATTTAAATATGTAAAATTTAAAGAAAGGTTAAAAAACATCTCAACAATTATATTATATTAAGTCCGTAAAATCTTGTCTTTGTATGAAATAATCCTAACCGCATTTTTTAACGTAGGATTACGTTCCTCAATAACGGTCCTCCGGAAAGAAAAAAAATTCAGTGTCCGTCCTGCGTCGCGAGTTATAATTTTGGCAGCGCCCCAGACCCAGTAGCAGTAAACAGTTAAACAGAAAAGTACCAAAATGCGTCTTTTTAAATTAAAAGAAAGAGAGAGAGAGAGGTAGGTAAGCAACGATAAGTAATCCTACGTTAATAACCCGCGGTACTTTCGTTAGAAGAGACTACCTGAATTAATTTTTTTCATATTGTGTGATTTAAACTAGCCTGAAATTCCGTTTATCTGAGAAAAAATATCTACTTATGGATTATTCCGTAACAGAAGTTAAAGAAAAAAATAACAAAAAAAAATAATAAATTTTTACGGACTATTTATTACTATATAAAAAGGGCTCGTAATAAAAGAAATATAACAGACCTTCTCTTGAATTAAACACTGAAACACTGTCAGTTAAATTATCATTTTAAGCAAACTTCATTTCAATGATTATGTAGAGTTCGTGAAACACTCAAACTATCGTTCGTGTACCACTCAAATGGCCACTTTTTAACTTTTGATTTAAAATTATTCGCCCGATTTTATCGCGACATACTTACGACTTCAAAGGAATCTTCCTATAATCTATATATATATATATAAAACAGTAAACATATTTAATTAGACATTTTAACAGTAACATATTTAATTTGAATATTTTCTTCTACAATATTTTGTCTATAAAAATGTCCGTTACGATTTTTTTATAAATATAAATATATATATACATATATATATATATATATATATATATATATATATATATATATATATATATATATATATATATATATTTATAAATAATCCTAACCGCATTTTTTATCGTAGGATTACGCTCCTCAATAACAGTCCTCCGGAAAGAAAAAAATTCAGTGTCCGTCCTTCGTAGCGAGTTATAATTTTGGCAGCGCCCCAAACCATAAATATATATATGTCAAGGATTTAGTGGGAAAAGAATGATTACTCTAAATTTAAAGGGGGCTTAGTAATTAATTTATTGTCGTGGCGTAATTCGCCACTATTCTCATATCGTGGTTCGAAATGCATCGAGAGAAATCGGGGAAATTCCCTTTGGTTTTGATTGACATCCGTGGTCACGCCCATGGTTCATCTCCGGTGCATGCGTCACAGAGATCTTGTGGGCATGCGCGATGGCTTTGGATGGCAGAAAAACAATAGCGTTTAATCAGACGGCGGGAAATTCTTCATGGAGATAGTCACGCGTCGCGCGGGAGCTTGATGACTCTTGGATTTAATTTATCAGATTGAATCAGGTAGCTTAAGATTTTGGAAATAAACGATGTTAGATATATTAATTGTAGTTCTTTGCCACCGGCCTTTTAATTCATTGACTGCATAATATTGAATCTACACAGGAGCAAACACGCTGCCTGTCATATATATATATATATATATATATATATATATATATATATATATATATATATATATATATATATATATATATATATATATATATATCGGTATTTATTGCATACATTGACCGTTGTATATATTTGAATGTACTAGCATGTGTATTCAGCTAGTGTACATATAATCCATTTTGCAATATCTAACTGGCTTCTTCCATATCGTCTATCGTCTGAATTACATACGGAACCTATATTAATCTCCCCCAACAGGTCATTTACCGGTTGGGTAGTTTATGCATTTTTAGCATTCTTTGCTCTGGTTTCGGTAGAAATAGTTACATATCAATTGCGTGTAGTTTTAGTGATAAAATCCACAAACAGTTTACTTTTCTATGGTGTACAGATCGGTCTTAAGATTTTCCGCCTTTTTCGATTCTTTTTTTTTTTTTGCCCACCCGGGAAGTTGCAAGGATAATCAAGACTGAAGCGAGCCCTGAAACAAGAAAGATCAAAACTTTTGCAAATAAAATATTATTCCACTCACCTTTCTTTATAGGTATTCCCGGTATTGAAATGCATATCGATGACACAACAAACAAAACGCGAAAAATGCGAAGCCTTCCTCCAGAGGAATTCATCTTCAAATGAACACATGTGTACGTTCAGATGATTTGAGGTTAAAGAAAAGGAAGTATTTAAATGATATTGCTAGCCTTCGTCGCTTATCAGAAATTGATAAAACTCAGAATCGGGAAGCACAGAATCATAGATCGATACCGAACCGACTCTCTGAAATCTCGCGATACTAATCACTATACAATGTAGGCGACTCTTCTAGACAAGAGACAGAAAGTTTTCTTTTGGCTCAGAACTATCCCTCAAAGCAAGAATATGTGAACTTTCATAGCTATGGGGAAAATAATACATAATACAAATGGACAATTTCGAATGCGAGATATGACGAATTTCAGTTATGAGATGTTAGAGCGCAGGAAAAGAAATTACTGAAGGGAAAAATGAAAACAAATTGAAATTTTAAATATATATGTAACATACATTTAAAACAATTTTCATGGAAATTCTATTTATGCCGTAAATATTTTGTTTGAATTTCTTAAATTAATATGGAAATCATAAAAATCTAATTAAAATACTAAAATGATCGTTGAATGAAAAGCAGACACTGTCAAACTGTACGCTAAAAATTGAACTCTATATCTAAATATATATACATAAATATATTTAAAACAGTTTTCATGGAAATTCTATTCATGCTGTAAATATTTTGCTTGAAATTCTTAAAATAATATGATATTCATAAAAATCTAATTAAAATACTAAAATGATCGTTGAACAAAAAGCAGACATTGTCAAACCTTATGCCAAAAATTGGACACTATATCTAAATATATATACATAAATATATTTAAAACAGTTTTCATGGAAATTATATTTATGCTGTAAATATTTTGCTTGAAATTCTTAAAATAATATGATATTCATAAAAATCTAATTAAAATACCAAAATGATCGTTGAACAAAATGCAGACATTGTCAAACCGTATGCCAAAAATTGGACACTATATATAAATATATATACATAAATATATTTAAAACAGTTTTCATGGAAATTCTATTTATGCCGTAAATATTTTGCTTGAATTTCTTAAATTAATATGGAATTCATAAAAATCTAATTAAAATACTAAAATGATCGTTGAATGAAAAGCAGACACTGTCAAACTGTAGGCTAAAAATTGAACTCTATATCTAAATATATATACATAAATATATTTAAAACAGTTTTCATGGAAATTCTATTCATGCTGTAAATATTTTGCTTGAAATTCTTAAAATAATATGATATTCATAAAAATCTAATTAAAATACTAAAATGATCGTTGAACAAAAAGCAGACATTGTCAAACCTTATGCCAAAAATTGGACACTATATCTAAATATATATACATAAATATATTTAAAACAGTTTTCATGGAAATTATATTTATGCTGTAAATATTTTGCTTGAAATTCTTAAAATAATATGATATTCATAAAAATCTAATTAAAATACCAAAATGATCGTTGAACAAAATGCAGACATTGTCAAACCGTATGCCAAAAATTGGACACTATATATAAATATATATACATAAATATATTTAAAACAGTTTTCATGGAAATTCTATTTATGCCGTAAATATTTTGCTTGAATTTCTTAAATTAATATGGAATTCATAAAAATCTAATTAAAATACTAAAATGATCGTTGAATGAAAAGCAGACACTGTCAAACTGTAGGCTAAAAATTGAACTCTATATCTAAATATATATACATAAATATATTTAAAACAGTTTTCATGGAAATTCTATTTGTGCTGTAAATATTTTGCTTGAAATTCTTAAAATAATATGATATTCATAAAAATCTAATTAAAATACTAAAATGATCGTTGAACAAAAAGCAGACATTGTCAAACCTTATGCCAAAAATTGGACACTATATCTAAATATATATACATAAATATATTTAAAACAGTTTTCATGGAAATTATATTTATGCCGTAAATATTTTGCTTGAATTTCTTTAATTAATATGGTATTCATAAAAATCTAATGAAAATACTAAAATGATCGTTGAATGAAAAGCAGACACTGTCAAACTGTACGCTAAAAACTGAACTCTATATCTAAATATATATACATAAATATATTTAAAACAGTTTTCAGCGAAATTCTATTTATGCCGTAAATATTTTGTTTGAATTTCTTAAATTAATATGGAATTCATAAAAATCTAATTAAAATACCAAAATGATCGTTGAACAAAAAGCAGACATAGCCAAACTGTATTCCAAAAATTGGACACTGTATCTAAATATATATACATAAAAATATTTAACACAGTTTTCATAGAAATTCTATTTATGCCGTAAATATTTTGCTTGAATTTCTTAAAATAATATGGTATTCATTAAAATCTAATTAAAATACCAAAATGATCGTTGAGCAAAAAGCAGACATTGTCAAACTGTGTGCTAAAAATTGAACACTATATTTAAATATGTATTAAAATAGTGTTTTTTTTTTTTTTCTAACGCCGAGGAACTTTTGTCGGATAGACATTCACCTGTTGTTATTCACCGCAATTTTTGCTGACCATTTTACTATGGGAGCACCATACAGGCGAACCAACATTGCTCCCTATGAAGGGACGACACGAACGGAGGTATTTTAGTGTCGCGCGCCGGTATTCTATCCGAGCACCCTCAGCATCGAAAGCCAGCCCGCTTACCACAGAACCATCGCGGCCAATATTCATATATTGTAGGTATGTACACAAAATTTTAGAATAATTTTCATTGATGACGTGATATCTACGGAAAACGTGTGTATTTTTTTTTAAAAAAATCTTTTAAATATTCTTACGTTTGTTAAAAACTAATAAAAATGCAAAAATGACAGTTTAAAAAAAAGGTAGATATTATCAAACAGTGTGCTAAAATGTGAGGAGCTAAGTAAAATAATAAAGTGTTCAGTTTGAACAGCAGTTCCATCTGTTAATGTAATAAGGTCCATCATTAAATTTACGGCAATTCATCGATTGTCCAAATATATCTCGTAGCACTACTTAAATTTTGGGAGTTTTCCTCTTAACATTTTTCAAGTCTACCAATAGCAAAAGGCTTACATGTTTTGGAATTTCGTTTTCTGCGATTAAACTTTGAGTACAATGCCTTATGTTGTATTGAGAGAGTGCAATGCCAGTCTTTTGATTTTAAGTTAATCTTTTCAGGGAAAAATGAGTACTTTTATTTTCAATGTGATAGACAAATATGTTAGCGCTCTTTAAAAGCAATTACTATTGCAGCTATTCAAAATTTATAAATTTTAGATACTTTGGGTTCTTTGTTTAAACGTCTACTTTCAAGTGCAAAATCAGAATTACAAAAATGCAGTTGCTATTCGTCACACGATTTTTTAGATTTAGGCAGAAATACATTTATTTCGTAGTTCTTTTTCAATTCCTACTATTAGTTCACACTCTCTCTATATATATCTTGTTCAAATTTTCAATCGTTAATAAAAGTACTATTTATTCATCCACTCAAGTTCAAATACATTTTTTTAAACTTGCAGTGGATGACACTTGATGTTAATACAGTTTTTTTTTCAAATATTAATTCATTAATTAAATTTAATTAATCAATTTTAATTTTAGACCTAGAGCGTCTCTTGCTCTTCAATAGTAATTTCCCTTCGTTACTGTGTAAACGGTAGCACTGCGGTATCGCGGGCTTCTACCGTCCTGTAGGTTGCGAGATCGAATCCCCAACCTGACAAACTTTTTCTCTCTCTTTCCCCCCCTCCTAATCTCGCACAATAGGCAAGGTTCTGGCAGGCAATCCTTTTTTTCAATTCCTACTATTAGTTCACACTCAAATTTTTCTTTGTTGACCTAAGTAGGAATTGACTTTAAAATTTTTTTTATATATATTACTTGTTTATTTTATTTCGTGAGCAAAAACAAAAGGAAAATGGAAAGAAGGTGAGAGAAAAATGTCCTCCCAAGTATAATAAGTGCTTTAAAGAATCTATATACACTCATGGACAAAAAAATTAGCGCACCAAGAAATAATTGCGGGATCGTAACGAAACTTGCAATGAAGGTACATGTCGGAGAGATATGCAAATGATTAGAAATGCGTGATTGCGCATTACGTATAGCCGGTAGAGGGCGTTGAACATCGTACTCTGTGCAGTATAAAACAGGTAACCAAAGCTTGTTTGAGTGTGCTGAATCATTTACAAAGGAAGAGCTGAGATAGACATGCCATTACGCCGTGTTCGAAGACAATATAAGCAGTTGTCGCAGTTTGAGAGGGGGAGAATAGTCGGGATGATGGAAGCTGGGTGGTCAGCTAGGCGAGTAGCTCGTCAATTAGGCCGCTCTGATTGTGTTGTGAGGAGGTGTTGGGACCAGTGGACCCGAAAGATGTCCTGTACACGAAGACCAGGCTCAGGACGCCCTCGACAGACCAGTCGTCGAGAAGACCGCCACATCGTAAGAAATGCACGCGTACAGCTAACTACTTCATCGGCCGCCATCCACTAGGGGCCTCTGCGTCTTCTCGAACCATACGAAGGCGCCTGGCTGAAGGACAGTTGGTATCGCGGCGCCCATTACGTGTGCTGCCCTTGACGCCCACCCATCGACGCCTCCGTTTGGAGTTTTGCCGCGCACGAGGAAACTGGACTGCAGCGGAATGGAACCAGGTCGTCTTTAGCGACGAATCCAGATTCAATCTCGGCAGTGATGACAATCGTGTTCGTGTGTGGAGAGCCCGTGTTGAAAGCTTCAATCCTGCCTTTGCTGTACAGTGACACATCGCTCCCACAGCTGGTGTGATGGTATGGGGTGCCATTGCCTACAATACACGGTCACCCCTACTATTGTTCCGTGGCACCATGACAGCCCAGCGGTATGTTCATGAAATCCTGCAACCACATGTGTTGCCACTCATGCAACGGCTCCCAGGAGCTATTTTTCAACAAAACAATGCTCGGCCTCTCACGGCAAGGGTGTCACAAGACTGTCTCTGCACTGTTACTACCCTTCCTTGGCCTGCCCGATCCCCAGATTTGTCTCCAATCGAGCATATCTGGGATCATTTGGGACGACGAGTTGGGCATCCCACGAGTTTGAACGAACTAGAGACAAGGTTACAGCAAATATGGAACGAAATGTCTCAAGACATCATACAGAACTTGTATGACTCAATGCCCGATCGTACCGCATCGTGCATTCGCGCTAGAGGGGGTCCAACGGAGTATTAACTCCTCCGTTCTTTTGCCTTTTTCTCTGAAATAAATTATCCTTTTTCTTTGATTTTCTTATCATTTACTTATATCAAAGTAGTCATTACGTATGTAAAATTTCGTTTCATTTTGACACTCCTTGGTGCGCTAATTTTTTTGTCCATGAGTGTATTTAAGTTGCTGAGCCGACTTTTTGGGCAGTCCGTGAGAGGAAACTACTCGATCAATTTACTTCATTTTGGTCTTAAACGAAAGATTGTAATCTTTAGATTTGTCAAATTGATTTTTGTAACTGCAATTTGTATTAATGAGCTATAATTTACAATTAAAATTTGATTTCTGAGTATGCTCTCTCTCCTATTTTTATTGTTAAGATAATTATGTTTGTGAAATATAAGATTCAACCTGATGGAAATTGTTTATTTCGCGCTGTTTAATGAGCGATAATTTACAATTAAAAATTTGCTTTCTGCGCATGCTCAGGGACATCTTTAAATCTGACTTTAGATACTCACTAAGCACGAGGTCGCTGAAACATTAATTTGTTTCTGCACATTATTATGATTTTCAACATTTGGCAATGATGTGTTGAGTATAATTTGCGTATTAGTACATTTATTTACTATCTAGCCGTCCTGTTTTGACTGGGACCAACTAGTGAAAGATTACTTATCTTAAATTTAAGGTAATTTTATTAAAGAATTTATTACTCTACAGCTTTCCCTATATGTTATGGGATTAGCCCGTATTAACTGCTTTGAGTAAAGAAATATTTTTTTTTTACAATAGAAATATCTGAATACATTGATTACTGCATATGGTCGTAGATATATGTACATATAAGTTATAATTGAGCTCATTTTGATTCGAAATACTATTTTTTCAATAGTGAATCTATTTTTAAGTTTAACTGCATTTTTTTTCCCTCAGCAAAGATAATTTTGCTAGATTCTACAATTTTTTCTTAACGTGAGTATTGTTTTCAGAACAGTTTTAACGGTTTAATAAAGTATAAGAGCAAAATGAGCATCGTTTAACGAACTTTCTAACAAGCTGAATCATGGGTAAATATAACTTCTAGAAATCTTTCTAGCTTTTCTGAATCTTTGATTATCACATAGTTCATGTCCTTAGATATCACAAAAAAATTTTTAGTCCTTATCTGATGTGTAGATAAATGTACCCAGTATTATATCCATATTACTACTTACTTACTGAACAATTCTTTGCTTTATCACTGAATTTTAAAGTTTGATATTCATTTATCCTAAATTGTCAGTGCTTTTGCTAATCTATATATATAAAACAGTTCCGTAACTGACTCACTCATTGACTGACTGACATACAACGCACAGACCAAACCGCTGGACCTAAAGGGCTGAAATTTTGCATGGCGATTCTTCTAATAGTGTAGGGGTGCACTAACAGAGATTTTGAAAAATTCTTCTTACATTTTTTTAAATTAAATTTTAAGCTGTTTTAGTAACTTTGCATTTAGTAACTTTGCATTTAAGCTGTTTTAGTAACTTTGCTGTTTTAGTAAGTTTGCATTTAAAATAATAATTTGAGGGTTATAAAATTTATATCACGAGAAAGATCATAAAAATTCCTTTAAAATGAAATCTATTTCGAATCTTTACCTCCATTTTCTGATTTTTGATGAATTTTTAAAGATTCATTTTTAGAATTTAATTTATTAATTTCTCGTCACGTGATTTCTTTTTCTGGTACTTTAAATTAATTTATCGTCACGTACATAACAACTAAATAGAGTAAAAAAAATTTTTTTTCTTGCTAATGCGGCAGGCGATTGGACATTATTTTGTCTATAAAAATATCCCTTACGATTTTTTTACAAATATATATATATTTTTCTACATCAAGTGTATATATTGATAGTCGTATTTATTATAAATATATATATATATTTATTTTTTTGGCATGAATTGCATACATTGGCCATTGTATTTAATTTGAATGTACTCCGTAGTGAAGTGCGGGTTTTCAGCTAGGTATTCATATTTTTAAATCAGTTTCTTTTTCATCAACTTTTAAGTAAAAATTCCAGGTAAAAAAACACGGGGAATCATTTACCCACTAAAACAATTATTTGCTGCATATGTGACGCTTCTACGTTGACGTCATTCCAGAACGTTATTTGATGTGAGTTCGTGAAGAAACAGCATTCGGCTTACAGCCACAGCATTTATTAAGACAAAACAAGAACAAACATTTAAGACATTATACATTTAACATCCTACATCATCGTTCTAAAAGTCTCTCTCTCCACTGGCCAATTCTCTATACACACATCAAACACTTCAGAGGCGCACTCAGCGCCCTCTATTGCTCAAATTCTCATTAGTCGTAACAGCATGATAGCAATAATACACAGTCGAACCTCCATATATCGAATTTCCCTATATCGAAATTTTCTATATATCGAACTCTTAGCAAATCTCTACGCTCATTACATAGAAAAACTGTTTCCATATATCGAAAAAATCTCTATATATCGAAATTTTTTTTCAAGACATATTGGGAGATTTCATTCTAGTTTAGAATGAAATCTCCCAATTTTTGGCGTTTGAAACAATACGTCGTAGACTTCAATTCGAGGAAATGTCCCTGATGAAGTTTTTAGTGGACTGAATAAATGCGAACATTTCTTTGATGAACTTTCTGCAAAACTGGCTGTTCAGCGAGATATTCGTAGTTTATTTAAAAGAATGTAACTGTGATCATTGTAACCACTGTCTGGATTATTGTTTTTTAAAGGGTATGTAGTACTCAATAAATCTTTCATATTAATTCATTTTTTTGTTATTAACGTTCATTTAATGTGATTCGCATATAAATTGGAAATGGAGGTTCGTATACGAAACTCCATTATGAGTTTTAGGAGAATTATGATAAAACTAAGATCATTTTTTTAGTTATTAACTTTCATTTAATGTGGTTCGCATATAAATTGGAAATGGAGGTTCGTATACGAAACTCCGTTATGAGTTTTAGGAGAATTATGATAAAACTAAGATAATTATTTTAGTTATTAACTTTCATTTAATGTGGTTCGCATATAAATTGGAAATGGAGGTTCGTATACGAAACTCCGTTATGAGTTTTAGGAGAATTATGATAAACTAAGATAATTTTTTTAGTTATTAACTTTCATTTAATGTGGTTCGCATATAAATTGGAAATGGCGGTTCGTATACGAAACTCCATTATGAGTTTTAGGAGAATTATGATAAAACTAAGATAATTTTTTTAGTTAGTAACTTTCATTTAATGTGGTTCGCATATAAATTGGAAATGGAGGTTCGTATACGAAACTCCATTATGAGTTTTAGGAGAATTATGATAAAACTAAGATAATTTTTTTAGTTAGTAACTTTCATTTAATGTGGTTTGCATATAAATTGGAAATGGAGGTTCGTATACGAAACTCCGTTATGAGTTTTAGGAGAATTATGATAAAACTAAGATAATTTTTTTAGTTAGTAACTTTCATTTAATGTGGTTCGCATATAAATTGGAAATAGAGGTTCGTATACGAAACTCCGTTATGAGTTTTAGGAGAATTATGATAAAACTAAGATAATTTTTTTAGTTTGTAACTTTCATTTAATGTGGTTCGCATATAAATTGGAAATGGAGGTTCGTATACGAAACTCCGTTATGAGTTTTAGGAGAATTATGATAAAACTAAGATAATTTTTTTAGTTATTAACTTTCATTTAATGTGGTTCGCATATAAATTGGAAATGGCGGTTCGTATACGAAACTCCATTATGAGTTTTAGGAGAATTATGATAAAACTAAGATAATTTTTTTAGTTATTAACTTTCATTTAATGTGGTTCGCATATAAATTGGAAATGGAGGTTCGTATACGAAACTCCATTATGAGTTTTAGGAGAATTATGATAAAACTAAGATCATTTTTTTAGTTATTAACTTTCATTTAATGTGGTTCGCATATAAATTGGAAATGGAGGTTCGTATACGAAACTCCGTTATGAGTTTTAGGAGAATTATGATAAAACTAAGATAATTATTTTAGTTATTAACTTTCATTTAATGTGGTTCGCATATAAATTGGAAATGGAGGTTCGTATACGAAACTCCGTTATGAGTTTTAGGAGAATTATGATAAAACTAAGATAATTTTTTTAGTTATTAACTTTCATTTAATGTGGTTCGCATATAAATTGGAAATGGCGGTTCGTATACGAAACTCCATTATGAGTTTTAGGAGAATTATGATAAAACTAAGATAATTTTTTTAGTTTGTAACTTTCATTTAATGTGGTTCGCATATAAATTGGAAATGGAGGTTCGTATACGAAACTCCATTATGAGTTTTAGGAGAATTATGATAAAACTAAGATAATTTTTTTAGTTAGTAACTTTCATTTAATGTGGTTTGCATATAAATTGGAAATGGAGGTTCGTATACGAAACTCCGTTATGAGTTTTAGGAGAATTATGATAAAACTAAGATAATTTTTTTAGTTAGTAACTTTCATTTAATGTGGTTCGCATATAAATTGGAAATAGAGGTTCGTATACGAAACTCCGTTATGAGTTTTAGGAGAATTATGATAAAACTAAGATAATTTTTTTAGTTTGTAACTTTCATTTAATGTGGTTCGCATATAAATTGGAAATGGAGGTTCGTATACGAAACTCCGTTATGAGTTTTAGGAGAATTATGATAAAACTAAGATAATTTTTTTAGTTATTAACTTTCATTTAATGTGGTTCGCATATAAATTGGAAATGGCGGTTCGTATACGAAACTCCATTATGAGTTTTAGGAGAATTATGATAAAACTAAGATAATTTTTTTAGTTATTAACTTTCATTTAATGTGGTTCGCATATAAATTGGAAATGGAGGTTCGTATACGAAACTCCATTATGAGTTTTAGGAGAATTATGATAAAACTAAGATCATTTTTTTAGTTATTAACTTTCATTTAATGTGGTTCGCATATAAATTGGAAATGGAGGTTCGTATACGAAACTCCGTTATGAGTTTTAGGAGAATTATGATAAAACTAAGATAATTATTTTAGTTATTAACTTTCATTTAATGTGGTTCGCATATAAATTGGAAATGGAGGTTCGTATACGAAACTCCGTTATGAGTTTTAGGAGAATTATGATAAAACTAAGATAATTTTTTTAGTTATTAACTTTCATTTAATGTGGTTCGCATATAAATTGGAAATGGCGGTTCGTATACGAAACTCCATTATGAGTTTTAGGAGAATTATGATAAAACTAAGATAATTTTTTTAGTTTGTAACTTTCATTTAATGTGGTTCGCATATAAATTGGAAATGGAGGTTCGTATACGAAACTCCATTATGAGTTTTAGGAGAATTATGATAAAACTAAGATAATTTTTTTAGTTAGTAACTTTCATTTAATGTGGTTTGCATATAAATTGGAAATGGAGGTTCGTATACGAAACTCCGTTATGAGTTTTAGGAGAATTATGATAAAACTAAGATAATTTTTTTAGTTAGTAACTTTCATTTAATGTGGTTCGCATATAAATTGGAAATAGAGGTTCGTATACGAAACTCCGTTATGAGTTTTAGGAGAATTATGATAAAACTAAGATAATTCTTTTAGTTATTAACTTTCATTTAATGTGGTTCGCATATAAATTGGAAATGGAGGTTCGTATACGAAACTCCATTATGAGTTTTAGGAGAATTATGATAAAACTAAGATAATTTTTTTAGTTATTAACTTTCATTTAATGTGGTTCGCATATAAATTGGAAATGGCGGTTCGTATACGAAACTCCGTTATGAGTTTTAGGAGAATTATGATAAAACTAAGATAATTTTTTTAGTTAGTAACTTTTATTTAATGTGGTTCGCATATAAATTGGAAATAGAGGTTCGTATACGAAACTCCGTTATGAGTTTTAGGAGAATTATGATAAAACTAAGATAATTCTTTTAGTTATTAACTTTCATTTAATGTGGTTCGCATATAAATTGGAAATGGAGGTTCGTATACGAAACTCCATTATGAGTTTTAGGAGAATTATGATAAAACTAAGATCATTTTTTTAGTTATTAACTTTCATTTAATGTGATTCGCATATAAATTGGAAATGGAGGTTCGTATACGAAACTCCATTATGAGTTTTAGGAGAATTATGATAAAACTAAGATAATTCTTTTAGTTATTAACTTTCATTTAATGTGGTTCGCATATAAATTGGAAATGGAGTTTCGCATACGAAAATTAGCTTTAATTTTAATGTTTTAGGAGAATTGTGATAAAACTAAGATCAATTCTATATATCGAAATTTCTATATATCGAATTTTTTTTTCCGGCACTTTGCCATTTCGATATATGGAGGTTCGACTGTATAGTGTTTGGATCTCTCGCATGAAATCAGTACGTCTTCTAGTATCTCTGTAAAGTTCCTTGATCGTATTTTGGCGGAGGAGTTTCATGCAGTCTTGGAAAGACCTCCGGAAATTTCGTTTTTTTCCCAATCAAATCAGATATTACGACGTCAGAATAACCAGGTGGTTGGTCACCAGCGCTGTTCACAGGTGCTATTCCCTCGCTTCTCCGAGTAAATGCATCAAAGCGAGGCCTTTGTGATGTTCTGTTGGAATTGCCCGCATTTTGAGTTGGTGGAATCATTGCAGAAGCAACTGGGTGGGATCTGGTTGATGCACTATTTCCCCCCTTGGAGCACAGTCGTATAAAATCCTTGAGAAGAAAAAGGAATATAAAAATGAGAATGATTATGGCATAAATTATCCATATGGTGTCTAAAGGTTTCCTTTTTAATTTGTAGTCAACTGGTGGTAATGTATATTTCTTCAAATTAAATGGTTTCACTGTATAGTTGTGCCAAACGAACGGCTCCGGAGTTGTAAAGAGACGGAACCAGTCTGTATCATCATGCCAAGGTGACAGATGGACTGAAAAAGAAATACCTTTAATATAATATGATGTAAGGGATACTTTAATACAGTATGATGTAAGAGATACTTTAACACAGTATGATGACTTACAATCTATATATTTAAGTTGCTAAGCCGACTTTTTGGGCAGTCCGCGAGAGAAAACTACTGCATCAATTGACTTCATTTTGGTCTTAAACGAAAGATCATAATCTTGTAAGGTATACACAAGATTCGATTCACAAGAATCGAACTTTTGAGTGAATTAAAGAAGCTGCTTTAGATATGCTAATTTCGGCATACGCGCTTAGTATAAATACCACGCAGCGTCATTAAGGAAAAGGGGGAGGTTGTTAAGGTTGAAAAGGTGTTATCCTGCGCTAGTGCTTAGCGGGCCAGAAGTTTACGTGGCAGTACTGCTGGTTTGACTTACTGTTCGTGAGTATAAAAATATATTGTTCTTGAAAGCTGTGTTTATACATTCCGTACAAGTAATACGCATGCTTATTGCTGTAAAGCCAATTATATGTGCAACGAATTCAATAAACATTGTTTCATGTATAAACTGTGTGTGGTTCAAATTCAAATAGAGAGCCACTTCAAATTATATACACCCAGGTCTGGGTAGAAGTGAGCATAGATTCTCTATAATCTGTAGATTTGTCAAATTTGGTTTTTGTAACTGCACTTTTTATTAATGAGCTATAATTTACAGTTAAAATTTGATTTCTGCGCATGCTCAGTGGCATGTTTCAATCTGGCTTTAGAAACTCACTGTTTCTGCGCATGCTCAGTGACATGTTTTACTGATAAACACGTTTATACCGAGGAGTCTCTCTAGATCTCTCTCTGCCGTTATTATTTTTATGATAATTATGTTTGTGAAATATAAGATTAAACCTCATGGAAATTATTATTTCGCGCTGCTTAAAGAGCGATAGTTTTCAATAAAAAAAAATTGCTTTATGAGCATGCACAGTGACATCTTTAAATCTGGCTTCAGATGCTAAGCACAAGGCCGCTTAAACACATTAATTTGCTTCTGCGCATCATTATGGTTTTCAACATTTGGCTGTGACGTGTTGAGTATAATTTGTATATTAGCACATTTATTTACTATTTACGGGGCCTTGGGATGTTTTACGGGCTTACCTGCATCCTATTCAGAAAGTTCCCCTTGAGGTAACTGACTTTAGGCTCCCTGATGAAGAGACCTGTCGGTTACCTCTGTTGTTTATGGTTCAGTTCCGGCTCTTATACAGAATCTTGCCGTTGGTGCGTGGATGCCCAGAGTGCTTGATTTCTGTTTGTTTCTTGTCTATATTTGTATTATTTTTATCTATCGCTGTTGGATTATTTATTTATCTGGCTTTAGAAACTCACTGTTTCTGCGCATGCTCAGTGACATGTTTCAATGCCGAGGAGTCTCTCCAGATCTCTCTCTGCCATTTTTATTTTTATGATAATTATGTTCGTGAAATAAGAGATTAAACCCGATGGAAATTGTTTATTTCGCGCTGTTTAATGAGCGATAATTTACAATTAAAAATATTGCTTTCTGCGCATGCTCAGTGACATTTTTAAATCTGGCTCTAGATACTCACTAAGCACGAGGCCGCTTAAACATTAATTTGTTTCTGCGCATTGTTATGATTTTCAACATTTGGGCAATGATGTGTTGAGTATAATTTGTGTATTAGTACATTTATTTACTATCTAGCCGTCATGTTTTGACGGGTACTAACTAGTAATCCTTAAAACTGTGACTGGAATGGTAGTTAAATTAAACATTATGTCTTCAATAATGCCAGATTATTACCATGGAGTTTACGCTTTCAGTATTGTTTAAAAGTTTGTTATGTTTACTAATTTCTTGCTAATTTTTACAAAGGAAGCCTGAATACTTTTTTAAAGCTTCGGCTGATGTTCCTTTAATAGAAAACACGGGGTAGCAAACAAGATAGCTTTGTCTCACGAAGACTCTGAAATCGTTTGTCTGTGAATAAAAAACATATGTAACAACGCTGGGGATTTTTTGGAGGTATGTAACATTTTTTAGGAAACCTTAAGTAAAAACGATTTCCTTAAAAATTTCGGCAATTTAAAAGTTTTTAAAAAATGGCATTTAGACTCAGGAATTTTTAAAGATGTTTAGAATAGTATTTATGTTTTCATTTGGTTAATCTGTAATGGGGGGTGGCGCTATAGTAATGTTACAATGACGTAACTTTTAGGATACAATTGGCTGCTGTTTTGCCATAACCGTCACTTACGCAATTGGGGTGTGTATGCATCTTTTACTTTGCATTAGGATTATTTGTGTGCTTGCATGTACGGTGCGTTTAGCCCATACTGTAAGTTGTGTTTGTCTTTTCATTTTCTTTTTGACTTATTGCTTCCTTGGGGGACTCGGGGCCTTGGGATGTCTTTTGGGCTTACCTGCATCCTATTCAGAAAGTTCCCCTTGAGGTAACTGATATGGTTAGGCTCCCTGATGACGAGACCTGTCGGTTACCTCTGTTGTTTTATGGTTCAGTTCCGGCACTTATACAGAATCTTGCCGTTGGTGCGTGGATGCCCAGAGTGCTTGATTTCTGTTTGTTTTTTGTCTATATTCGTATTATTTTTATCTATCTCTGTTGGATTATTTATTCGTTTGTCTGTGAACTAGTACAGAGGGGAAAAGTGCTTAAAATGCCTATTATTAATTTTTGTCAAAATAAGATGTTCCTGATGTAAGTCGAAGCAGAATGAAACAACTTTTGATAAAAGTTTATTAAGCGCACTATCAATTTAGTTTCAAATTTTAATCATGCGTCAGGGTATAATTAAATATCAAGCTCAAACGAAAATGGGTAGATTCATTTTAAATTTCATTGTTGTTATATATCAGCTAAAAGAGGATAACAGCAACGCTTTGTTTTGGTAAAAACAATAGATCTGATTTCGTAGTATATCCACAGCATTAAGCTGACGTAAAAAAAAAAGATGTCTTATCAAGTATTTTGGAAGATAAATCAATAACATATGTTGCTATCAGAGGCATTATTATTTTTTTTCAAAAATTTCTTTTTAACATCGTGAGGAATAAACATTTTGTATTTTCAACATGAATTACACGAAATGTTAAAAATTTTTATTTACATTTTCTGAAATTAAACCATAATTTTGGCTTAATTTCCCATAACTTGGGAATGGTTGGTGATTCGAACAGGTGTCATGTGATACATAAAAATTTAAAAGAGTGTAATGTGTTCCTATTTCCTCCTTTACTACTTTTAGCGGTATTGTTAAATCTTAAGTGTGGTAATATTCAAGGCCTCAGATGGAAGATATTTCCCATAAAAAAATAAACTATTATTTTGTTTCGCGAGATTCATCTAAATCAGTAACAATATAGTTAAATTTCTAGCATTTGGGGGTTAGAGCTGAATACTTTTTAAACCATTTTCAAGGCTGACAGGGGAAATTCCCCAATTGTTAAGGCTGCTATGTACTAAGAAAAAAATCGTATTTCCCTTTTCCTCTTCTTGCAGACTCTTGTGGTGGGAGGAGTCCAGTTGACAGTTCGAGAATTCCACCCCCCCCCCCCTCTTAGGATTGACATTTTGAGAGATTGTAATGGCTCTCTCTCTTTAGGGGGGTTAAGCGCTGCCCCCAAATTTTTTATTTAAAATATATTTTTGTCAATTATTTACAGGTACATAAATGCTGATAATGAAATGAAATTGGTATTGTCAGATAGCCTGAACTTTTCTGCAAAGCGCTACGGGATTCATTTTATAAATTTCGTCCACCGAAGTAATTTATGAGCGTTTAAAACACACTATACCAGATTTTTCCCCGAATAATTTAAGTTTTAAAATATTAATTGCATTTAAAAAAAACGAAAAATGTACACAAATGCAAAATTTCTTTCTATATGACGGAGTACAATTTTTTAAAAAAAATCTTTGAATCCAAGTCGGCAATCCGTGGACAAATTTTATCCGTAGGTTAACATTGAGGAGAGCATAGGTTAACATTGAGAATCCAGTGGGGTTAGTACATAGCAGCCTTAACCGAAACGGGTATGACTGGCGATATTTAAGATATTGTATTTTTTTCTATTATTAACCAGCTTTTTTTATGTAAAACTGAAAAAAATAATCTTAATAAATACGGAATGTTTATTTCTTAAATACACAATTGCAGAAAATATATAAAATATCTTTTGAACAAACTAAGCTTATAAGTTCTAAAAGCTTAAAATACTAATTGTTTAGTTTTTTTTTTTAAATATTGCTTTTTAATTTGTTTATTTGCTTTGCTTTTATTTCTTTTGCATGTATTTTTTGATAAAAATAATTCTCTGAAAACATAGAAAATGTGTTAATACTTTATTTGACATTATGTTCTATAATATATTCTATTTTATATTTTTAACGAGGTTGTCAATTCGTTTTTATATTAACAAAAATAGCCTTTGTCTTTGTAATTACTTTTTTTTATAATTTCGTCTAGTTCTTTCGTGATAAACTCCGAAAGACAATTATTTAGAAGCCATCCTATAAAACCATATAAGCCATCCTATGTGGCACACTAGTGTGCCGCGAGGTGATCTTGACTGTGCCGCGGGGATTGTATCAACCATAATAATAAAAAAAAATTAACCACCGCATCAGTTAGAAATTTTTCTAAGTTAAATATTTCTCTAACTTTTTGCTAATATTTCTCTGGGTCGAAATTATACACAAAACAAAACATGTTACCATACATTGTATGTATGCTCGAGCGTCATATTTCTGGATATTAGTTAAGAGAGAATATCGACAAATTTCTGACAAGGCCAATGCAATTTTGCTCCCTCTTTCTACGACATACTTATGGGTACAAAGTTTTTCGACACTGGTTCTAATTAAAAATGACAAACGATCATGTTTAAAGGGTCTTGACCATGAAATTCGAGTAGCTCTTCTAATATAGAGCCAAATATTAAACGCACATATGTTCATCAAAACAAGCTCAAATATATCATTAATAAATAAGTTATGTTTAAATTAACTTTGATTTATTAGACTTAAGTAAAGACCAAAAAAAAATTTTTAATATAAAAATTTAAAGAGACATTTTTTTTTACTTGTAAACTTTATATATTTGTTCTTGTGTTGGTGCACAATTCAAAATGATTTATACAAAACTTAAATGCTTATAATTATCTTGATACATAGAGCTATTTTATTGTGTTTTTTTTACCTAATAAAAACATATACGTATTTATTGTAATTTATGTATTTGCAAGCTTTTTCTTGTGGTGTGCAGCGGAATTATCAAAAAAACGTTGTTGTGCCGTGGAAGATAAAAAGTTGCGGAGCTCTGCTATAAACTATAGTGTCCTCCCTTGGCGTTGTTGACTAGATAACACCTCTGCTACAAGGTATAAACATTTTATTCTGATTAAATGTTGCCACTTCTGTGGTAGTTATACTTCACCTCGGCTTCGTTTCCAAAATTAGTTCTGAAAATATTAATTGCTAATTTTTACTGAGCTAAGCAAACGAAGAAATGTCAGTACTACTAATAGCAAATGAAACAATAATTAACCCTACACTGCACAGTGATGCATATATGAATCAATAAAATTTTCCCCCTATACTAAATATACGAAAAATGTATTTGCATTTAATTCACACTGATTCATATATCAATGAATCCTTTTATCTATTTCATTCCGATTTTCTTCACTAGATGGTAGTACTAAAGTGTTATATCGTTGATAAGTGTTATATCGTGTTATAATTTTTTAGATATAAGACACCAATAACCTGAAGTATGCATAGCAAAAATTCACCTTAATGCACAGTGATTCATATATGCATCAAACATAATTTTTTGATAAAAACAGTAAAAAAATTCATAAAGAAATTTTTAAACATTTTTTTTAAATATTGTCTAGGCCCAAATATGTGTGAGAAAAAATATAGTTGTAAAAGAAAAAATCGTGCAGTGTAGGGTTAAACACCCTGTGTGCAACGCAGTACCCGAAATTCAAACACTTTGCTATCAGTTTAAGCTTAACCCAGTTAGTTTTAGAAACATGAATGCAGTCTTATTTCTCGTGCTCAGAAAAATCAAATTATTTTTTATGCAGACACTTTCTAAAAAACTATTTTAAGGAAATTATTATTTAGCAGATCAACAGTAGTTATATCGTAGCTTTACATGAAAATATTTCCCTGGACTATCCCTGTATGTGTTATTTCATGATGCAGTGTTACATCGTCATATAAACGTCAATGTCATATAAACTAGAATTTATACAGCTTTATCACCATTGGTTCAAAGTTTCACAAGATACAAGATATTATTATATGATGATATTTAAGCTAATGTTTATGCTTAAATGTACATTCTAACTAATACTTTACCTCAGGATAAATGTACAGTATACTGGAGTATAAATGTAAAGAAATATGAAGAATTTTATATATTTCAAAGGAGAGGCGTTTAAGAAAAGCCCTTCCTCTTGAACTAAACAGAGGTAATTATTCAATAAATATTTCTAGAAGATGTCAATTGAGAACTGAAAGTCTATGATAAATAATTAAAATTTTAAAAAAATTCTTTAATACCGTTGTAATAAAATTATATTTCAGACAAAATTCAACTATTCTGCCCAGCCCAGTGTTATTAAAATTATTCTTTTATGCTCAATGCAGTTAATGCTTACGTTAATGGAGCATTCACGTGTATTTTTTTTTGTTTTTTTTTCAAATAGCAATTTTTGACATGTACATTATGACTATATCTCGTATCTAGCACTAATTAATTGTGAGATTTTCACCTTTTATTAAAATTAAATCTTACTCACTTGTCTCGATTGGCGTGCAGGCACTTGACGGCCAAATCCATGATTTCACAAGGAAGACAAGAAGAATTCGAAGCTCTCCTTCTGTGTAAGTCATTACATTTCGATGCAAGCAGCAAGCACCCTTACATGATTTGAGGTGAATATAAGTGAAAAGAAAAAACATCGCTTGTTTTGTCGTTTATCAGAAGGTGATGAAATGTTACAGTCCATGATAACGTATTTGTTTTAAATATATAACAAAGGAAATTATGAATTTTAATTTTTTTTTTACTTTGCTTTGTGGACTCTGATATGTAATCCATTAATATTAGAGAAGCATATGTGGCAAAAATATTGATAAAATTATCTCCTCTTTCATTGATTGTCAGGATGTTATCAGATGGTGAGAGAATAAGCACGCATAATTATTTACAGTGATATTGAAACAGTAATATGAACAGTTATATGCTATTGCCTAGCTCTATATGAGTCAAAGGAAATAAGAAAAGGCATCAATGGCGTTTGAATTAAAGATGCAATTAGATTATTCAAAGTTGTTTACGCCACATGTATTACCAATGTATCTTTTACTTAAATAGGATGCCTTCTTAATACCTCAACAGTTGATATTTTTCAGAGTTGGATGATATAGTTCTCATTTTCCTATTTTTTTCTAGCTAATGAATGATGGAAAATTTATTCTCAAAGCGAAATTCCGAATCCTTAAGAACTCAATCTGTCGTTTATTGTTTATTCGGCAATCTATTGTGGCTTATTTCCCTATGGGAAGGTCTTGATGCGAAAACATATTTTGTTACATTTATGAACGTCTGTTTGTTTCTTTTTCAATTCCTACTATTAGTTGACACTCTCTGATAATAACACTCTCTCTATATATATCTTGTTCAAATTTTCAATCGTTAATAAAAGTACTTTTTATTGATCCACTCAAGTTCAAATACATTTTTTTTAAACTTGTAGTGGATGACACTTGATGTTAATACAGTTTTTTCAAATATTAATTCATTAATTAAATTTAATTAAATTTAATTAGTTTTAGACCTAGAGCGTCTCTTGCTCTTGAATAGTAATTTCCCTCTTGTTACTGTGTAAACGGTAGCACTGCGGTATCGCGGGCTTCTCCCATCCTGTAGGTTGCGAGATCGAATCCCCAACCTGACAAACTTTTTTCTTCCTCCCCCCCCCCCCTCCTAATCTCGCACAGTAGGCAAGGTTCTGGCAGGCAATCCATTTTTTCAATTCCTACTATTAGTTCACACTCAAATTTTTCTTTGTGACCTAAGTAGGAATTGACTTTAATTTTTTTTTTATATATTGCTTGTTTATATGGAAAATAAATATGAAACATAATTTTTATACAAATTGGCCAGATCCTTGGATATTGAACATTAAGCTGTGACCTAATTTTACTCTCATTGTCACCTGATACTGCATAATACTTTTTCAGCTGTATTTCATTATTTTTACAATAAACCATTCAAATTTGTAAAGTGTCCGGAGAAATGATTCTTATGTGGCATGTTCCAGCGTCCCTCAGATCACTAATATAAACAGTACTGTTCGGGCATAACCTGGGTTTCAAAGTCACAAAAATTACTGTAGTCGGTTTACAACATTCGTAAATGGTTGTGTAAAGGTTTGCTTTATCTGTTTCTACTATATTGAAGTACAGATTCTAACTTGATGGATATCTCCCTGATTTTAATGAAACTTTTTCTCAGAAACAAGTTGGCATGCTCTAACATTTCACTGTAAGTAAGTCGCCTTAAATTCCTTAATCATATTTCTTAAGGGGACAGCGGACTTTCAAAATTGTGAAATTTGTCCAAAAATTCGATTTTTTATTTTTATTTTATTGAATTGTGAAACTACGGACGAGTAGGAATGTGTTGCAAAAAGAATTTTTAATTTCTGTGATTACTTTCCTAGTTACAGGCATTTGTATTTAATTTAGATATTATGTGGTTACTAATAGCAATAACTTTAAATGTGTTTTTCTCAAAATAAAAATTTTCATGTCATGCGAATATTCAAACTGCTCCAGGCGCATTTCTAATTATAGTATTGCTTTGAAATTTAAGTTTTATATACTTAACTGGATATCAAATAAATCTTATTGAAAAAAAATTATGCTTCGTAGCTCAGAATTTCTAAATTTTGTTCTTGAAAAGATGATTATAGGTATTTTGCGTCATAAAAAGGGTGTTTTCACTATTATTATTTTTTTTTCTTTATATTTTTAATGAATGCTTAAAATAAACAATAAGTTTCATTGTTAGTTCAATAAGGTATCCTGAAAATATAAATTACCATATTATATGCAATAGAAATGCGCATGGAACATTTTGAATTAGGCCAATTTTTGATATAAATAATAATTCATAATTCATAAATTATTAATATTTCATCCTTAAATTTAAACCACTTTTACATATCTATGGTACTAATCACATATTCAAATTTCAAGCAAATCCATTCAAAACAAAATAAGTTAGGTTTGAAGGTCCACTGTGCCCTTAAATCGATAAAAGGGGTGATTTTGGTCCCCTTAAATCGATAAAAGGGATCACAGGACGCCTATTTATACACCAGCTTTGTTTTGAAGTATCTCGCGGCGTTTAGAAAGCCTGGTTTTCAGATTAATAAACCAACATCAATATAAGAGTACTGTCCTTCACACTCGGTTACATTTTCAGCTATATTATCAATAGAATATTTCGGCCCAACTCTTTTTGCGGTCCTGCTGAAGCTACTCCAAATAAAATTTGTACTCGGTGAATTATTCAGTCATTAGAATTCTGGCCTTAAAGTTAGGGTATAATTTGCTCCGAATCTTAGCTCTTAGATTTACTGCTTCGACCACTGAAATAAAGGATAATCTATATATTAAGTTACTAAGCCGACTTTTGGGGCAGTCCGTGAGGTAAAACTACTGCATGAATTTACTTCATTTTAATCTTAATCGAAAGAGTGTAATCTGTAGTTTTGTCAAATTTGGTTTTTGTAACTGCAATTTCTATTAATTAGCAATAATTTACAATTTAACATTGATTTCTGCGCATGCTCAGTGGCATGTTTAAATCTGGCTTTAAAAACACACTGTTTCTGCGCATGCTCAGTGACATGTTTTAATGATAAACACGTTTATGCCGAGGAGTCTCTCTAGATCTCTCTCTGTCGTTATTATTTTTATGATAATTATGTTTGTGAAATATAAGATTAAACCTCATGGAAATTATTATTTCGCGCTGTTTAATTAGTGATAATTCTCAATCAAAAAAGAATTTGTTTTCTGCGCAGGCTCAGTGACATCTTTAAATCTGGCTTCAGATACTCACTAAGCACGAGGCTACTTAAACACATTAATTTGTTTCTGCGCATCGTTATGGTTTTCAACATTTGGCTGTGACGTGTTGAGTATAATTTGTATATCAGCACATTTATTTACTATCTAGCCGTCATCTTTTGACGGGTATCAACTAGTGTACCTTTAAGAAGTATCTGGTAAAAATTTATGGTAGAAAATGGATTCGGAATTATCGGAAAAAATAATGAAAATAAATTTGTACAGGTCACCATCACCCCCCGTGTCGTTAGCCTACAAGGAATATATTAAAAAAAAATTTTAAGTCAATTCCTACATAGGTCAACAAAGAAAAATTTGAGTGTGAACTAATAGTAGGAATTGAAAAAAAGGATTGCCTGCCAGAACCTTGCCTACTGTGCGAGATTAGGAGGGGGGGGAAAGAGAGAGAAAAGTTTGTCAGGTGGGGATTCGATCTCGCAACCTACAGGACGGGAGGAAGCCCGCGATACCGCAGTGCTACCGTTTACAGAGTAACAAGAGGGGAAATTACTATTCAAGAGCAAGAGACGCTCTAGCTCTAAAACTAAAATGATTAATTAAATTAACTAATGAATTAATATTTGAATAAACAGTATTAACATCAAGTGTCATCCACTACAAGTTTAAAAAAGTGTATTTGAACTTGAGTGGATGAATAAAAAGTACTTTTATTAACGATTGAAATTTGAACAAGATATATATGGTCTAAAACTAAAATTGATTAATTAAATTTAATTAATGAATTAATATTAGAAAAACTGTATTAACATGAAGTGTCATCCACTACAAGTTTAAAAAAATGTATTTGAACTTGAGTGGATGAAAAAAAGGACTTTTATTAACGAATGAAAATTGAACAAGATATATATGGTCTAAAACTAAATCTGATTAATTAAATTTAATTAATGAATTAATATTTGAAAAAACTGTATTAACATCAAGTGTCATCCACTACAAGATATATATAGAGAGAGTGTGAACTAATAGTAGGAATTGAAAAAAAGGGTGGAGAAATATGAAGTGTTGAATTTAACAAACAATAGTTCCTCACATCAAGTAAAATGATTTATGTAATAAATTTGCTTTTTAAACTAACCATAAAAGCGTATTTCGTTCATTGAAATGACAAATACTCGTGTTATTTTCTTGCTTTTGAAGGACTGGTTAGAGCCTTGAAATTGGTAGACTCCCAGCACAGGTTTTAGGTATCAGTATTTTCTTTTCAATTTTAGTCTGTTTATCATCTTATCTCACAACGACCTTACATTCGACAAACCGCATGAGTGACAGCTTATCAGTCTTTTTTTTTTTTTTTTTTTTTGGCGAAACAACCACTGTGAGTGCACTTTACTAAATGAAGAAAGCGTTTCTTCTGTGCATTTACGTGAAATCAATCACAAAGATGGAGATGCGACTCTCAGGAAATTTTATCATCGTCTATGCATTGTTTCAAGCGATCGAAGCATTTCACAAAACATTGTCCCATTAGTGGGGGAAAAAAGAATTATTCGACTTGTATTACTGTATAATGGGTATAATGTTAGAGGGAGGTTCGAAACGTCCTAGTAGTTTGCACGTCGGGGTCGGTACCGAGGGAGCTCGGTATTATATATATATATATATATATATATATATATATTATATATATAATATATATATATATATTAGTATATATATATATATATATATAAAAGCGGTAATAAAAAATCGTATGCTGCAAAAGAAGTAATTGCAACTGTACTGTGTTTTTAAAGTCAAAATTATCGTCTGCGGCTTGAAAGTTTTGATTTTATTCAAAATGGCGTTTTTAACAAAGCAGTGGTTCGAAGGCTACATTTATGCTCTTTCCGAAGAGAAATATGCATACTCCGTTATCCAAAAACGATGTGAGAGTCATGGTTTTGTGATATCTAAAGCGTCGATAGGTAATATTGTCAACAAGAAAGGAAAAAAACGTCAAATTGGAGCCTCAAGTGGGACAAAATTTCCAAACAAGTATCCAAAGAAAAAACGGACATCTTCGACTATTGCAAAGGTACGTTGTTTAATGTTAAAAGAAAATCCCCCTAGTCAAAGAACAATTGCAAAATCATTAAAATGCTCGGTGTCCAATGTAAACAAAATGGTAAACGTTGATTTTAATCTTAAGAAAGCGAAAAAAACATAATGTGCATCGTCTTCTTCCAAATCATATCGCTGAAAGCAGGACACGCTGCAGAATTCTATATGAGAAACACTTATCCAAAGAATAATGGAAAACAATTGTCACAATAGATGAATCATGGGTGTATTTAAATGATTGCAATAAAAAAGAGCCATTTATTATCATAAAGGGGAGAAAAAAATTAAGTACATGGTTCAAAGAATCGAAAGAAAGTTTTTCTAAGGGATTCATGATTGTTGCTGGTTTTCTTATAATGGCCAGTTAAAAATAAAGAGAGTGGAAAAAATTGTCAAGATTAACTCCAAATACTATCAGGAACATATTTTATCGCCAATTTTTTCTAAATGAAATAAAATCGCTTTACCCACAGTGCCATCAATCTGTGAGACTCCATCAGGACAAAGCTAGCAGTCACACATCAAAATCCACTGTAAATTTCCTAAAAGAAATGGAACAAAAACTGGTATCAAGGCCATACCCTTCACTGATATCCTACTAAATCTCCCGATGTATCACCTATGGAGTTTTGTGCTTTCGGACTTTTAAAATCTGCATTATCGAAACGTCGTCCCAAATCCCTTACAGGACTCTGGAAAGCTGTTCAGCAGGAATGGGATAGAATACCTCTTCTGACACTTCAAAAGGCATTATTATCTTGGTAATTGCGGTGTCGAAAGACAGTTCAGAATAAGGGATGTCAAATAGAACATTTAAAAACACAAGAATTTATGTAATTTAGTTTTGTGAATACAATATACATCGTCTAAAAAATGTGTTAACAGCCTCTGCAAGAACATGTTAATTGTGAATGGAATTTCCAATTTAGAAAACGGTTGAAAAAAATGGAGCATTATCAACGAATTAATGGTTAGTCATGCCACGATTTCAAATATATTTAAGAATAGAGAAATATTAAAAGAAGAATTTGAAAAAGATCAGACTAATATTAAGAAACTTCGAAAAAGTCCACTGCTGACATAGAAGAAGCCCTTTTGCGATGGTTTAAGATTCAAAGGAGTGGCAACATTCCCCTAAGCGGACCGATTTTGCAACCGAAAGCAAATGAATTTGCGAGCTCTTTAAGAAATACTAGCTGGTACCCGTCAAAACATGACGGCTAGATAGTAAATAAATGTACTAATACACAAATTATACTCAACACATCATTACCAAAATCATAATAATGCGCAGAAACAAATTAATGTGTTACGCGGGCTCGTGCTTGGTGAGTATCTCAAGCCAGATTTAAAATGTCACTGAGCATGCGCAGAAAGCGAAATTTTTTATTGTAAATTATCGCTAATTAAACAACGCCGAAATAACCAATTTCCATCAGGTTTAATCTTATATTTCACAAACATAACTATCATAAAAATAAAAATGGCAGAGAGAGATCTAGACAGACTCCTCGGCATTGAAACATGTCACTGAGCATGCGCAGAAATCAAATTTTTAATTGTAAATTATAGCTCATTAATAAAAATTTGCAGTTACAAAATCCAAATTTGACAAATCTACAGAGTTACAATCTTCGTTTAAGACCAAAATGAAGTAAATTGATGCAGTGGATTTCTCTCAGGGACTGCCAAAAAGTCGGCTTAGCAACTTAAATATATAGATGATTTTGTTTGTTCAACTTCATGGATCCAGAGATTCTTGAGAGGCATTCTATTGGGTTCTGGAGAATCAGTGGAGAATCGAAGGCCGTGACACAGGAGTTTCTCATAACTGGCTTAAAACCGTTTGGGACAACGTTAAGAGAAGGCTATGAAGACCATGAAATCTTCAACACTGATGAAACTGGCCTGTTTTATAGGATGATCCCGGATAAGACGTTGCGTTTGAAACACGAACCTTTGATTGAACATGAACCTTTCAACTATTTTTTGAACGTCATGTTTCAGGTGTAAATAGAAATATGTGACAATGAATTTGGTATTTCTAGCAGTTTTAAGTTATCTATCGGATATAAAAACTATCGATTTTAAGAACCAGTTTTTAAAGTCCCCTGGATGTCTTATAAACGATTGTACTGTATATATTATATTATATATATATATATATATATATATATATATATATATATATATATATAATATATATATAGATATATATATATATATATAGAGAGAGAGAGAGAAGGAGAGAGAGAGAGAGAGAGTGGAATCTCGATCTATCGTTTTTCAAGGGACCGATTGAAATGAACGATAAATGCGGGAAAACGATAGATGCGGAAACATACAAAGCAATATGATCGTTGGGACTGATTCCACTGTATATATATACAATGGAATCTCGATTGATCGTTTTCGGATCCATCGTTTTTACGTATGTGTCGTCATTTTATCCAGTCCCAACGATCATACTGCTTTGTTATGTTTCCGCATCTATCGTTTTCCCGCATTTATAGTTCATTTTAATCGGTCCCTTGAAAAACGATAGATCGAGATTCCACTGTATATATATATATACAGTCGAACCTCCATGTATCGAAGTAGCAAAATGCCGGAAAAAAATTCGATATATAGAAATTTCGATATATAGAATTGATCTTAGTTTTATCATAATTCTCCTAAAACATTAAAATTAAAACTAATTTTCGTATACGAATCTCCATTTCCAATTTATATGCGAATCACATTAAATGAAAGTTAACTAAAAAATTAATTAATGTGAAGGATTTATTGAGTACTATATACCTTTTAAAAAACAATAATCCAGACAGCGGTTACAGTGATCACAGTTACATTCTTTAAAAAAAACTACGAATATCTTGCTGAACAGCCAGTTTTGCGGAAAGTTCAAAGAAATGCTCACATTTATTCAGTCCATTAAAAACTTTATCAGGGGTCCACGAAGTATTGTTTCAAACGCCAAAAATTGGGAGATTTTATTCTATAGTGGAATAAAATCTCCCAATATGTCGTGAAAAAAATTTCGATATATAGAGATTTTTTCGATATATAGAAACAGTTTTTCTATGTAATGAACATGGAGATTTGCTAAGAGTTCGATATATAGAAATTTCGATATAGGAAGTTCGATATATGGAGGTTCGACTGTATATATATATATATATATATATATATATATGTAGAAATTGATTGTGAGAGATGGAGACTTCGACCTGAACGAATTTTATTCCGTTGGGCTTAAGCGTCCAATAGGAAAGCTTTGCGCTCGCGTGACGTCACCTTTTCGGAGAGAGCATTAGGAGCTCACTGGCAGACCCCCCCCCCCCCCGCGGACATGAACGAGTAATGTCGTGCCTTCTTCCTCGCGTAGTGTTTTTAACGAATTCGCTTAACGAATTGGGATATTTCGAAGTCCCCATCTCACAGGTGAACCATGCTCTGTAGTAAAACCTTAATTTACCTTCCTCGTAACTTTGTAAATTGTAAATAGCGTGATGTCTTTTCTTTATGTGTTTAAAAGTAAATAAAATGTTAGTTTAGATATAATCTTTTTATTTCTTTCGTATAATTCTTTCCGTAAAGTTACTTACCCTAGACGCCGTCCTACAAATTGGGGGCCCGGCCGGGATTAAAACCTGCTTCCTTACATAGGCATTTGCCTAGGAACATCCTTACTCTTACTTTCGTTTAGGTTTAAAGAATTTTATACTTTTACTTCCGTTTTCGGTTTAAAATAATTTTATTTTTAACTAAGAGCATTTTTTCCTTTCGGGTTCACCTTTTCGGTTTTCGCTCACAGACCAACGTCCTATGCTAATGTATTTTTTAAGTCCACAGCTAACAGATTCGCCAAAGAAATCAGCCCGCCAGCGAAAGAGGGACAGCACATCATCAATCGCCGAGAAATCGCCATCGCCAGGTCAGTGATGTTTTATTATTAAGCCAAGGAAACAACGCCAAAGAACAATCGCCAATACATTGATTGTATTAACATAGTCATGTTATTCGAGGGATATTACAATTACGTTGTATGAAATATATAAGTGTCGAAATTTCATTTGAATATTTATCTTTCCATGTTTATAAATTAAGAATAGTCTATATTTAAATATTTAACCTTTTTCTGATATCAATTAACCCATTTTTATGGTATACAGCCTTGTTCGATATAGAACATTGAAAAGCTAAAGTTTTACCCTCAGAGTGTTTGTTTGCTATCAGTTGTTAACAGTAGAGTTATAAAATAAAAAATCATTTCCGCTCGTTCGCAGACATTAGGCGAATTGCTGTCGCGACAGGTGGCGGGAAAAGTGATGAGTGTTTATATTCTCCTTCTGTTTGGTTAATGCTGAGAAAGGATGTGTTGCATTTTGTGTGAAACCACGAGTTCAAATAATGTTCTTTTATTCGCAACGAAAAAAAAATATATATATTTTGTTCTGTTTTTAAAAGTTGTTTATGAATAATAGGGTATTGTGAATAATTGAAAGTTGTTTATGCATATGTTTTTAGTGCCATTTTCGGATTTCAGAAGTTTCTAATATTTGTTTGTTTTATTCGAATATCGTAAGAGATTGCATTTAATTGTTCACGTTTTATCTTTCTTCTGGTTGAGCAAGAGTTTTTTTTTTAAGTGCGACTAAATAAATTTCTCACATTGAGAATAAGTTTTGAAGAAATATTGACTAAGTTTTAAATTAAATTTGTTCTCTGGGTTACCACTCCGATTTATTTTTATACGAAATGGCATTTCTTCTCTCTAAGAAAAGGGAAGACCTGATAGAACTTTCCTCAGAATTGTCGTTAAGTATCCAAGAGGTTCAACTAAACTTCGAATAAAAGAACTGATCGTGAAAAGTCCAAATTACGTAGAGGAAGATGTCAAAATACTGATCAATAGCATAGCTGAGGAACGCGTACGCCGAGAAGCAGAAGAAAAAGAAGAAAAATTACGCCGAGAAGCAGAAGATAGAGAAATTGAACAGAAGCGAGAACAGCGAGAACATGAACTCGAGAAATTACGAATACAGGCTCAACAGAGTGTCAATACGACGAACAACGCCGAAAACGTCCAAGCGCCAAATAAATTGATTCACGAACTTTCCATAAGTTTAATATGAAGGATGACATCAGCTTGAACCTCACTTATTTGAACGGCACGCAGAATTAATATTTTTGCCGAAGAAAGATTGGGTACAGAGACTGATAGGATTGATACCCATTGACATTGCTCATCTGATCGCAAGAGAACCAGCGGACAAATGTAATGATTACGACCACATCAAGGATTTACTATTGAAAAGATTTAAATTGTCTCCGGAAAAACTTCGTCAACTATTTGTATCTCACCAAAAATCTGATGAGCGAACATGGCAAGATTTTCACTACGAACTGCAGACGTATTTCGACGGATGGACTTCCGGTTTGAAAATAGAAACCTTCGATCAACTGCGAGAGTTAATTATAGCCGATCAAATTAAGAAGAAAGCACCTTACGAGTTTCAGCAACATTTTCTAGACGAATGGTCTACTATTAACTCACCTTCCGAACTAGCTAAAAAATTTGAAGAATATGAAGATGTCCGAAGAACATTAAAACCGAAGTCATCCAACTCATTCGCTAAAGGAAAATATGAAGCCAGAGGATCTAACGATACTTATTCTCGAAGACCTGAACATTTCCAATTGGGAACAATAGGCATGAAAAGAAATACTTTCAATCGAACGGAACTCCTTACGCCGGAAGAAATAAGCAACTAATATGTAGCTACTGCAAAGGACCAGGTCATTATGCCGTAGATTGTACAAAGCGACCCAAAAACCCAAACATTAATAAATCTTCAAGCTCTCCGGTTCAAGTCTGCTCACGAATCTCTCAAGGAAGAGTTAAAACAAAGAAATAACCATGGGTAATAAGACTTTTGAAGCTCTCATCGATACCGGCAGTTCAGCGACACTCATTCGTGAAGATATGTGCGAAGGAATAATCGAACCCTCAGAACTCTCGAAAGACATAGTAGTGTTATCTGGATTAGGGAAGTACGAAGTCAAAACAAAAGGGTCGTTCCAACGGAAAATTGAATTGGATGGAAAGAATATTCCCTCACGTGGCACATCGTACCTATGCCGTGTTTTAGAATTTCAGGCAGTAATCGGATCAGATATTTTGGAACAGCCTCCGTCTTCTTCGACAAAGGAAGTGTTCAGTTCCGTAAATATGAAGATAAACTTGGTTCATGCACACGCAAGTATACGAAGCGAAAACTGAAGACGAAATTGAAATCAAACATGTTAGCAATCCACGAATAAGAAAAGAACTGTTTGAATTGATCTCCAACTATAAGCCAAATAAGACCGAACGACAAACGTGTCCATGAGGATTATTTTGAAAGATGACATACCGGTTTACCAGCCTGCACGTCGCTTATTCCTTTACCGAGAACCAAGCAGTCAACAAGCAATTCGACGAATGGCTTGAACAAGGAATTATAAGACCAAGCTCATCCGAATATGCGAGGTCCAATTGTGCTAGTCAAGAAAAAAGATGGCACCACTAGATTGTGTGTGGACTACAGAAAGTTGAATCGGAAATTAGTCAAGGATCGTTTTCCATTGCCGTTGATAGAAGACGTATTAGATAAACTCCAAGAAGCCAAGGTGTACACTACGTTAGATTTGAGAAATGGATTTTTCCATGTCGATGTCAATGAAGACTGCAAACATCTCACCTCCTTCGTTGTTCCGGACGGACAATTCGAGTTCAACAAGTACCTTTCGGCTTAAGCACTAGTCCCAGCGTATTCCAAAGATATGTGTACAGTATTTTTCGAGAACTAATGCGAAAAGGTATTGTAGTAATTTACATGGACGATTTGATAATTCCGGCAAAAGATGAAGAAGAAGGTTTAGAAAAACTAAAGAAAGTGTTTGAAGTTGCTTCGAAGTATGGCTTAGAAATTAAATTTGAGAAATGTCGATTCCTAAGTAGGAAAGTCGAATTTTTGGGTCACGTCGTCGAAAACGGAACAATACGCCCGTCAGTTGCGAAGACGATAGCCGTCAAGAAGTTCCCAGTGCCAACAACGGTCAGGCAAATCCAAAGTTTTTTAGGACTAACCGGCTACTTTCGAAAATTTATTCCCGCGTACTCTAAAATAGCGAAACCTCTGAGTGATCTAACAAGAAAAGACAATCCGTTTGTATTCGAACAAGCCCAAATTGAAGCATTCGAAAAGCTCAAGAAACTATTAACTGAAAGTCCCGTTTTAAGCATTTTTCAGCAAGGGAAAAGGACCGAACTACACACCGATGCAAGCCAACAAGGATATGGCGCTGTTTTGCTCCAGGAAGCGGATGACGGAAAATTACACCCTGTTCAATACATGTCGCAGAAAACTACTCCAGCCGAGGAGAAATACAGTAGCTATGAACTGGAAGTTCTTGCTGTTGTCACCGCTTTAAAGAAATTTCGAATCTACCTTCTAGGGCAACATTTCAAAATCATAACGGACTGTTCAGCTTTTCAAAAGACTATGGACAAAAAAGATTTAGTTACTCGTATAGCGAGATGGGCACTACTGTTGGAAAATTATGATTACGAAATTGTGCATCGACCCGGCCAGAGAATGCAACATGTAGATGCTTTAAGCCGATACCCCGTCGCCATAATTACAAGCGATACTCTCACCGCCAGATTGAAAAGAGCTCAACAAGGAGACGAAAACACTCAAAATTTTAAATCACTGATTGAAACAAACCCTACTTCAGACTTCATTAAAAACGAAATATTATACAAATACGTAGATGGCCGTGAATTAATAGTAGTACCAAGAGATATGCAAACTGAGCTAATTAAGCTAGCTCATGAGAAAGGACACTTCGCAGCTGAAAAAACAGAAGAAATAGTTAAACGAGAATTTTTCATACCTAATTTAAGCAGACAAGTGCAAAACGTGATCGTTAACTGTGTATCGTGTATTTTAACCAACATAAAGAGCGGGAAAAAAGAAGGTTTCCTAAACCCTATTCCGAAAGAAGATGTACCGTTAAGCACCTATCACGTAGATTTCATTGGTCCTATGCCCTCTACCAACAAAAGGTACCAACATATCCTCACAATAGTCGACGCCTTCACGAAGTTCACCTGGCTGTATCCCGTAAGATCTACCACCGCAGAAGATGCCCTCGATAAATTGAAATTGCAACAAAAGACTTTCGGCAATCCCCAAAGAATAACAGATCGCGGTTCTGCTTTCATCTCCAAAGTGTTTAGTGACTATTGTACCGAAGAGAACATCCAACATCTGCAGATCACCACTGGCGTACCACGAGGAAACGGTCAAGTGGAGAGAATCCACCGAACTCTTATCCCTGTTTTGAACAAGATGTCCATCTCCGATCCTACCAAGTGGTACAAATTCGTAGACCCATTGCAAAGAATTCTAAACAGCACCTCCAACCGAAGTACTAAATGGTCTCCATTTGAACTATTAACTGGCGTCATCATGAGAAATAAGGAGGACCTTCACCTAAAAAATCTGCTAATGGAAGAGATGGTGGAAGAATTTCAAGAGCAAAGAAACCAATTACGACAAGATGCTAAAAGAAACATTCAAAAGATCCAGGTTGAGAATAAAAGAATCTACGATAAGAAATGCAAGAAGGCCCCTGAGTATCAGTAGGGAGATCTAGTAGTCATCCGAAGAACGCAATTTGGAACAGGCTTGAAGCTAAGGCCTAAATTTTTAGGACCATATAGAGTTATCGAAGTAAAGCCTAGAGATAGATACGAGTTAGAGAAAGTAGGTAACCACGAGGGTCCTAGATTGACCTCCTCGTCTGCCGATCTAATGAAATCCTACTCACCAGGATGAGGGATTAAACGTTTTTTTCTTTTTATTCATAATTGTTTACTGTGTTTTTATTTTATTTCTGTTTATTGTATTTCCTCATTGTAATTCATTTGCGCGAATTGTATGGTTATTTCTCATATCTAAATCATTTCGGAAATTTCGATGTACATTTATTTAGTGATGTTTTAGGCCAATCGTTTTATGTAAAGTCAGATCACTGAGGTCAGTGATTCCAGGCTGGCCGAACTTGTAGAAAATTGATTTGTGAGAGATGGAGACTTCGACCTGAACGAATTTTATTCCGTTGGGCTTAAGCGTCCAATAGGAAAGCTTTGCGCTCGCGTGACGTCACCTTTTCGGAGAGAGCATTAGGAGCTCACTGGCAGACCCCCCCGCGGACATGAACGAGTAATGTCGTGCCTTCTTCCTCGCGTAGTGTTTTTAACGAATTCGCTTAACGAATTGGGATATTTCGAAGTCCCCATCTCACAGGTGAACCATGCTCTGTAGTAAAACCTTAATTTACCTTCCTCGTAACTTTGTAAATTGTAAATAGCGTGATGTCTTTTCTTTATGTGTTTAAAAGTAAATAAAATGTTAGTTTAGATATTAATCTTTTTATTTCTTTCGTATAATTCTTTCCGTAAAGTTACTTACCCCTAGACGCCGTCCTACATATATATATATATATATATATATACATATATGTAATGTGTGTGTGTGTGTGCATGGCTCACTTGTTAATTTCGTACCCCATGATAAATTTCGGTTAACTACTCGTATTTTAAAAGTTGGGGAATTATAGCAAAATGTCTTATCTACAATTTACTTTCAAGAAGACTGTAACCTCTATACTCTATACCAGGGGTTCTCAACCTTTCAGGCTCTACGCCCCCCCCCCCCTTTGAACACTGATGCGAGGTTACGCCTCCCCACCACCACCACCATATGAGGTCAATACAAGTATAGTACAATCGGAATTTGAAACTGAAGTTGGTTATTAAATGAAAATATAGAATAGATAATTTCATACACAAAATTTATTGCTACTCATATCTTAATTTGGAACATATTATTATCAGAACATATGAAATCAAAGAATTAAATACAGATCAAATATATTTGAGGTAATCGAGGATCTAGGTGAGGTTGGCATGTAATGCCAGTCACTTTCACAACATTAATGAGGGGGCTGGCACTATTTGTACTTGACAAGTTTTTGAATATTAGGTTGCAACTGTGACAAAGCACACCTCAGGTCACTTTCAACATCCAGACGTACGAAAATTATCGTATTTTTACAATTACGACAACTATCGTGTACGACAACTATTGTGTTCGTGTTCGTATGTCGAAAATACGTTACGGTTACATTGTGACCGCAAAAATTGAGTACAATAAATGACAGTTAGTTTTACTTTTTATTTTACTTCCTTTTTAACTCACGCCTCCCTTGAAATTCTTCTACGCCCGCCCAGGTTGAGAACCGCTGCTCTATACTATCAAAGAAAAGTGGTAACGTGGATCCTTTGATTCATAGAAGTAAACCCTGTAGTCAGACACTGGAAAATCTCTTTATAAATTTACTAGCTGAAAACCCGCGCTTCGCTACGGAGTACATTCAAATTAAATACAACGGTCAATGTATGCAATTAATGCCAAAATATATATATATATATATATATATATATATATATATATATATATATATATATATATATATATATATTTATAAAAAAATCGTAAGGGATATTTATTTTTTTTGGATAATATCCAATCGTCTGCTGCATTAGAAAGAAAAAGAATATCATTTTTGTCTATTTAGTTGTTATGCACGTGACGATAAATTTATTTAAAGTACCAGAAAAAGAAATCACGTGATCAACATTTAATAAATAAAATTCTAGAAATTAATCTTTAAAAATTCACCAAAAATCAGAAAATCGAGGTAAAGGTTCGAAAAAGATTTCATTTTGAAGGAATTTTTATGATCTTTCTCGTGATATAAATTTTTATAATCCGCAATGTATTATTTTAAATGCAAACGTAAAAAAAAGTTTAAAAAACAGCTTAAAAATTTAATTAAAAAAATCTAAGAAGAATTTTAGAAAAATCTTTCTTAGTGCACCCCTACACTATTAGAAGAATCGCCATGCAAAATTTCAGCCCTTTAGGTCCAGCGGTTTGGTCTGTGCTTTGTATGTCAGTCAGTCAGTGAATGAATGAATGAATGAATGAGTCAGTTACGGAACTGTTTTATATATATAGATTACGGAGACGAATTTGGTGATTCACTGCAAATAGCATTCTCTCCTATTTACATTTAATAATTTAGTTTGTAAGAATGATGTACTCGGAATAGCATGCCTTTATGCATAGTGTTAGATATTACCTATTTATTCTTCTTTGAGAATGTCATAAAGGATACTTTTTTTTTTCTATTGCGGAATGCGCTTATATCGCGAACAATCGCCCATACACAACTCACTTTATGTTGACTTTTTCATTATGAGTGCACCCATTTCGTAAACCGACGTTGCTCCTAATGAGCAGATAGCAAAGGAACATGAATATTTCATCCGAAGCACGAAACTTGGTCCATGCAGGTGCTACTTGCCACGTAAACCACTATACAATGAGGCTGCTCTTATAAACAATGCTTTTAAATGATGAAATGTAATGAGTATCGACAATTATCATAAAAACGGGGCACATTTAAACAAAATCGTAATATTTATTTTACGTGGGATATTTTCCTGTTTTTGCACGCATTTGATTGCCAAAATTTGTCATTAGTGCAAACAAACAAGATCAAGTGAGTTTTGTCCAACAAAAATTATGCTAAAATTTCCCAGTTGAGTGAGGTGTACATAAATATTCATGTAAACATTATGAACATAGATTTACACATCTGTTTGATGACGTATGCATGGCATATCAAAGACTCTGGTCAGTTGTAAGAATGAGGACACTAAATATATTATTACCAGGCTTCTGTAACTAGAAAGAAAACCTACAAAAGTTTACGGTTCCCCTTATCCCCAATAACAAATTTTGGGGAAATAGAAATATAAAATCATTGAATTTTCTATGATTCATAGAAGATCAATTTCAAACTTTAGCTGTTCCAGGGCCCGACTTAGCCTAATTGGGGCCCGGGGCAAAACTTCTTTGGGGGCCCCCCTCTGCTTCACTACTTCAGTAATGAAGAACCAAACTTTATGGAGGTATTTAAATTTTTCACCTCCTTATAGATATATAACAAGAAAATTGACTAGAACCTAAAATAGCTATCAAGTCCCCCCCCCCTCCAATAATGGTCAGACGAAATATCGTTCTATCCATTTTATTGATTTTCTGACAATTCTATGTCCACTATTAAAAGGTATATAGCACATCTAAAAAAAGTTCATTAAAGAAGGATACGTAAAATAAATTTCTTTCTATTCGATTTGGGGGGCCCCCTCTAATGTGGGGGGCCTGGGGCAACTGCCCCGTATGCCCCTGCCTTAGTCAGACTCTGAGCAGTTCTTGTTTTAGACTGAAAATTCCGAGTTTCTTTGTCCAGTAATATCCATGGAGGTAACGCTTGCATTAGTATAATTGCTGCTTTCGATTTGAATTATTCAGGAAGCCATGGAAGTATCTATGGGTCGACTTGCAAGTTGTTGAACTCTTTTCTTACAGTGACGCTATTTGTCCGAAAGAGACCTATCCTTGAACCATCTTAAATCAGTGAAACTTTATTAAAAAGTCTTTCATACAAAAACGGCATTTCCTTTGTCACACCCTTTTTAAGTCGACCCATGGCGACTTCCACGGCTTCCTGAATAATTCAAATCGAAAGCAGCAGCTACACAAATGCAAGCGTTACCACCATGGATGTTACTGGACTCGGAAATTTTCATCGCCGTCTAGCTTAAAGTTACTGCTCTAAAGCTTTTTTGATTTATAACCCAGGAAATTTTCCGTGGTACTCTTTTGGTAGTAATTATTTACTTCAAGGGTACTTACCACTCCCTTTTTTTTTCTCCATCAGCTATTAAATCCCTTACTTTGACCAAAGAAACAAACGTTAACCTTCTTCGGCTCCCATCTTCAACTGCTAAGATGAGATTCAGAACAAAACAAAAGAAAAAAAAAAAACTACAAAAAAAAAAAAAAAAGAAAGAAAAAAATAATAAATAAATGACTGCAGAAGGGGAGGAACCAGAGCAGTCCTCAGCAGGGGAGGGGGGGGGGACGAAATAACCCTAATTCGATAATAACCGCACTTGGTCCCATTTGGTATGGTAATGTCGAGATTACAGCAGAGGGGAAATCGCATCGTTCATGACGGTCTAGCATGCTGTTTCCATGCCGAGTCTAGAGACGAGGTCCTCGCCATTGTAACAGCGCGTTTACACAAGTCCGAGTGGGCACTCGGAACGCCTCCCCCCCTCGAAATTTGATCCCCACTCGCTTCGTGGGGAGTCGAGGTAAACCCGTGCTACCCTCTTTTCCACCCCTCCCCAAACTCAGTTGGGGGAACATATTTGGCGGGAAATTTGGCGTTATTTTTACAGGAGGCTAGCGGATTTTCCAGACCTTGTTTTTCTTTTCTGGAGCTATGGAAGACGCAGAAATTTTGGCGTTGTCCGCACTACATCTGCTAAAATTATATAGTAATTTGGAAATAAAAAAAAAGAAATTGAAAGAAGGCGTCGCCGTAGACGATGGTGGATGATAGCGTGTCCATATATATATTTATATACACACCATATATATATATATACATATATACAAACATATATATATATATATATATATATATATATATATATATATATATATATATATACATATATATATATTAAATGCATATACATACATATCTGTATATATACAAACATACATACATATATATATATATATATATATATATATATATATATATATGTGTGTGTGTGTGTGTGTGTGTGTAAAAAAGTAACTAAAATAAAATTTTTCTTTGTTGACCTAAGTAGGAATTGACTTAAAAATTTTTTTTTTTAATATTACTTGTTTTTGATGCTATGGAGAACTCTGAAATTTTGACGTTTTCCGCTGTACATCTCCTAAATTTATATAACAATTTGGAAAATAAAAGAAAAGAAATTGTACATTATTAAAAAACAAGATGTTAATATCAGGGGGGGGGACTTCAGACTTTTTTTTAAACGTGCTTATTTTTGGAAACATATAAACATATTCTATACGTATACTAAACGTGTGCTATCCATGTATATTGTACGTAAATAAATGCCCTATATATGTATGCTTTATGTAAACATGTATGCATATATGCTATATAACAGGCGTGGCCACGCTAAACCGCGTTAAGGGCTATTTGGGAAAGTCTACATAAGGGGTGTCAAACTCGCGGGCCGCATGCGGCCCTCGACGAACATTTTTGCGAACATTATTGGTTGATAAATATCTTCTTTTCCAGCACCCGAAAGAATAGATGCTTGTTTCCTCCAACGATGGCCGCGAAAAGTAGCCATTAAAGAAGTTTTTTGGCCTTCAGTTTTAGAATAGGCATGTTTAAAGTGGCCGACATTCTAGTCCACGAATCGTGCACTTTAATTTTATTTCTGTGGAGTGGATGCTTAGGGTCCCAAATGATGGGCTCATTTTGATACAGCTCTAGAAACTTTAATACGTCAGCATTACTCCACTCCATTTTTAATACAGAAAAAAACATGTTGCTAGTCCAAACGCTGAAAGAAGAATTAAATGTGTGAATGAACACCGGTTATTCCCACCCCTCCCCAACGTGAAAATATATGCCAATTTTATAATAAAATAAGCCAAAAACAGTGATAATGATCACTGACTGTCTTCCGTGTCACATATTTCTTTCTGGTAACCATTTTCTTTGACTCGCCAAAGAAAAACCGCTTAGCTGACGATCGTGCAACAGGCGAGGCGAGGTCGTAAAACTGTCAGTTGGGAACGTAATTGATGAGTGTCAACCCTCGTCTCGCCTCACCTTGCTCAGTAATGTGTGAACGAAGCATAATAGTTTCTAGGTAGTGCTATAATGACACTGGGCCAATTTGGGATCCCCAGAAACATGTTATCAGTTAGGAGTCGGGAACAAAGTGGCTTCAGAGGTTTGGAGTGAGAGTGATTATGCGAACATGCCGTGTTGGTTTCTTTCTTCTTCCCTTGTAAAAGAAAGGCGTTGGTTTTTGTGTTTGTGCGTGAAGTGCGTGGAGAAGTTATCAGTTGTCTGCAATGGGTGGTTATCAGTTTTCTAAATTGCTTTTTTTCCTGTTTTAAGCCTTCCCTAGTTGATATGAGGAGTGGAGGTGCTGAAATCGGATAAAATGAGTTTAAATTATTCTTTAGTGAAAGGTCTTGCAATGGGGTTCGGAAAGTTCTTTTCCGGCACGTTCTAAACGAACATTTTTTTTTTTTATGGTTCACTGGGTGTTATGCATTGCTGCCAAATTTAGAAGAGTAGAAGGAATCGTCAGAGCAGTATACAAACAACTAGCTTAAAAAAAAAAAAAACGATGATGCCAATAACCTGCATTTTCATTAAAGAAATTTTCTGCCTAATTAGATGTCCAATGGAAAATAAAAAAAAGACAAGCAAAAATATTATTTTCATAAATGTTTCAGCTCAAAACATGAAATTAAATATTTTCTAAATCATAAAAAAAAACTCATTACAAATTTAAAATGTCCATCTAAAATAAAGGTCTTGCAAAATATGTTTTTTTTTTTTTTTTTTTTTTTTGAAAAAATGACATAAGAATCATCGTAAACAGCTATATCGATTGACCAAACATTGTGTAACCCATTTTTTACCTCTCATTGGAGTGTTTGGCGATTTTTCAACCCCCTCCCCCCCCCTGGTGCGATGTCATGAGTTTTGGATCGACCCCCTCCCCCCCCCTGGTGCGATGTCATGAGATTTGGACCGACCCCCTCCTCTCTCCCTGGTGCGATGTCATGAGATTTGGACCGACCCCCTCCCCCCCCCCTGGTGCGATGTCATGAGATTTGGATCGACCCCCTCCCCCCCCCTGGTGCGATGTCATGAGATTTTGGATCAACCCCCCCCCCCCCCCCCCTAATCTCACGTGAGATTTTTCAAAATGCGTATTTTTAGTGTAAATACGTTAATCTGTGCTTGATTGCGTTGGATTTATTTGAAAAACATAATTTGCTTAATTATTTTTATTTAAGACTAGTTAAGACTAGTATTTAAGACTACTAAGAACGCAGTCTAGAATCACTGTGAGAAAATCGAACGATAAAATACTTAAATAGGAACTACTAAAATTCGTAAGAGAATATTCATTCTAATTCAGTCCACGGGGACTCATGTGTGGTCTCGAGAGTGACTACTGGATCTATTGTGTAGGATTTAGCCATATTTTAGTGTAGAAACATGTTTTACTTAATATAACCCAGTTTTCTCGCAATTTTACACTGTTTCTTGCGGGAAAAAAAAATTAAGTGATATTTGCCGAGACACCCCCCCCCTCTCCCCCACGTGAGACTGGGTGAGTTTCGGCTCGACCCCCCCCCCCCTAAAAGCCTCACGTAATTAATGGACGCCCCCTAACTTCAGTCATACATTTTTACCCCTTGTATCTGCAATGTAAATTACATTTAAAAATTTCAGCTACTTGTTTCGTTGTAATTTCTTCTATCAGTTTTTTTTAAATAATAATAATAATAATAATAATAATAATAATAATATATTGAAATCCAATGTGAGCCGTGCCACCTACATTGTATAATAGTTAGCTTAACACTAGAAAGACAAGAATTTTCTTCTTACTAAAAAGACTGAACGCCGTCATTTTGACGGTTAAAAATAAAATCCAGAATCTAAAATATTTAATGTTTTTTTCTAAAAAAAAGGTTAAATACGTTAAATTTTGAACTATTTCATACCAATATACAGGGGGGCTATAATTAAAGTTCCACTTTGAAAATGGTCATTAAAAGGAAAACTGCTGGACCAAATGTTATCAAACTTGGTAATAGTTCAAAGGAGGTCATGGGAATTTCTTTTCCGCAAAAAAAAAAAAAAAAAAAAAAAAGAAAAAAAAAAGAAAAGTTCAAAAACTCACCACCAGGTGTGAAATGGCGCTGTATGCAATATTGTTAAACGAAATAAGACATGAAGACGTCGGTTCAAAATGTGTTTAATCGTTTGTGAAACGTGCTACAAAGCATGTTCAATGTGGCGTCCACCATTTTCCGAAAGCAAGTTACATCGCATTACTGCATTCTCAACAGTAGCTCTTAGCATATCAGGAGGAATGTTACGGAAATGTCGATATATCGCATCTTTCAATTCCGCCAAATTCTTTACATTATCACCATAAACAGTGCTTTTTAGATAACTCTGACAAACAGGCTCACTTTTATCTGGAAAATCAAATGACGTGTAGAGCGCATCTGCATAAATCATTTGCTTCTTCCTGCCGTAAGCCAATTGCAAGCCATTGCGGTTTTGCATAACCCCACAAACAGTTTCGTTTTACAAACGATTAAAAACGTTTTAAACCGATATCTTGGTGTCTTAGGGCCGAATTCCGGCTTCAAAATTCACAAATTAGCGATCTGTAAGAAAACGATTTCCGAAATGCGCACACTTTAAATGGTAATTTTGTTTAGGTCAATGTTTCTTAAGGGTGTACAAAATGTTAAACCCGCGTAACAAAAGGTTAATTTAGATTCCGATCCTTATTTCGTTTAACAATATTGCATACAGTGCCATTTCCCCCCTGGTGGTGATTTTTTTCATTTTTTTCATTTTTTTTTTTATTTTTTTTTATTTTTTATTTATTTTTATTTTTTTATTTTTTTTTTTTTTGGAAAAGAAATTCCCATGACCTCCTATAAACTATTACCAAGTTTGATAACATTTGGTACAGTAGTCTTCCTTTTATGACCATTTAAAAGTAGAACTTTAATTAGAACCACCCTGTATAATGAATTATATATATAATAGCCGTTGTGTCTGTATAACACTTCCGGGCTGTACTCATCTTTCAATTAAAGCCCTCAGTAAACAAACGGCCGGTTAGGCTTAATTTCAATTTCAGTTGTGGATCAGAATTTTTTCTTACCTAAAAACTAATATCTTCTCCATCAAATCACGTTTGTTCAGCCTATTTTTCTATAAAACATCCAGAACTAAAAAAAATTGGATGCTTTTAGCTGTATAATTAACAGTTATAAAAAATCTGTTTACTTTTGCGAGGAATTCTGAAAGTACACAAACTTGAATGTGAATGAATCAAGTAGCTCAAGTATTCATATCGCGTAGGGAGCTGTAAAAAACTGGATGGCAGTCTACTACTCCAATCGCATGAAAAACTAAATAAATAAAAAATAATGAAAGGGTTTGCTTTTACAAGGTGTCGGTTAAATGCAATATTGTTAGATAATTCGGGATACTTTTTAACTTTCATATACTTTTTCCATTATGACGTCATTATTAGTATTATGGCGTCAAAATGACGGGTTACCTTCTAGTTAGTATATATTTAGATATATTTTTATGCAGGTATGCCGAGCTGACAACCTGGTATGGTTTATCCGTAAAAAATATATGCATGGTTAGTGCAGTTCTTATTTTTCAACACCAATATTTCCGAAGAGCCAATATTTCTGTTATTTGCAAGAGGGGGAAGAGACGAAAAGTTACTAACATTTTTCCGGTATTATTTTAAAGATTTCTGCCTGTTTTCTATATTGCCGTCAAATTGACGGCTTTCAGTCTTAGTACCTATAGAACATATTTTCTCCCCCTCTTTTACTACCGAATATAGTTTTGTAAATGTGTGTGCATATTTCGCGATAAAAATTAGAAAAATTCATAAAATTGAGAAGCCTGAGGACATAAATACAGACAAAGCGCTCAATAGTATGTCCGAAACCGTTTCTAGTGTTAACTAGCTATTACTGCGTGAAATTAGATTCGAATACCAGTTAATACACAGATGTTCCCCCCCTCATGGGGAAAAACGTGAGTTCACCTACAGGTAATATTGATTTTATTTATGTGTGTGTGTGTGCATGTTTATTTATTTATTTACAGTACAAATCGTTTATAAGAACATCCAGGGGACTTTAAAAACTGGTTCTTAAAATCGATAGTTTTTATATCCGATAGATAACTTAAAACTGCTAGAAATACCAAATTCATTGTCACATAATTTCTATTTACACCTGAAACATGACGTTCAAAAAATAGTTGAAAGGTTCATGTTCAATCAAAGGTTCGGGTTTCAAACGCAACGTCTTATCCGGGATCATCCTATAAAACAGGCCAGTTTCATCAGTGTTGAAGATTTTATGGTCTTCATAGCCTTCTCTTAACGTTGTCCAAACGGTTTTAAGCCAGTTATGAGAAACTTCTGGTGTGACGGCCTTCAATTCTCCACTGATTCTCCCGAACACAATAGAATGCCTCTCAAGAAATCTCTGGATCCATGAAGTTGAACAAACAAAATCATATTTCTTAAGGGGATGGTGGACCTTTCAAAACGATTTTTGAAATTTTTACCACAGAGATATGAAATTTTGTATATATATTCATTAAAGTATAACAATATTAAACACCTTATAAAATTTTATAAATATTTAAAAAAAAATATTTTATAATTAAAAAATTTTAATTTAATTGCCCTTCTTTAAAATGCTCCTTGCGACTCAATTTTAAACTTTTCTCCTTAATTTTGCATTTATATTGCTTATAAATACTTTCTGAACAAAGTTATGCATTTTTTTGTACTTTCGTTGAATAGTTAATTTTTAGAAAATATTTTTATGCTTGTACTCTGAATTTTCGCGAAATTTTTGTACTTTACTACACTAAAGTTAAACTTTTATAACCTAAATGACCTCGAATCCTAAAATGGATACATAACTTTATTTTGATGTATTACAGGAATCTTTATAATAAATTTCATAAAGTTTTGTCAAAAATTATGACGCGAGGAGCATTTTAAAGACTTGCAAATCTGGAAATTTCTCATTTTGAGAAAAAGTCATTTAAAAGATAACTTTTTATCTACCTTTAATACTTACTACTCTAAAGCCACCAATTTTTCATTTTTCTTTTCACTACACATTTTAAATGCATTTCATTCCAATATTTACATGTTTTTAAAATATTTATACACCCCCCAAAAAAATTCCAATTTTTGCTCGATTTTTGGTAATTTGAAAGTCCACCATCCCCTTAAAGAGCTTCGCAAATTCATTTGCTTTCGGTTGCAAAATCGGTCCGCTTAGGGGAATGTTGGCACTCCTTTGAATCTTAAACCATCGCAAAAGGGCTTCTTCTATGTCAGCATGTGGACTTTTTCGAAGTTTCTTAATATTAGTCTGATCTTTTTTCAAATTCTTCTTTTAATATTTCTCTATTCTTAAATATATTTGAAATCGTGGCATGACTAACCATTAATTCGTTGGATAATGCTCCATTTTTTTCGCCGTTTTCTAAATTGGAAATTCCATTCGCAATTAACATGTTCTTATACGCGATATATTTTCCCAGAAACCAATTAATTTTAAGTCACTAAAAGCGATATGTTCTTATTAACAATGTTTGTCAGACTCTCGTCTCCCATTCCTAAGTGGATTTGATGAACGTGTGTAATAGCGTCTTCAATAAGCATCAAAAGTAGCGCAAACAGGTGTTGAGAGCCATACACCTTTGGAAACCCTTGACAATAGGAGGTAGCGAACTCATTTAGAATGATTAAGGAAACACAGCGGCGCACGTCACCTAAGGTAGGAACGGTGGACAATGAAACCGACAATAGGTGGTCTTCGTATCGCGGATAAAAAAGGCCGATTGTCGTTCGAGAAAGGGAGGAGGAGGCATAAAAGACAGACGCGAGTAACGAACGAGATGAATGGATTCGGACTGTTGAAGGGTCAACACGCTTACAGGAGACGGGGAGCTCGTCGGACTTTGAAAGAATGAGCCCCGGCTCTCACGAGTATTTTTAACGTTCGTCGAAACGAATTTTTGTAAATGACGTATTTAACCAAGATTTTAATATGTTAATAAACCTCATGAAATAAGAGTTGACTCTACAATTATAATTCCTTCTACATGACAATGATTTGTCGGATCACGACTATAAAGGTTAACAATGTTGTTATAACCGGATTTTGTATCCATCATTACACATGAGAATTGGCCGGGAACTAATAATTCCGTTCTTTTAAGCGATATGTTTTTATAACCGGTGTTCTTATAAGCAATTTTTACTGCATTTATTTCCACCGTTATAAAGCAGCCAAACGTTTTTTCCTCAGTATGCGCAGTTATCTTAAAGATAAGTGCCAGCCGTTGGTGATAATGACAAAATTTTTAGGCTTCAATAATGGGAGACGGAATCTTATTAGACAGATGATAACACTGAAAAATACTCGCTAACGGTTTAACTCAAAAATAAATTTTCAAATTAACTTTGAGGGTGAAATTAAAGTTCGTTGCATTTTTATCCCATGTGTGTAAATAAGATGATATTTTGCTCTTATGGCTGAATTTGTTTTTCTTATCGCACGAAATGGACTAGTGGCATGCCTCTATCTATAAGTTCTTCCAATCTCCGTCGTAATTATCCTGGAAGATCCAATTTGTAGTTGCTTGGAAGATTGTTTTTTTTAACTTTGTTTAAAAAAAAAAAACTCTCGCAAAAATAGATTTAAGGGCTAAATTTTCTATATATTCTTTCAGATCTTGCTTTGCTTTTATTCGTTAACCAAAGAATAAACATGATCAACGGAAAGGAGTCTAATTTTGCGGGAGCGATTTCAAAAGTTTTGAAAATTTTTTTAATGCAGAATAAACTCTGTCGTGCATTTGTTTATATATTTATTTCAATACCCTTCGCTCTAGAAAACCTTTTTAATGCTAAAAGAACTTTTTATGCATTTAAATTGTATTATTCAGCATACGTTCACAATTTATATATTAAAATAAAGTGGAAAAATGTTTTGTTATTTGATTTACATGCTGAAACGTAACAATAATAATTGTTTTTTAAATAAGAACGCAATAGGGAAGCATAATAGAAAATCCCTAATATGTTTGAAAAATCTGTAAATAATCTTTTTTTTACAGTGCAGAAAATAAATTATGTTACGTTTTTCGTGAACTTTCATGCTATAAATTTCTTGATAAATCCAGATTTAAAAACACCTATTCCAAGAAAAGAGAAATAATTACAACAGGCCCTAAGACAAACAAAACCTTCTTTGGCAGTTAAAACGCGCGTTATTTATCAGATCCTGTGAAATTAAAAATCTTCTATCACGGAACAGTAAATAATGGCTATCAATAACGTAAATGTTTTAGGATATAGAAACCAATTATTATTTTGTTATGAGTATAGGGAAGGCCATTTAAATATGCATTGGAAACTAAATACCATTATAGCTGACTGACGCTAATGAAAATGAAAAGAAACTGAATTACCGTCCATTTACAAAACAAAAACCTATTTTAAATGCACCAGATATAAGCACTCGAACGTAATCATTATAATTTCTCGTAAGAAGCCAAGAAAAACCTACCCTAACATTTTGACAGCATATCAAACCCGTGTGTGCGAAATAAATAAAACTATGACCGACAATAATTAGTCTCTTTGCATGAAGCATATCAGTGACCAAAAAAAAAAAAAAATGTAGAAAAAAAAGAGGAATATGAAAACCCTCGTTGTTACAAAGTGTCAAGGAATATAATCTGCCTAAAAGGGAACTGCTTTTCTAGAAAATAAGATGGATGTTCTGATTAACGTATCACTTAGTAAGAAAGCAGCCATGATCTGACAATTCCTATTAACAGGTATCACGGCAGACGATAGCAGTGACCGTGAAGCGAAGTGAAAACAACTGTCGGTTTTTTGTTCTTCCACGCTTAGTCAATCGACTATAATTTGAGCCTGAGTGGCCATTTTGTTTTCCGGTTGGTAGAATATGATGTTCTTGGCAATGCGTGGGAATTTTTTTTTCTTTACTGGTGTTATTTTCTACTGATTAATATCTGTATATATTTAAAAAGTTTTTAATTAAAAAAATGTCCTCCTTTTTTTATGTATCCCTATTTGCTTAGACATTTTAGGAACACAAAAGGTATTTAAGAGCACTAAATTTAATTCTACGGTAATATCTTTTGCTCTTTATTAGCCTCATACTAAGAAACATATTTTGTTTCGTTTTTGCGTAATATAAATTGCAAATCATTCTTTTTGAAGGATATTAAAAATCAAATTCATTAATGTATCGCTACTTTATACAATGGGAAGAAACAGGCCCTGATTTTCCATTAGGCCCGGGCCTAGGGGCCCCCGAATATTGAGCCCCCCCCCCCAAAAAAAAAAAAAATTATTTTTAAAAGGAAAAAAAAGGAAAAGATTCCCAATTAAATTTTTTTTAATTTTACCTTTTTTAATAGCAATTTTTTTATATATCCTTTCAAATTTGATTGATTGGTTCATCATATGTATGTTATAGTGTACTATATAAGGGATTAATAAGTTTTTATGGTTGCATTGTATTGGTGTTTTAATGATGAAGTTAATATGTTATATTGCTTTTTGTTATTTGATAATGTTCTAGGCTTCTATGCTTCAAATAGCCAATTCTTGGTAAAATGGTACTTTCACAATGATTCATGATTATTATTTTTTTTTGTGTGTGTGTGTGTTAAATTTGGAAATTTTATGCCCACATCAGTGTTAGGGGGCCCCCATCCCAAGTAGTGCCTATAGTCAAGAATTTTCTAAATCGGGCCCTGGGGAGAAATATAACCACGCTTGCAAAGTGAATACTTAAAATTGGTTTCCTAGGTCATTTAAAATGAGCAATTTCGTCCATTGTGCGCGTGAGGAATACAAAAATCGACCGCTACGATTCATTTAGAAACCTGAGCAGAAATCCGTTGCGGTGTTTCTGATAAGAAATTTCATGTCCATAACTAAGATATTAGCGATCTGAACATAAGCCAATCAGACGATCAATAAAGGAAGACAATAGCCGCTAACAGGATCTTGTTATCAGAGGACTACAAATATATTGCAAGAAAATGGCACGCAAAGGGATTCGGAAATGCTGCAAGTCAACCAGTTAGATTGCTTCTAGCACAAAGATGTTTAAACTAAGGCGCATTATTCTTGTTCTTTTAGAATGGTTATATCAATTTTTTTTTAATGACAGCGCAAGGGTAATTTCTGCTCAGTATCATTTATTTTTAGACGTAATTATATTAATAAAATGTTGCACTTATTGACATCACTGTTCAGTCAAAGATAGTATAAAAACAAGTAATATATAAAAAAAAAAATTTAAAGTCAATTCCTACTTAGGTCAACAAAGAAAAATTTGAGTGTGAACTAATAGTAGGAATTGAAAAAAAGAATTGCCTGTCAGAACCTTGCCTGCTGTGCGAGATTAGGAGGGGGGGAAAGAGAGAGAAAAAGTTTGTCAGGTTGGGGATTCGATCTCGCAACCTACAGGACGGGAGAAACCCGCGATACCGCAGTGCTACCGTTTACACAGTAACAAGAGGGAAATTACTATTCAAGAGCAAGAGACGCTCTAGGTCTAAAACTAAAATTGATTAATTAAATTTAATTAATGAATTAATATTTGAAAAACTGTATTAACATCAAGTGTCATCTACTACAAGTTTTAAAAAAATGTATTTGAACTTGAGTGGATGAATAAAAAGTACTTTTATTAACGATTGAAAATTTGAACAAGATATATATAGAGAGAGTGTGAACTAATAGTAGGAATTGAATTAAAATTATAGCGTCAAGAAAAAGTTAAGAGAAAGCTGTTGGTTAATACTGCTGTACACTAACCCTATTGGATTCGCTCACATCAATGCTAACCTATGGAGAAAATTAGTCTACTATTTACAGGTACATAAATGCTGATCATTAAATAAAAAATGTATTTTGAGATAGTCTAAACTTTTCTGCACCTTGCAAAAGGATTCATTTTATAAATATCGCCCACCAAAGAAATTGATGAGCGTTTAAAACGTACGATGCCCTCCTTTCGAATAAGATAAATTTTAAAATATTGTTTGCATTTAAAAAAAAGCGAAAAATGCCCCAAAGTGTAAAACCTCTTTCTCTGTAACGTAGTACAATAAATAAATAAATAAATAAATAAAACTTTAAATCCTAGTCGGCAATCCTTGGACACATTTTCTCCATAGGCTAACAATGATTTGAGCGAATCTAATAGGGTTAGTACACAGCTGCCTTAATATAGAAAGGAATTACATCTTTTATTTTTTTGAGTTTGTTAGATAAAGTAATCTTACTGCTAACTACAAAATAACTGAATGGTTGTACTCCTTTTAAGAAGGCAGAAAATCTATTCTTCGTGTTAAAGGCTGCTGGAAACTTTTGAGCAAACTTCTTTTAAACTTGCTGGGGCTCACATCAGAACAATTTATATTGCTGCATATCAAATTCTAATTGAAATTCTAATTGGTGTGACTATTTTGCATTTCAACTAATAGGACTTCTTGCAAACTAAACATTATTTAATTTAATATGTTTCAAAGATGCGATTATTATAACAGTTTGGTACAAGTTAAAAAAGTGTTTTGGAGCTACATGTCGATGTCATCATAAATATGATATCGCACTGCAAACAGTTTGTTATCTTTCAGCTGAAAAGATATTTTCCTTTTTATGAATGCAAACACAACAGTGCTTGGAGGACTCACACGATTAACAAATAGCACTATCTAAAGGAAAAGATTCAAAATTTGCTCCGTAGTATGGAACTTTATTATATATCCGATCTTTTCCTTAACACATAGTATCACGCTCGTTATTAAATGAACTGATACTGTAAATGCTAAATTCGTCGGTTTATATACATACATACATATATATATATATATATATATATATATATGTGTGTGTGTGTGTGTGTGTGTGTGTGTATAAGTAAGTAAGTAAGTAATAATAACTCCCCACCATTATCAATCTAATGCGTATTTTAAATTATCCTAGTTTCCTCTCAATAAAGCACAGTCCCTTTCTCCGAATTGTGACCTAGGAATTGACCAATAACCAACCATATTACCCCTTAGTGCACGCGCGGTAAAGATATTTTTAAACATGAATTAACATCACACGTTTATTTCGCCACGTTGCGCCTTTCGGAACATCATGCGATGCTGAATCACACATTTATGCAAACAAGTCAGATGCCCAATTCTAGCCAATAAAGAGATTTCTCCGCGGTCAGCGCCCTCACACTTTATAAGCTTCTGAAAAGTGATCCCGGGGCTTTTTCCTGTCTGCTCTATGCCTTGTCGCGGTGTCGTCCTTGCTTTGCTCTCTGTTATCTCCGCGCGTATTCGGTGTCCGTCCATATTTATCCATACCGTATACTGTCCAGCGATACTGAAGCTCCGGCATGTCCGGGCTAGTTTATTTGGGCCCTTTTGTGAACTCGTCCGTATTGAATGAGTACTGAAATGTCTTGCGCAGTCTTCGTTATCCGGACTAATAAAAATATTTCGCGGATCTTAAGCTTATCATGTCTGTTATGTGTGCTCCTTCAATGCCTCTCCTCGAGTGCCTCGGAGCGTCCACAACTACAGCTCATTACATTACTTACACACATCTATATATATAAAACAGTTCCGTAACTGACTCATTCATTCATTCATTCATTCACTGACTGACTGACATACAACGCACAGACCAAACCGCTGGACCTAAAGGGCTGAAATTTTGAATGGCGATTCTTCTTATAGAGTAGGGGTGCACTAAGAAAGATTTTTGAAAAATTCTTCTTAGATTTTTTTAAATTAAATTTTTAAGCTGTTTTTGTAACTTTTTTAAAGTTTGCATTTAAAATAATAATTTCAGGGTTATAAAATTTATATCACGAGAAAGATCATAAAAATTCCTTCAAAATGAGATCTTTTTCGAATCTTTACCTCCCTTTTCTGATTTTTGGTGAATTTTTAAAGATTAATTTTTTAGAATTTAATTTCTTAAATGCTGATCACGTGACTTCTTTTTCTGGTACTTTAAATAAATTTATCGTCACGTGCATAAAAACTAAATAGACAAAAAATAATTTTTTTTTTCTTGCTAATGCGGCAGACGATTGGGCATTATCCAAAAAAATATTAAAATACAGTAAAAGAAATGTTCTAGAAACTGTACTATATTAACTGTACTATATTCCTTAGTATTCTTTATATTAGATTTAATTTGAATATCTTCTACATTATTTTGTCTATAAAAATATCCCTTACGATTTTTTTATAAATATATATATATTTTACATCAATTATATACATTGATCGTCGTATTTATTATATATATATTGGCATTAATTGCATACATTCACCGATGTTTTTACTTTGAATGTACTCCGTAGCGAAGTGCGGGTTTTCAGCTAGTATATCTATATATATAAAACAGTTCCGTAACTGACTCACTGACTGACATACAACGCACAGACCAAACCGCTCGACCTATAGGGTTGAAATTTTGCATGGCGATTCTTCTTATGGTGTAGGGGTGCACTGAGGGAGATTTTTGAAAAATTCTTCTTAGATTTTTTAAAATTAAATTTTTAAGCTGTTTTAGTAACTTTTTTTAAGTTTGCATTTAAAATAATAATTTGAGGGTTATAAAATTTATATCACTAGAAAGATCATAAAAATTCCTTTAAAATGAAATCTTTTTCGAATCTTTGCCTTCATTTCCTGATTTTTGGTGAAATTTTAAAGATTAATTTTTAGAATTTAATTTATTAAATGCTGATCACGTGATTTCTTTTCCTGGTACTTTAAATAAATTTATCGTCACGGGCATAACAAATAAATAGACAAAAAATATTTTTTTTCTTGCTAATGCGGCAGACGATTGGACATTATTTTGTCTATGAAAATATCCCTTACGATTTTTTTTTAAAATATATTTTTTTTTTCTACATCAATTTTATATATTGATCGTCGTATTTATTATAAATAAATATATATATATATATATATTTTTTTTTTTTTTGGCATTAATTGCATACATTGACCGTTGTATTTAATTTCAATGTACTCCGTAGCGAAGTGCGGGTTTTCAGCTAGTATATATATATAACAGTTCCGTAACTGACTGACTGGCTGACTGACATACAACGCACAGACCAAACCTCTGGACCTAAAGTGCTGAAATTTTGCATGACGATTCTTCTTATGGTGTAGGGATGCACTAAGAAATATTTTTGAAAAATTCTTCTTAGACTTTTTAAAAATTAAATTTTTAAGCTGTTTCAGTAACTTTTTTACAGTTTGCATTTAAAATAATAATTTGAGGGTTATAAAATTTATATCACGATAAAGATCATAAAAATTCCTTTAAAATGAAATCTTTTTTGAATCTTTACCTCCATTTTCTGATTTTTGGTGAATTTTTAAAAATTTATTTTTAGAATTTAATTTATTAAATGCTGATCACGTGATTTCTTTGTCTGGTAGTTTAAATAAATTTATCGTCACGTGAATATCAACTAAATAGACAAAAAAAAATTTTTTTTTCTTGCTAATGCGGCAGACTATTGGACATTATCAAAAAAAAATATTAAAAAAACAGTAAAAGATATATTCCTCAAACTGTACTATATTAACTGTACTAGATTCTTTAGTATTCTATTAGATTTAATTTGAATATTTTCTTCTACATTATTTTGTGTATAAAAATATCCGTTCCGAATTTTTTATAAATATATATATTTTTTTTTTTTACATCAATTGTATACATTTACCGTTGTATTTAATTTGAATGTACTCCGTAGCGAAGTACGGGTTTTCAGCTAGTCTATATATATAACAGTTCCGTAACTGACTGACTGGCTGACTGACATACAACGCTCAGACCAAACCGCTGGACCTAAAGGGCTGAAATTATGCATGGAGATTCTTCTTATGGTGTAGGGATGCACTAAGAAAGATTTTTGAAAAATTCTTCTTAGATTTTTTAAAATTAAATTTTTAAGCTGTTTTAGTGACTTTTTTTAAGTTTGCATCAAAACAATACTTTGAGGGTTATAAAATTTATATCACAAGAAAGATCATAAAAATTCCTTTAAAATGAAATTTTTTTCGAATCTTTACCTCCATTTCCTGATTTTTGATGAATTTTTAAAGATTAAATTTTAGAATTTAATTTATTAAATGCTGATCACGTGATTTCTTTTTCTGGTACTTTAAATAAATTTATCGTCACGTGCATAACAACTAAATAGTCAAAAAATATTTTTTTCCTTGCTAATGCGGCAGACGATTGGACATTATCCCAAAAAATATTAAAATAGAGTAAAAGATATATTCCTCAAACTGTACTATATTAACTGTACTATATTCTTTAGTATGTCCTATTAGATTTAATTTGAATATTTTCATCTACATTATTTTGTCTTTAAAAATATCCCTTACGATTTTTTTATAACTATATATATACCATAAGTAGTCTACTAATGTGAGTAAAATCTTGCTCCTGCAATCAAATAAATACATCTGTTCCCACATACACTGTATATATAGTATGTGAGTGTGTGTGTGTGTGTGAACAAATGTATTTATTTGATCTCAGGAGCAATATTTTACCCACATTAGTAGAGTTATTATGGTTCATCAAATTGTCAATTGCTATCGTATGCTAATCTTAATAAATAGTTGTTAATAGTATGTTAATCTTTATAAATATTCTTCAGACACGTTCGATCTGGAGCAGATTATCGTTTACTTCTTCTTCTGTGAAGCTCAAGCCGTTATGCCTAGTTTGGGATTTGGTGTCCAAATTACTGCAGCATTCAGATCATGCCAATCTATATTCTAACTAATAATCTATTGTCATTTTTCTGACCTATGTAAAATTTGTTGATTCCAAGAAATCCGAGGCTGCCTATAAAGTTCGTTCTAAATGCCCTCATTGCCAAAGAAAGACAAATCCACAGTTCATTAACTGAAGTCATTATATTTGTCCTCTCAAACTAAAAAAAAAACTCTGAAAATAAGATAATCTCAGCCCATAATAATTACACGATAAAAAGACTTTTTATATACCATGTTTTTAAATTTTCTGTTGAATCATATAAACTTGACAATTCTATGTATTAATAAATACTTTTTTAAATTTTTTTGGATGAATTATCCCATCAACTTGAAAGAAAATGATGAAATGCGAAATAGAAAGAGCAATTATAAGAAATTTTCAAACATTTATTTATTGAATAACATATATAAACACATTACCCGAATAATTTCGCTATTACGTTAATAGGTTCAATATTACGTTAATAGATGGCGCCTGTAGCGCAGTTACTTTGGCTTCAGACGCTACTCGTATTTCTGCATAATGAATATTAAAATATGGGATAAAGAAGGCTAAAAGTATTAAAATAATGCATTGTCATCGTGTTCTGAGCTATTCTAAAAGTTTCAAATGTCTAGCTAGTCAGGAAGTTAGTTAAAAATAGATTGCAAGATTTGTACCAGACAAACACACACACAAACAAGAAAGCAAGTTAATAAAATCATGGTAAAATTACCTCGACTGACTCTCAAGATTTACAGTTTTAAAACATCGTCAAAGTTTCGAAACTCTCTATATTCAACCTCATTGTCACCATGTTTTTATTAACTTGCTTTCTTGTTTGTTTGTGTGTTTGTCAAGTACAAATCTTGCAATCGATTTTTAACTAACTTCCCGATTAGCTAGACATTTAAAACTTTTAGAATAGCTCAGAACACGATGACAATGCATTTTTTAATACTTTTAGCCATCTTTAAGCCAAATTAAATTGATTTACAGTTACTTTCAGTTAATTTTGTTTTGTAGACTGGTGCAGCCATCTATCGCCAGGGACGGGAAAGAAAAGTTAAACGCAAGTTAACTTCCAGTTAACTTCATTTTCTTTCAAGTTGATGGGATAATTCATCCAAAAATTTTTTAAAAAAGTATTTATTAATGCATAGAATTATCAAGTTTATATGATTCAACAGAAAATTTAAAAACATGGTATATAAAAAGTTCTTTTTATCTTGTAATTATTGAGTTTCCCATCCACTCCTTTTCACTTACTTATTGAAATATTTCACTTCAAGCGTTTGTTTCTTCTTCTTTTTGTGTGTGTGTGAAGTTGCTTCAATGAGAGTGCAATGTTTCAAATATTAGCTTTTAGTCAATTGCTGCTGTTTATCCAAGAGAAACTCTCGTGTTATCACGCTTCGTGCGCTTCCTTCACGGGCCATTAAAACCAGCTTGTTAATGCCCGGCTCGTCGCATTTAACACTTAATTGCTGTTATTTTCCGCTGGTGAAACTGTGCTCGCTTGCTTCAAGAAAGGCGTAAGTTTCTATCAGTCAATGTTCTGCGAGTGCGATGAATGAAAACCTAATAAGCCAAATTCCAGCGATATATTCCAAATATCTGTCGTCAAATAACAGTAAAGTAAAATTGTCGATGTGTGTAGAAACTCCGGTAGAAAGTATCATAATAAAATTGGTAGATTTTAGTTTTTATAAATCACTTTTTCTTTCCCGTTTCCCTGCGTTACATTTTAATACTGATCTTTTGGAAAGAACTTTCAATGTTAACAACTGTTGACGCCAATAGCTATGTTGGCAATCGCCAAACGCGCCCTTGAAATAATACAAATATAGGTATCATAGTTTTTATTTTTAACTCAGAAGATAAAATATCCGATGGGGATTTTACCTGCTTTTCTTTTAAGTATGTCTCTATTTTAGTAATCTGAGCCTTCAATGTCGATTTTTGTCGATTTAGCGCAATGAGTGTCATTTTTTCTCCGGCTCGACGGACCAACTGTATGAGCCAAATGTCATACGTTGCACTGGTCCCAAATTTGTTCTATTCGAATGGACTGTAGACTAATAAATTATATCAAAACCATTGTCGACCATACGACACACGAATTAATAACAATTTTATTTACCTAAACGAATTATCTACAATACTAATGTATGAACAAAATCAATACATGAAACATCGACCATACGATGTGCGAGCGTAACAAACTTTTTTATGCAACAAGCGATTTCAAACAAATTCTAATATCTTTAAGTTTACGATGCCAACATAAGAAATTAAAACTATGATACCTATATTTGTATTATTTCAAGGGCGCATTTGGTGATTGCCAACATAGCTATTGGCGTCAACAACAACTGAAAGCTTCTTTAAGGGAGATCCAAACCCCATTTTCCCCAAAAATCCGTCGAAAAATCATTTTTTTTTTTCAGAAAATGATAATACACACATTTAAGAACCTGTGTACAAAATTTCAGGTCTTGGGGGACAATTGAAACAGTTACTAATTAAGCATTCAGACCTGCCAACTTTCCGTTATGGACACTATTATTGCCGGATTTTTAAGTTACATAGCAAAAATGTCTACTCAGTTCAGGTCATCTATGTCAAAGGAAACCTTAGAAAATTCGCTAATATGCAAAATGAACCCACAAGGACACTGTTATGAAGAACAATTTGACAATGAATTTTTAAAAAGAGCAAAATCAGCTACAGTAAATGCTACAAAAATTCCAACATTTTCTGCAATTAATTAAAACAAACATTATAAAGAAATAGAAGTACTCAAAATATAGACTGCTGGGGTCCCTGCTAGCGTAAATATGATGTACATTAAAATGTATGATTACAAATTTCAAATATATAACTTTTGTTTAATATTATAATTTCAAGATGTGCTGAACAGTAAGGAAATATTTTGAACTATATAATATTATTAAAGAGACCCTATAAACTATAAGTAAGTATACGTCGTAATTCTTTTATGATTTTTTACTATACTGTTTTGTGTTATATCGATTATTTTATGCACGGTATTGCAGGATTTTGCTCTTACTGAGGTTGGCAGGTCTGAGCATTATACAGTATAACTTCTCGCAAAGATTTTAATGTCCGATCTGCCAGTTTAAAAAGAGCCCCGTGTTGTGTTTACATTTAGTTTCATGCAAGAACTAACCTGTGACACAATAATATTCCAGTTTTTACAAAACTAATCAAAGAAGAAGACACTGATAACTTGAGTAAATTACTTTTAACTGTAACTGTTTATAAACCATTGCATTTCAATGTTTTGGTTTAGCTAATGTTTTGATGATCATTTGTTCTTCGAGTAGTTTGGTATATTTTGGTAATATTTTTATGTTTACGAAAAAGATGGTTATGGAGGAAAAAGAAGGTGTTCCTTGTCGTGCTAGTGTGTTTTAAGATAAGAGAAACAGCAATATATATATTTTTTTAGTTGTGTAAAATAAAATTATGAAGCTTTTTTATGAATTCTAGCAAATCGTCCAATTCCCTTCACATATGGAACTGCCTATAATTCTTTTCTATGTTCAGTTTAATATGTTCTTGCTACCATAAGAATCTTCAAACATCATAAATTACTATAAAAAGTTTGTTACAAAAGTTAAGTCATTTCTCTTGTGTCATTTATGTTGTGTTTTGTACTTTAAAGGCATTTTTCTCAAAATCATGCTTTTGCAATTTTGTCTGACTTCGAAGTACTATACTTAGAAAAGAAAGGTTTTCTCGGACTAGGAAGTAAAAATGGAATTTTTATTTTAGAATATATTTTATTTTAGAATTTTTATTTTAGAACTGACTTCGAAGTACGAAGGCTTTGAGAAATATGCGCTTACAGTTTTACTTTTCATATTTTTTTAATCTTGATTGAATGTCTAAGAAATGTAGGGAAAGTTTTTTTGTATAAATGCTTGATTTTTTTTTTTTTACAAATTGATAAACATGAAAAGGCAGAATTTTTTATCAAAAATTACCATATAATGAGTAAACAAATTTTTATACCATATAATGAGTAAAAAGTAATACTATGACATTATTATAAAAATTTAAATTATAGAAAAAATTGAAAACTGACATAGTAGTCTTATTAAAAAGTATGCAAGTCGTGCAAAAAAAGCATAAAAATTTACATATAAAATAAACTTCCATAGAGAAAATTGATTTTTTTATTGATTCTTGCTTATAAATATATGCTTAAATATTATAAAAAGAAATGGTTGCTTTAAACTCAATAATAAAAATTTTAGCTTTTTTCTTACGGGTCTCCCTTAAATGTTTTTTTTAGTCGGTTTTTGTCTTTTAATTCTGAGCGAATGCAACTTCCTGATAAAAGCCTTTTTTTCTGAGTGATTATACTTATTGAAATGATGTGTTCTAATATTTTTTTATAGTCAATAGCTAATTCGGTATTCTAAAATAAAAATTTAATTTTTACTTCCTAGTCCGAGAAAAACCTTTCTTTTCTAAGTATAAATAAAAATATTCGCTGTTTTCGCTTTCTCTGGGCTAGTTTTAATTTCGATATCGTACACAATGCATATCTATATATATAAAACAGTTCCGTAACTGACTCACTGACATACAACGCACAGACCAAACCGCTGGACCTAAAGGGCTGAAATTTTGCATGGAGATTCCTCTTATGGTGTAGGGGTGCACTAAGAAAGATTTTTAAAAAATTCTTCTTAGAATTTTTAAAATTAAATTTTTAAACTGTTTTTGTAGCTTTTTTTTAAGTTTGCATTTAAAATAATAATTTGAGGGTTATAAAATTTATATCACGAGAAAGATCATAAAAGTTCCTTTAAAATGAAATCTTTTTCGAACCTTTACCTCAATTTTCTGATTTTTGGTGAATTTTTAAAGATTAATTTTTAGAATTTAATTTATTAAATGCCGATCACGTGATTTCTTTTTCTGGTACTTTAAATAAATTTATCGTCACGTGCATAACAACTAAATAGAGAAAAAAAATATTCTTTTTCTTTCTAATGCAGCAGACCATTGGATATTATCCAAAAAAAAATAAATATCTTTTACGATTTTTTTATAAAAAAAAAAAATATATATATATACTTTACATCAATTGTATACATTGATCGTCGCATTTGTTATAAATATATATATTTAATTTTTTTGGCATTAATTGCATACATTGACCGTTGTATTTAATTTGAATGTACTCCGTAGCGAAGCGCGGGTTTTCAACTAGTAATATATAAAATTAAAACACGCGCCAATATCTGGCAGATACTCTTAAAACTTTGAAGGCCTCATTAAAGGATAAAGCAATTATTCCCCACGCGTATTATTCCCCACGCTCTCTGCGAAAGTCACATAATTTCCCGGGCAACAAACCTCACGTATCTCATCTAAGGACAGGAGTACCCTATACGTATTTCTGGATATAACAGAGATTGTTAAGAAGCAAATGCGGCCCGGGGAAATTCTTATTGATGATTTTACCCTTGACAGCATCGAATTATTCGGAGCCAGTGAGTTCAAAGGGAGCCGGGTCGTAAGATGTAAAAGACCCGCGTGATGTTATTTCTATACTTTGAAAGAGGTTTCAACACAATGTAAATTACATCCGAGGCTTCAGTGGAAGATGTTTAATAGTTAGAAGGCCAAAAGAAGATCATTACTTGCTCCTGGCTGCCATATTATGCATGTGAGTTTACGTCCGGAGTACGTTAGTATTCTGTATAACGGCAATTTCAAGAGTCTGATGGAACCTGTGGGATCCTTTTGACCATTGCTCTCAAAATGGGTGCTTTTAGCTCGATTCACAGTGAACTGAGCTAGAGTAGAGATTTTGTTGTTTGGTTGTTGGCGCAACCTACCTTAAAAAAAAAATGAATTTAAAAAATACTTTATGGGAATGACTACTCACGCCTTCCTGCAGATGTTCTAGAGGAATAATATACCGAAAGTTAGGAATCAGGAACTGTAAGAAGGTAACATGTTGCCTTCACATAATCCGACTGAATATGCGTGAGAATCACTCGGAATGTCAAAAGGTGCTAGTCATTCCTAAGGCTCACGATAAAGTAAAGTTTGTTCAAGAATAGAACGGAAACTCACAACACAACTTCTGAATATTCTTTCAAAATTTATCAGCTCGTTGATAAATTTTGCAAGAATATATTGATATTTTATGTATAATATATAGTATATGTATAATTATATATATAATAGCCGTTGTCTCTGTATAACACTTCCGGGCTGTACTCATCTTTCAATTGAAGCCCTCAGTCGGTTAGGCTTAATTTCCATTTCAGATGTGGATCAGAATTTTTTCTTACCTAAAAACTTATATCTTCTCCATCAAATCATGTTTGTTCAGCCTATTTTTCGATAAAACATTCAGAACTTAAAAAAGTGGATGCTTTTAGCTGTATATTTAGCAGTTTTTAAAAATCTGTTTACTTTTGCGATGAATTCTGAAAGTAAACAAACTTGAATGTGAATGAATCAAGTAGCTCAAGTAGTCATATCGCGTAGTGATCTGTAAAAAACTGGATGGCAGTCTACTACTCCAATCGCATGAAAAACTAACTAAATAAAAAATAATGAAAGCGTTTGCTTTTGCAAGGTGTGGATTAAATGCAATATTGTTAGATAATTCGGGATATTTTTAACTTTCATATACTTTTTCCATTATGACGTCATTATTAGTATTATGACGTCAAAATGACGGGTTACCTTCTAGTATATAGTTAATAATATATAGTATAATATATAGTTATGTATAATATATAGTATATATTTTATGCAATAATATATAATAATATATTATGTATAATATATAGATTGATATTTTATGCGCACTTTTTGAGCTTTGCTGATTTGAATTATGAAAGAAATGTAAAATGTAATTTAATTGTTGAAATTTGTAAGCCATCGCACCTCTAGTCGTCAGTCATTACTTACCGTATACCTTCGCCGGTATTGCTTTTGGATTATCAGCTCGTTGTGCTGCACATGTCGGTGTCTTGAAGCATTGTATTGAAATATTTGCGTTGCCTCAAAAATCGATATGTCTGGCTCCGTTAGTTCAAAAAGCATTTTGTTTAAATAATTAATATGATTTACATGGTTCTAATCATGCGGCATACATATTTTGCTTCTATTTATTACATTTTATTCGGAAAATGTATGCATACTCTTACTACACACTTTTTAAATCGTGCGGGAGGAATTATTTTTTTTTATTATTATTATTAACCTATGGCTTTATTTGGAAAATGAATCCATATTTACAGGCAACACAAACAGCAAAGAACTAAGCATTGAACAGAAGCATAAAGCACAACAGTGAACAAAGTCAGATAAAAGGTGTTAAAAGTTCATAGAAAGTTCATCATATCTCTAGCGTCCCAATACAATTTGGTAAAGTTCTCACTTTTTTGGGCTTCCGGATGAAGTCCTGGGCATGTAAGTAAATGATCTACATTCATATTGCAAGCCCTGCAGACCTGGCACTCACTTTTGGTTAGGGTGCCAATTCGGTTTAAATGTTCTGCTAGACAGTCGTGGCCTGTTTTCTGTCTGAAATGTGCCACTGCTTCTGTACGGGATTTATGACTTATAGTCTTTCCAGCTGTCCTGGATCTCTTCCCAACGTTTCCCTTTAGATAGCAAGTTCTGCTCTGTCTTAAGTTTTAAAGAGATTTTGTTGTAGATGTTTTTCTTTATTGAGCCTGTAGAGATTGGCCTGTAGAGATTGGAGATGAGGTAATGTTGCTCGCGTCCGTGATATCCTTAAATCACACGTGCCTCCTGGGTGGTGCTAAATGAGTAACAACTCTGGCTGCAGGCTCACCGCGAAGATATGAGGAACTTTTGCTTTTCTGTACTCCGGTGGAACGCAGGCGGATTGTCAAGTGCGGGAGGAATATATATTGATATTTTATGTGCACTTTCTACTTTTGAGGCAGTACAGCCGGTTGCAGGCCAAGACCGTCCTAAATCAGTTTCCGCCATCTGGTCCTATCCGAAGCAATACTCCCCCAGTCTCCCTTATAAACGATTTTTATGTCATTCTCAACAGAATCGAGCCAAGTAATTGGTGGTCTTCCTCGCTTTCTAGCTCCTATTGGTTCAGTAAATGCGAGCTTTTTTGTTTGATTTGTGTTCTCAGTTCTAAATAAATGACCTAGCCATCGAATCCTGCGGCTTTTTATGACCTGGCGATGTCAGGTTGTCTGCATTTTCGGTAGAATTCATAATCAAACATTTATCTCCATATACCATTTTCACAAACTGCGCCAAATATTTTTCTTAGTATTTTGCACTCGAAGACCAATAGTTTATTTTCAGTAGATTTAGTCATTGCCCAGCATTCACAGCCATATAGTATAAAATAGGTCATAATAGGGTTTTATAGATATTAAATTTGGTGTTAAGGCAAATGATTCGATATTTAAACAGTGTTTTGAGGCCATGGTAGCATCTATTTGCCATTGAGGGTCTGTTGTTTATTTCAACAGTCAAATCATTGCTATTAGTGACGATAGTTCCAAGATATTTGAACTGTGATACTTTTTCGAAGGTGTAGTTGTTCACAGATAATGGCAATGGGTTAAGGATTTTATGGGCAATTTCTAAAAATTTAGTTTTATCTTCATTTATTGCTAGGCCTAATTTTCTAGCCTTGGCTTCTAGTAAATTGAATGCTTCTGTAACATACTTTCTGGATCTACCCACTGAAGCAATGTCATCGGCAAATGCCAAGGTTTGCAGCTATGTACACATTCATCGTTACCCTGATTAATCAAACAGTGGCACATGCTTCAACAATGTGCCGAAAATGGGTTAACCTTGAGCATCGTATTTTGCACAGCTGGGAAAGTTTTGCTATCAAAGAATACGAAGAGAACCAAATGATATTGCCCTTAAATTTTGGCCAGTATCTTTGAATAGGGCGTCGTCTCTTGTAGAAAGTCTTGTAAAAGTGGTTTCTAAAGCAATGTTAAAAAGATCAAAAATACGTTCGGGTCTATATTCAGATATCTTTTAAATAATTCAACGTCCAATTGAATAATGCTTTGATACAACATTAGAGACGGGAAACGAGTGCTAAGAAATATTAAATAATATCACAGTAGCAATTTAATATAAAATAAATAGCAGAACTAGTTTGGAGCTTTTTTATTATAAATTTTAAATTTAAACCTAGCTCTAAAGGAAGTTGTGGAAAATACAGTGGTACCTCGACTTACGAGTGTCTCGACTTACGAGTTTTTCGAGATACGAGCATGCTCTCGGCAGATTTTTTGCATCGAGTTACGAGCTAAAATTCGGGTTACGAGCAAACTTCAGTTACCCCACATTTAGTTTGCGCAGCGAACGCCATGTGCTCATCAAATGAGAACACGAGAAGCATATAATCTTTACAACCTTTATGTACAATTATTATACAATTGTATAATATTATTCTAAGACTACTATCCAGTCTAAAACCTAGAGATCAAGGGTCTGTTCACATAGAAGTCCGTTGCGTTGCGTAAAGGAAAAGATGACGTTGAGACGAAAATAAACCAATTATAGGCATTAAAAATTTCGTTGCTAATCGTTTGGAGTCCTATGATTGGTTTATTTTCGTCTCAACGTCATCTTTTCCTTAACGCAACGCAACGGACTCCTATGTGAACAGGCCCTAACACTCAACAATTATCACCCGGGGCAGCTCGCTCTGCCCACACTTGAGTCGCCCTCCGAAACCGAACAACGTCCTCCCTCTCTCGAAGAGATTGGTACTCGCCATGGGTTCTAGGAGATGAGATGACCTTGGTCCTAGGATCGCAAGCTCTCCTCTTTCTACGGATTCTGAGAAAACGATCTTCGGATTCTCAGAAATAGGAATTTGGACATTACATCCTAGTGAACGATGCAACAATCGCCCAGCTTCCGTGTCTCACTTTAAGAGGGTAACTCGTAATAAAAGCGCAAGCGAGGAAAATGTGTCGAAAAGATCAAAAATTAACGAATAAGATTTAATTTTTCAGTTCAGCTTTTCTCCTCCTCTTTCATCGGCATCTTCAAGTTTGATCTCCAAGGTAAATGTTGTACATTACACTTAATAAAACAAGTTTATTGCCATACATTGTATTGTATTGCGTTTCTATACAACGTTCGTCATTTATAAGAACATTTTTCTTATTTAAAAACATGTAGCCAAAAATTGTTGTGTTTGGGGGAAGGCCAAAACGAATTAATGGCATTTCCATTCATTTCAATGGGGGAAAATTGATTCGAGATACGAGTATTTCGAGTTACGAGCTCCGTCATGGAACGAATTAAACTCGTAAATTGAGATACCACTGTATTCACTATCGACTGTAGAGGGCGCTGAGAGAGAGGTTGCATTGAGAGAGAGAGTACTCAAATTAATATTATTTTCAAAGTGTATGATGTATAGTTGTAAATAGTAATGTATAGTTATAATTAAATAATCAAGAGTAGAAAGAGAGTGTCAATTATTTAGAGAGGAATGTAAATTAATAACAAACAAGAACCACCGACAGAGACACTGACTGAGTGCTTAATATATGGTATGATTTCCACAGAAGCTTCAATTTTTTATACAAAATATTCAATCATCTATTTAATATCTATACTTATATATAAAGAGAGAGCGATTTTGTACGTGGAGGGTAATCTCCAGAATCACTGCACCTATTTGAAAAATTCCTTCACTGTTTGAAAGGTACATTATTCCAGATGGACATAGGCTATATATTATGTATATCTGATCAGTAGAAATAAAGTTAGGGGCTTAATCCTAACAATCTCCATTGTTACCGCTACTGTCCTCTACCGCTTTTTGTGCCGAAGATTTCAACAATCCTTAGCGTGGTGCTATCGCGGTGGGCTTCTGTTCTGACGTTAGTAGTTCGAACCTAGCCGTTCTCCGGCACGCCTTTTTCTTTTAAAAAATTAACTTTAATTATTAACTAAGGTAATATTAATTTAAGGTATTATTAAGGTAAAAAAAGATTTACAATTTATTGGCTAAGGGGCTTGGGGTGCCTTGAGTGGATGACAGATCTGTACTGTTTGTCCGGCATCCTCGAGCCCCACAGCAATGAAAAATGTCACCGAACTTAGGAAATTAACCCTCGACTGCGTATTCAGGTATTACTACGTAGCGACTGGTCTTCAGGTGATTCATGGTTGATAAGCCCAAGAGGCTTGGGGAACCGGTGGAGTATCTAGACTTACAATTTATTGGCTATCAACTGGAAATTTATTGGTATAATATTTTGTTCAACCCAGACAAAGTCGGGACGGGCCGCTAGTCTCATAATAAAATAGTATTTGTCAGCAATCAATCATCCTTACAAATGCTGTTTTAGGGTTTTAAATCTTTTGTTTTTAGCATGGAGTAGAAATGCGTGAGTATACATTACCATGAGGTACAAAAGGAATGGTCATCTATATAAATAAAGCAGAGTGTCTCTATGTATGTATGTATGTATGTATGTATGTAACGTATACTAATCTACATTTCTTGTCGAATCTGGTTGAAACTTCGTATACTTATGTTTTGAAGCCTGGAGATAATTCTAAGATTAGTTTGGAAGCTTTAAAATAGTTTTTCAGATATTTTAATTCTAAAAATACTCCACCGCTTCACTCATCCTGAGAAAAAATGGCCGACATATCTCCAGTATGCTGCAGCCATCTGTCGGCAGCGACGGGAATGAAAATTGATGGGAATTTAATACATTTGTATGGCCCTGAAAAGGGCCTTTTTTTTTCTTTTGTGGTGCCCGAGCATAGCTTGACGAAGCCCAGTTAGTAAAATCTAAAAATTGAAGGCAGAGGCATCCACTTTGTGGCATCCAAGTAGAGCTGGTATTTACTAGCTGCTTTTCATCAATAAGGGGTGGTGGATGAGACAAGAAAAATAAAATGGTCAGCTTATTCATTTACCATGTTTTTATTAACTTGCTTTCTTATTTGTGAGTGTGTTTGTCCAGTACAAATCTTGCAATCGATTTTTCACTAACTTCCCGACTAGCTAGACATTTGAAACCTTTAGAATAGCTCAGAGCACGATGACAATGCATTTTTTAAATACTTTTAGCCCTCTTTGAGCAGAATTAAATTAATTAGTTATTTTCAGTTAATTTTGTTTTGTAGACTGGTGCAGCCATCTATTGGCCGGAACGGGAACGAAAAGTTAAACGCAAGTTAACTTCCAATTAACTGCATTTTCTTTCAAGTTGAGGGGATAATTCATCAAAAAAAATTTTTTTAAGTATTTATTAATACATAGAATTGTCAAGTTTATATGATTCAACAGAAAATTTAAAAACATGGTATATAAAAAGTTCTTTTTATCGTGTAATTATTTTGTTTTTTACTCCAATCTGTTTCTAAGTGTCCTTTGGATCTGTTTTCCCTGGGTTAGACACTATTGAAAAAATGCTCACAGCCATGCCTCTTCCCCTTAAATAACATTTAAAAATTCATAATTATTTGATTTTAAAAATCAATTTAACTTTTTTCTTACGGAGTGGGATAGCATTTATCCCAAGAATACGGGCCCAAGAATGAATATATATATATATATATATATATATATATATATATCTATCTATCTATCTATCTATCTATCTATCTATCTATCTATCTATCTATCTATCTATCTATCTATATATATATATATATATATATATATATATATATATATATATATATATATATATATATATATTCAGTAAGGGAGCATCAGTTTTCGTTCCCTAGCTGTTGAGGCATGAAAGTATTTCATTTCAGGATCTCACAAATTTTCAAAGTGGTTTACTCGAATTAGGATTAAGAGCTTTCAAGCATAACTTTGTAGTCATTCATTCGAAATAAATTGGATATTGAACTTAAAAATAATGCATGCTCGTCAATTAAACTTGAAAATAATTTCAAATATATAGCTATAAACAAACAATGGGAAAAAAAAGGTGAAAATTAAGTATTTTCAAACGTACTTTTATATCACGGTACTGATAGAAAATGGTAACCTCTTTCACTTAAAAAACCAAAACATTTTTTGCTGAATATTTAAAATATTTAAACATGCCTTGGATATTTTATGATGAACCAATCAATTAAATTTGAAAGGATCTATAAAAAAAATTGCTATTAAAAAAGGTAAAATAAAAAAAAATTGGGGATTGGGAATTTTCTTTTTTTTTTTCTTTTAAAATAAAAATTTGAGGGGGGGGGGGGTCCTATGCCCGGGCCTATCGGGCCTAATGAAAAATCAGGGCCTGAACCAATTGTATATGCACGTATGATTGCCGATCTCTAGGGACAAAGCAGGGTCTGGCAATGTATTCCCAAGTGTTTTCTTTAATCTTAACTAGTTGTAAACCCTCGACGTTAAGTATAGAAAACAAAGAAAATAAATAAAGTTTAAGCTTAGCTAAACATTCGCGAAGCAGATTATTTGCTTCTGATTCTGAGTTGTGCTAGATCCGTATTGGGCCGTAGAGACAGTTCAATCCTTCAAGTTGAAATTAATGACATTCATTTTAATCCGTATTCACCAATTTCTAGTTATAGTATGCATGTTGTGATCTTACATTACCATTTAAAACCCCGTATGAAGGAATCAATCTTTAAAATGCAGGCTGGAAACTTGAAAAGGAAAACACGTTGATACCTCCTTGTAAAATTTACCATAAAACCGTCCTGATAGCGACTGGAAATGCTACACGCAAGATAAGCTATTTAGAATTTTAGATACCGCAGAATTATAACAAAAGTTATTACTGTCTGAAATCGCGGTATGAAGATAAAATGTAGAACGTTAATGAAAGGGAAGAATAATTAGGACAAGAACTTTTGTTAAATTCTTTATTCAATATATATAAATATTATAAAAAACATTTTTGTCGGTATATAATTTCGATTCTTCAAATCAGTGTGATGTATTTACAGAAGTGTTGTGTGTGTAAAAGATGTCAGTAAACTTTGTATCCAACACAAATTGATTGTTTCTTCGGATGAAAGAAAGCACGATTTTCTACTTCTGAGTATTACACAAATCATTTACGTATTTAATTAGAATACAGCGAACAGTGACTATTGAACACAATATGATTTTTCCCAGATATCATGCTGAATATTTTACAAAATTCCTTCTTGAAATAATATTTTCCTTTTATTCTTCTAAATATTTTTTTCAGGTTGTAAGAGTTTGAACTTTCCGATTTGTACGATATCTTTACCTTTTGAATTATTTTCCACCTGTATGCATATTTTTTCGATCCTTCACTCAATTATCTTTTCGAGTTCAAAATCTAATAGTTATTTAATGAAAATAACTATTAGATTTTGAACAAGTAGATTTCGAACAATCAGATTGTGATTCTAATAGTTATTTAATTAAAAAAAGTTCAATTATTTTATTGAAAGTTGGAATTAGGGCTTCTTATAGTAAAATTATGGATACACAAATTAATATGGCTTGTTTTAGACAGCTCATCAAATTTCTCTGAATTGATAGAGCATTCTTAAATACATCATATTGTTCTTTCTGAGTTACTCTTTTATCATCTTTTTGTTTTTAAATCTACTCTTTTTCTAGGCATTTTAACCTTTTCCTTACGGGGTGGGATAGCATGTATCCCAAGAATATATATATATATATATATATATATATATATATATATATATATATATATATATATATATATATATATATATATATATATATATATATATATATATATATATATATATATATGTATGTATATATATGTATGTATATGTATATATATATGTATGTATATGTATATATATATGTATGTATATATATATATATATGTATGTATATATATATATATATGTATGTATATATATATATGTATGTATATATATATATATGTATATATATATATATATATATATATATATATATATATATGTATATATATATATATATATATATATATATATATATATATATATATATATATATATATATATATATATATATATATATATATAGTATATATAACTCCCTTAATGTTCGACCTTACAAAGGGGGTGTGAAATTTCCCGTAAGCTAAAGGTTAAATGTAAGAAATAAACGGATCGTTATATTTCAAAACTATAGATTTCATTTAAAACTTTAAAATATAAGTTCGAACAATTTCGAAATACTTTTGCTATGTAGATCTTTAACTTCAAACATAAAAGAACATAATATAATCTTTGAGTTCGTCGGTCGTTATTTAACAGACTTCCACAACAAATATGCATTCACTGACACCGCAGAGAAAGTCAAAGCTCCCCTCACAAGGTAAGACCCATTCTTTGGTTTTCGCACTAGCACCACCTCCTTCGGCAAGACAGCATCCTTATTTTTCAAGGGCTGAATAATATAGTTCGATATTGAGACACGTGTCCATCCAAAGCTGTAGAAGGTCTGGATCGCAAGTCCACCAATTGCCAGAGCGAAAGAGTCTTTGTAGGGCCCGAAGTGGCTCAGTACTAAGGAAGCGATACTCATCGACTTACCGAGGAACTTTAGCATTTCGCCATTTGCAATCCATTTTTCAATTCCTCTAGCGAGGTGAGGGCAACGTATTGTGATCACGGGTTTCTTTTGGCGCATTGCTTTGTAGATATCCATGAGTTCCTCAGAGGGGCATTCTCTACTGATCTTGGTCACGGGAAACTGAACTTGTTTTGAACTGAGAAGAGAAAATGCAAGAATATAAATCGAACAAAATACTTAAAACACTTAATGGCTATTCAACAATTGAAAAGCTCATTTGGATATTTATCCAGTTGATATTCATCATGGTTTATGCTCTGAAATGAATTCGTTGGATGGTAGCGTAATAAAACGACGGTACAGTCAAGTAAAATATTAAATTAAATGATTTATTCACAGATGAAATGGATTCGATGAAAGGTTATGATTAACACAGTAGATTATGCACTTTAAATGACGTGCGGGAAAACAAGTTCAGCTACAGGACCTCAGTCTATATTAGAAGTCTAGAAGTCACCATGCGATCACAGTCTACTTGCTATTGTTCTATTGCTTCTTACAAGAAAGATCAGTAGGACGCGCAGCAATCACTTCTGCTAAAAGTCGCTCACACAGCTGAATAATCTAATCCGTCTAGGATCTAAAGAAACGAGCTATCTCTAATAGCTATAACAGTTCCTTCTGGAAACAAGTCGACAGGGAGTCGAGAAATCTTTGCCTATTAGAAGGACTTAGAATATTTTTTCAATAAATTCGCTTCGTCTAGAAGCGGTCGACAGGAAGTCGAGAGGCTTTGCCTAACATCAGGACTTATGAAGCACTCTTAATCACGGCTGCATGCCGGAGTAGCTACCTTGTAGATGCAGGTCTAGGAGCTATCTGAAATTTTTATATTTCGCAGCAACGCAACTTTTTCTCTGGCGCTGCGAACGCTGGAAATTTAAAAGGGTTTTAATTGGCGCCCTTTAAGTGACATCACTTTCCGGACATTCGATTGGCGAGCCACTTCCCTCGCCCTCAGATCAGCTGATCGCTTCAGCCTATTAATTTTCCCAAATCATCATCGATCGAGGGGCGGAGCGGAACTGATTTCCTTTCAACTTTATATCTGAAACTAAGACACACGGGCGCCTCGCGTCTAGTCTGTATTGTCGGGAACTCTTTGTCTAGCCGCTTCTGTTGTCCGGCTGCTTCGCCTCGGGACCCCATTGTTGAGCCTTCTGCTGGAACGTGAATTAAATGAGAGGGTTTTGCTCTAAATTGAGAGAATCATGGATTTTTCACAGCTCATCAGGACCCAATCCTAGAAAACAAGTTGTTTGGGTATCCTTTTTTCTTCCTTTCCTCATTTTTTCAATGCGGTAACTGACAAAAAATTTATAGATTTACAAGTCATCAAAACACTTCATTGCTCAGCTTCTTAATTAATTCTCTGAAACGATTCCCTGGAGCATTCATTACGCATAATAAAGATGTAATTAGAGCACCCATCTTTAAATCCAGAAAGAAAAATAATTACTTATTGTAAGTTTTAAGGAGCTGTATGTTCCTGTTATGCCTTTTCCACAAGTTTCATTTATTTACTATACTAGTTGTTGTTTGCTTAGTGTTTTTAAATGTATTTATAAATTTTTGGTTGATTTCACACAAATAATCGCAACCCTTGAATAATTTTTGTTTTAATGAAAGCTGGTTGAGAGCGCTGTTGTAATGCTCTGCCCCATTAGGTCCAATTAGTCATTTGTTAAATTTTTAATATATGGGTATGGATTATTAATATATGGGTATGTCTTATTAATAGATGTCATTTTTTGCATTGGACGATAGCTAAGAATTATTTCGAAACTAAAAGGCCGCCAAATGGTAGCCAAGAGGTTGCTAATTGGAATTACAGCCCTAATTCTAAAACAATAATTTAAGGCTGCAGTTTACGTTATCATTGGAATGGCAAATAATGCTAAGTACATTTCGATTATCATCAAGCGTATCATTATATTTGTGTTGTATAAGCATTTGAATATTTCTATTATAGGAATAAAAGAAATTTTTATACGGTAGGAACCTAGTCTGAGGAGTAAAGTAAAATCTGCGAAAACTGTTACGTTTCTATCAAAAATGGTATCCTTACTATTATAGTATTTCACCCTAAAACGAGATTGGGTAAATATAAAGAACATGATACGGTCTCTCGCCGAGCCATTTTTTACGCTAAAGGTTTGGCGCATTTCTGGGTTTGCTAGAAATAACAATATTAGCACAATACCATGTGGTTCTTCATGCTGTAATGCCACATTGGCGCCATATCGCCTCAGGTTGGCGACCGTATCATATTCTTCAAATTAACCCGAGATTCTACAGTTCGTTATAGATTTTGAAAAAAAATAACTATCTGCAACTTACCGAGGCATTGCAGTATCCGTTTCTCACGGAACTCTTTCGGAAGATTTTCAAACTTTTTTTTTTCCCCTTTATCAAATTAGAGTGAATACAGGCATGCTTAATCGAAGTTAAAGAAGCTTTGAAGGTCGCAGCTTTGTAGAAAATGATGAAAGAAATGAAGAAGAAAAAAATGCTTTGTTAAAGGAAATCATTGTTAAGAATTCCACCAGATTCCATTTCTTAAAGTTCAATAATACAGGAGTGTTTATCTCTACGGCATACTATTTTAAAACATACATTGTTGAGAAAGCATTGTTCCGCTATGGAATGTTGGATTAAAACACAGTGAGAATAAAAAAAGTGCAGAACCATTCAGGGCCCGATTTAGAAAATTCTTGACTATAGGCCCAACTCGGGATGGGGACCCCCTAACACTGATGTGGGCGTAAAATTTCCAAAATTGACAAACAAAATATGATCATGAATGATTGTGAAAGTACCATTTTACCAAGAATTGGCTATTTGAAGCGTAGAAGCCTAGAACATTATCAAATAACAAAAAGCAATACAACATATTAACTTCATCATTAAAACGCCAATACAATGCAACATGAAAATCTTACTAATCCCTTATATACACTATAACATACATATGATTAACTGTACATATAACTATACATATGATGAACCAATCAATCAAATTTGAAAGGATATATGAAAAAAATTGAATTGGGAATTTTTTTCTTTTTTTTCTTTTAAAATAAAAATTTTGGGGGGTCCCTAGGACCCCCAAAATTTTTTGGGGCCCCCTAGGCCAAAAGGAAAATAAGGGCTTGGAACCATTGAAAAAATACTGCAGCATTGCCAGAGCGTTGATCTATCAAAATAAGGGTGTTCTCTGACATATAATAGTAAAACGTAATGCTGAATTATTTTGAGCATTTAACTCAAAATAATGAGTATTTAACTCAACGCATTGAAACTACTTTTTTAATGCACATTTCAGTTAACAACTATCCGGAAACTCAGTAGGATGTATTCCTATCGTAAACAAATATGCTTCAAAGAAACGCAGGAAAGATTTTCTAGTCAATGCATCTAAGAGAAGTATTATGTCCCGTTTGTAGCTAGCTCATTTTTGCATTGCATTCTAGATGCAATATTATACTTACCAGCGGAAAAGTTGTTAGCAGTTTAGCAACCCTTTAGAACTTTTTAAAACCCATATTACCAATCTTTAATCAGCAAACATAAGTGCCGTTTACATGTACCAAAAACGTGGGTCAAAGCAGGGTTGTTTCTTGCATTTTCACTCCTCTTCCCTACAATAGGGGAAAATGCAAGGTGGAATTTCGACCCTGCTTCGAACTAGGATAAAACCCGGGTACAGATGTGTTTCACGCACCTTTTTCAATTTGGCGATTTTTTTTTATGTTTGGCGATTTTTTTATTTTAGCGATTTTTTTGTTTGGTCTGGCAGCCATGCGATTTGGCGTGATGTTTGTTTTTTGTTGCAACCCTGAATAGGTGTTGTGGTATTGTGTAGTGTTTTTGGAAGTTTAATATACCGGTGTTCGATATTTTTGTTGGCGTTTCATAGTAGCGGTTTAGGATTTCTGTAATGTTTTTGGAAGTTTAATGTCTTCGTTTTTTGATATATCTGCGCATGTTTTAAATAGATGTTGCGGATATGTGTAATGTTTTTGGAAGTTTAATGTCTTCGTTTTTTGATATATTTGCGTATGTTTTAAAGTAGCGGTTGAGCATTTTAGTTTTTTGATATATTTGCGTATGTTTTAAAGTAGCGGTTGAGCATTTCTGTTTAGGTTTTGAATTTTAATATAGCCGTTTTTAGATATATTTGCGTATGTTTAAAATAAGTGGTTGAGTATTTCTGCTGAGGTTTTGAAGTTTAATACAGCCGTTTTTAGATATATTCGTGTATGTTTTAAAGTAGCTGTTGTGGTTTTGTGACATGTTTTTGAAAGTTTATTATTGCCATTGGTAAGTTTGTTTTGAATTTATTTTTATATTTGAGTTGTTATTGATATTTTGTGTATATTTGTTATTTTAAGTGTAAAATGTCCGCGTAGGCCTGTTTTGGCGACAAGTTGGCGACAAAATTTTTTTGACGAGTATTTGGCGTCAAAAAATTTTTGTCGCCAAATTGTCGCCAAGGGAGGTGCGTGTAATACATCTGTTCCAAAACCCGCTAATTACCAATGATGCATTTCGAACCAGGAAGCTAGTAGTAAACAAACATGGCGGGTTTGAACATGTGCGAATCCATGAAAATGCAGCCAGATGATCGATAGAGGGATCTGGAACCCCTCAACGATCGCATAATTTTACAGGAAAACAGTAGAAAAGTGCCTATTTTTTCCGGAAAATTTCATTTCTTTCTTGATCTGCCACATCTAGGTTTTCAAAAAAAAAAAAAAAAAAAAAAAAAAAAAAAACCATCCCCAATTACATTATAAATAGACTGGTACTGCCATCTGGTATGTAAAATAAGAAATAAAATTTCTTCTGGGTAAATGAAATGGATTTTTTTTTTAATCTTTTTGGTGTGTTACTTTTGAACACTCCAGCCCGAAAACATCA
>OU015495.1:202523851-202530775 GCA_907164885.2 Dolomedes plantarius
TGTTTCCTCATATAAATTATGTAAGTACTATGTAATGTTTGCATAACACAGTACTTACATAATTTATAATTTCATGTAAGAGAGCGCACACATAGCAAAGTAAAAATACGACCGACCTGCCTTCAATATCATGCTCTTAAAATAGAAGGAAACGATTAATATACTTGATAGAAATGCAATAACATCCTCACAGCATGAGATAATTTCATGGTCATAATCCTGCGGCCGAAAGCCATTTGTTTCCCCGAGTTATTGACCACGGATATCGAGGATATATGATAGAAGGAAGAGAAAACATCTTTGTTGAGAAATACCCTTTTTCCGAAACTGATGGTTGCTCTCAGCGGGGAATGTTGTGTGGCCAAAAGTTCAAAACAGTCTTTCTGGATTAATCCGAGGGTTCCGTTGAGAAATCGTTCTAGACGGATTTTGAACTTTTGAGCACTCTGGACAAGCAGCAAGAAGTTTTGTGAAAAGAAATTAATGCCATTTGATGAAGTCTTTTAACTGACAGAAATTCGTTGGGGGGAAGCAATAAAATGATCTCCTTTATGGGTTTTCGTAAAGTTATATAGAGTCGCGAAGAAGAATGACTACTTTTTCGGGACTGGATAAAAGGTGTAGTTTGATACAATAAGGAACATTTGGAACATGGACGTTGTGGGAAAGGAGATGAATTAAAAGTTATAGCTAGGAAAAGTCAATAAAATTACTCCTCTTCAAAGATGATGTTGTTATATCTTTACTAAAGTAGCGTGTGACTGGGGCCTTTTGGCAGCAAAAATAAATAACTTAACCCATCATGTGAAAATAAAGCCGTAATTTTTTTTTTTTTTTTCGAATCTTGCTCAACAGACACACGGCTATTTCTGCAACACGACTGTAGATCATGTTGTTGAATGAACTGTTATAAATTTTATTTCGTGAAAATTAATACGTTATAAATGTTAAAAAAAAAAGAACCAAGTTGTAAAATATTACTTTGTAAAGTCGAATCTGAATCCTAAATAAAATTTAACTCAAAGTAAAAGTTGGGACAAGAATTTATTGTTCGGATAGTACAGGACCAAGAATAGATTGAAATTTATGTGGAAAAGTATTGCAGTTGTTATAAACGAAAAATAAATTGTTTCAAGAAAAATAAATTGTTTTCTTTTAAAAGCTTAAAAAAAGTTTATAAATAACACATCATTACACAAATTGAAAAAGGTAAAGTTGAGAAGGAAAAAATATCCATCAAAGGAATTTCAACTTAAGGGAATATTCTTTATCTTAAATCAGTTTTTGAAAGCTGTATTACACCTTCCTTAATAGCTCTTTTTGCCAAACATATACACTCAAGAGCCGAAACATTATGACCACCCCTACATTTTGCAATGAATTCGTCTGGATGACGTGGAAGGCACGTGATCAGGTGGAAGTGGTATTTAACCGCTGCTGGAGAGTCTGAAGAATCATTCTTTCACTTACTTCTGTGTGTGATGGGAAAGGCTGCGGATCTAAGCGACTTTGATAGGGGGCAGATTGTAATGGCTCGAAGGCTCGAAACAAGTATTTCCGAAACTGCACGACTCGTGGGTTGTTCGTGACCTACAGTTGTTAGTACTTATGCAAAGTGGATGAATGACGGTGAAACCAGCAGTAGACGACATGGTGCTGGACGTCCACACGTTATCAAAGAAAAAGGTCGTCGGAGACTGTCTCGCAGGGTGAAGCAAAACTGGAGCCAGACAGTGGCTCAGCTGACAGTCCAATACAATACAGGGCCAAGTAGAATAGTATCGCAGCACACTGTTCAGCGGACACTGGTGGATATGGGGCTACGCAGCAAACGTCCCACTCGTGTGCCTTTGCTGACCAAGCGTCATCGTCAACTGCGCCTGCGCTGGGCCCGGGAACATCGCGACTGATCCATGGATCAGTGGGAGAGAGTTGCCTGGTCAGATGAATCACGGTTTGTCATTCATCACGCCGATGGCCGTGTCAGGATACGCCGTCTTCCAGGCGAACTGTTGCTCCCTCAATGTACAGTAGGTCATACACAGGCCGGTGGTGGCGGTATTATGCTTTGGGGGACGTTCTCTTGGGCGTCTCTGGGACCCGTGGTTGTGGTAGAGCAGACCATGAATGCTACAGGGTATCTGAACATCATTGCGGACCAGTTGCACCCTTACATGGCCTCTGTTTTTCCAGCTGGAAATGGAATGTTCCAACAGTACAACGCCCCGTGTCAGAAGGCTAAAATTGTGTTGTAGTGGTTCCAGGAACATGATGCTAAATTCCAGTTAATGTCCTGGCCGCCTAACTCACCGGATCTCAATCCGATAGAACACATTTTGGATGTCATGGGACGGCAGCTCAGAGTTCAAAGACTACCAATTCGCAATATCTCGGATTTGCGTGACCGTTGCTTAAACATCTGGTACAATCTGTCTCCGGCCATCAACCAAGGACTTGTGGCATCCATGCCAAGGCGGGTTCAAGCTGTGTTGCGCGCCAAAGGTGGGCCAACTCGTTATTGACAGGTGGTCATAGTGTTTTGGCTCTTGAGTGTATATGCTCTGAGTTTTAAAGTACTGTTTGGCTTTATCTGTATGGTAGTGTAAAAATTAAGTGAGGTTCCATAGTACTGGATATGCAAGGAAGATTTCAATAAATCGCTAAGTACAGAAAAGGAGCCATTTTAAAGATCTGTAAAATTGGGGAAAATGCTGTTAATGAAACAAAACAAGAACACGCGGGTGCATCGATAAATATACACATGCGTATATTTATATATATTTATTAATAATGGAGTATATTCTTATTAAGTCATTCAGTGCGAATTTAATAACATGTTTGTGTACTAAATCATACTATTTAGGAATAATGTGAATATTTTAACTCCATATGTATGTTTTCTAAGTGCCTAAAAATATAATCACGACCTCTTTCTTTGATGGTAACTTAGCAAACCCTATTTGTTGATGTGTGATAGAGATATTTTTGGATATTTGGATGTTGCGTTAGCTTACAAGTCTGTAATTTTTGATTGATTAAAATCGGGAATCCACGGGGAAAATAATAGATTGTCAGAAGATTAATGATAAAAACAAATCTAAAGAGTTGCACCTCTTTAACTCGGATATCCAAAAAAGTTCGTTGCCTTTTGTATATACACATACCAACGAAGACTTTAATTAGAAAAAAGTTCTGTGAAAGCCGATGTGCCTTTATACTACATTTTTGCTTTATTATTTTTACCCCTAAGGTTTTTAATGACAAATTTATAGACAGTAATGAGTATAAATGAGATATTTTAGTATATTTTTTTTTAATCGCTGTTAATTAAAGTGTCTAGGACCAGAGCTGTATTAGCCAATATATCTCAATTTATTCTGAAAGTAGTCTTCATTCACCCTATAAAACAAACAAAACTTTCACACCGCTGGACAGATTCCGCAAGTTTAATCGAAATGGAATCCTCAAAGAGTTCTCACGTTAAGTCTCTTCATGAGGCAATTTAATATCATTTTTCTGGCGACTGAAGAGTATTTTGTGCCCCCTTTAGTGGGTTGCACTTCTTAAAACTAATCTGAATTTGATTACTGCATTAGGGAGGGTTAAAAAAAACAAAAAAAAAAAGCTTTAGATCGTCACTGAAGGGTTCATCGCTTTAAAACTAAGCTAATGTAACGAAATACTGAATGTGCGTCCTAAATTTACTCTGGAAGATTCATAACTATTAGGGGGGGGGGGGAGGGTAGTAGTTTGACTTTACAGAACCTAAAATAGCTTACTTCAGGGACTGGATGTGTCTTTTTTTGTTCCTTGGACAACATTTTTTGGAACGAAGTTCTTTTGCGCGGCTTACAGTAGAGTGAAATGGCAGGAATCGTCACGTAACGAAAAAGCGCTATGCCCCCTTCATAAGAGCTTTTTCTCAAGGACTCTGAGGGTGAATGGTTATCGCATCGGACTAGGGAGTATCGGACTATCGCACTACGGAGCGAGAGGTCCCTGGTTCAAATCCCCGCACAAGCGCTGGCCGTTTCTATTCCCACTCATTCTTGGAATAGCGCAGTATATATATATATATATATATATATATATATATATATATATATATATATATATATATAATATAATATAAATATATATATAAGTAAATATATGTATATATATATGTATATATATATATGTATATATATATATATATGTGTGTGTATGTGTATATATATATATATATGGTATATATATGTATGTATATATATATATATATATATATATCTATATATATATATATATATATATATATCTATATATAATATATATATATATATATATAAATAATCAATAGAAATCTACATATTAAATCACGTTTAGAGTTGAAAAAAAATAACGTAAGGAACCTCTGTTCCTGCGAAGGTCCCCGACAGCACAATTTTTTTTTTTTTACGCCTCATTTATCCACCAATTCATATGATGACCACAACAATTCAACACCTCAAAAGTTTTCCGACTGAAGATACCAAACAATTAACAGATTTTATTTCGAATTTTGATCAGTCAGTCGATAAGGAATTATAAGCATTTTTTTTTAAATATGGAAAAGTAGGTTTATTAAATCTTTGCAAGCAAAAATTTAAAAAATAACGATTCTAATTAACTGAAAATTGATATTGAACAATTATTTTAAACTTGGGAGATACACTATTTACTTCAGAATAATATTAATTCAGCGTTTGAAGAGTTTAGTGACTTAAGGTAAAGACTGGAAAACTAGGCACTCGTGTAATTTTCCCTCTAATTAACACAGTTAAAAGAGACAAATTTGTTTTGATGGGATACGGCACTTTCTGCCTGTGTAGGACTAAGCAAATATGTTTTTTCATCTTTGAATATACAGGGTCTGTCCAGAAAGTAAGGAGACTGATTTCATAAAATTCGTTTATTTGAAGATAATTTTACAGACACTTAATATTCTTCAAAACAGCCTTCTCCTGCCTCTTGGACCCAGGAGAGCGTCTCTATCACACTCAAAAACAGATCTCTTCTGCTTGGACTATTAGGGTCTTCTTTTATACTGCCGGCGAATTCAAAAGCTTTCTCAGGCGTTTGAAGTGCTCGTAAGTGTTCAAAGTTTATGGGATTCCACATGTCACTATAGTGTCAAAAATCTCAAAAGCCCTCGAACCACTCTGGGATTTATGCGTTCTATAACGTCAGAACCGCACATTACACGAACTTTATGGCCTCTTTCTTATCCTAGAGTTTTTGAGGCCGCCCAGATTAGGATGCCCGCCTGGAAGTTTTCAATTGGAATGCTGTTCAGAACGCGAGTTACGTTTTTCTGCAAGTTCTCCGGATTGTCAAAACGATGACCTTTTAAGCTGGATTTTAACCGAGGGAATAGATAAAAGTCCGGCGGTAATAGATCGGGGCTGTACGGTAGATGGGGCAGCATTGCGACGTTGTATTAAGCCAGGAGCTGAGTCACTTTGAATGATGTGTGGACCGGCGCATTATCGTGGTGCCGAATCCACTTGTTTGTGCGAGCTCCAGGCGGACGTGCGCTATTCGATTCCTCAACCTTTGAAGCACTTCCTGGTAGAATTCTGCATTAACTGTCCGTCCGGGTGGCACGAACTCTTTGTGTACTATTCCCTCGGACGATCAGAGTCCAAAAGCGCTTTAATTTTATCCTCATTGTCTGAAGTACGAGAACTTGATGGAGCGAGTTGTTCATCACCGTCGTCCTCTCTTTAGTCTTTGAAGGTTTTGTGCCACCTAAACACTTGATCCTTGGACAAAGAATTCTTCCGTAGGCTTCTTGTAACACGGCAAGCAACTCAGTGGCCGATTTGTTTAGTTTTACACAAAACTTTATGGCGTATCGCTGCTCGATACTCCGCTGCATTCGGAAAAACAAACGCCACTTTCAGACACGTGTCTGCTTGACGAGCAATCCGGGAGCTTCAGAGGCTCAAGACAAAGGGCCTGTTCACATAGGAGTCCGTTGCGTAGCTCTAAAGTATTGAAATATATTTCACCAATGACAAACCTCCAAACGATTAGCAACGAAATTTTTAACGCCTATGATTGGTTTATTTTCGTCTCAACGTCATCTTTCCCTTAACGCTACGCAACGGACTCCTATGTGAACAGGCCCTAACTGACTTCCGCCAGAGTCTGTAGCTGACAGCCCCCACCACCCTTACCGCCCGCAAACTCCGCCCCTTTGGCCTTCTGCTTAGCGCGAAAAATTCAGTCTCATTACTTTCTAGACAGACCCTGTAAAATGCAGTTGTTGTTGTTTCTAATGGCCCTTGAAGTATTCCAGACCAGGTCCATATAGGATAACGGGCTAAGGTATGCAATTCCTGTTTCTAATGGCACCACAAGGGTCGGAGTCCGGCTTAACCAGATTCAACCTCAATTTTGATTGATCACCCCCAGGGACGAAATCAGGGGAAATCGTACCCTATCCCACCCTCTCTGACCTCATAGAGGGACTTTCCGGTTCTACGGATTTAACATGCCCATATCCAGTTTAGACACAGATGTATTTGGTTTGGTTTGGTTTGGAGCGCTACGGTCTGCTACACGAGGGCTAATTAGACCGGGACCTACAGTTTAAAACCAATTCCGAAAGGCTGCAATCATCCATGCCAACAGTGGGACTCGAACCCACAGGATCTGAACCGAATGCCAGTGCCCTAGCCATTCGGCCATCACCTGGCCCACAGGGATATTTAATGGTGCTTGTCGGGATTCGATCCGAGCACCCTCAGTGCCGAAAGCAGGCGCGTTACCCCAAGGCTAACTCGCACCTTCATAAAATACCGTAAAAAGTTATTGTTGTGTACATTCTATAAAAAAGAAAATGAAATATTTGAAACATATTTTCTTCAAAATGTTTGGATGGTATGTGCTATTTGGAGT
>OU015495.1:202531275-202559850 GCA_907164885.2 Dolomedes plantarius
ATAAAAACAAACTTATATAAGCATTTTTAATAATCATTAATAAGCATTTTTAAAGGCTCAGTCAGTTAGGTTATGTACAAAATAAAAATGGATAATTTGAAACATTTAATTCTAAATAACTATTAAACAGGGAGTACTTAATTAATGTGGCTTTTGAGTCATATATATTAGGATTAGTTCTTGAAGATGCTAACAAAATTAGGTGTTTTAGGTGCATATCAGTTAATCTTGAACAATATTTTGATTTTATTATGTTCATAATAGAAAACATATGTTGATCCAAACCTACAACAATATCTGACAGCCAAATTGTGTAAATTTGAAAAATTGCTTGTTGGTACAAATTTCTAAAATTCAATTTAATTAGGATCACTTGCAGTTGAAATAAGTTCCTTATATTTGCTGTTCAGTGTAGTATGGTACTGTAGGTCAATAATTTCGATTTGGATTTCAGGGGGTAACAATTAACGTCTTGCAGAGAAATTAAAAAAAGGATTTGTGAAAAGATCAGCATTTTTTTTATCATCTTGAAAATCCATCAAACTTAGCACTAATTGCTTAATGTGCAATGTATGTAATACTTGGTTTAATCAACAAAATGTATTCGCTGTCTTTTTCGTTTTTATTTTTATTCAAGTGATGGATCAGTATTAAATCGAAGTCTTCATCCGAAGACGAATCTTTGAGCTCAGGCCATCCAGACATCGTGTTCTCTACAATTGAATATGGCGCTACCATATGCTTGCGATAGCGCGTTTGTTTTCCTTGTACGGCGCATGCGTGTGTGAAACAGTACGTTTCTCCGGTGTGCGGATACTTTAGACATTTATCTCACGTGTCGCATTGCTGACGTAGCAGCGAGCGGCTGTCTGAAACATCTGCTTTTTCGGTGTGAGGCCTGCCTAACACTTACGTAGCAATGCGACTGGTAGAAATAAATCTTAAGCTATGCGGAATTGGAGTGTCTACTTGGACCAACGTAATAAAGCATAATTTGGAAAATATTATAATTGGTGGCTCGTTGCTGTTAAAGTTATGTTAATGATCGCCGACGGCTTTCCAACTATAACTCATTAATTGACAAACGAATTATTATAACCTCGTGATTTAAGTCTTTTTTTGTTGGTCCGTGCTCTGTCGAGAAATACCTCGTGTAATGATAAGTTTTAGGTGATGTGAAAGGTTCAGTTCAATGTGCGAGTGGGGATACGTGTTCAATATTTTTTACACCAAAAGAAAATGATTTTGCAATAAAATAGGTTTAAATTTGACTTTGAAAAAATCCATTGGTGTTTAGCTGTCTTTATATTTTAATACAACCAAAGACCAAACTTTAAAAGAGTCACGTTTCACCTCTCTCCCCTCTTTTTAAAATTGCTAGACTGAGTTTGTAAAAAGCTTTGAATATTTTACAATTAATCCAGGTTATTTGAAGATGCCGATTGGGAGAATTAACATTTTCCTTACTGGGTGGGATAGCATGTATCCCAAGAATACGTGCCCGAAAATGAATATATATATATATATATATATATATATATATATATATATATATAAATAAAATTAACAAGACTTTGAAATTGACCACACATTTTAGACTTGAAAGCTGTGCTAACACGGAATAATTACCCCTTAAGTCTATCCAAAAACATAATTGGTTGTTTTAGTTTTAATGAATAGTTTGTTCTGTTGCATTTAATAAGTTAAACATAAAAATAAGAAAAAATAGAAAAAATAACTACTAAAAATAAAAAATAAAATAAATCATAAGTAAAAATAAAAATAAAAATAACTCTTAGTAAAAATAATTAAAAACTAAATTATTAATGATAAAATAGTCCTAAAACTACAGTAACCATAGTAAGTCTGTAACTGAGTATCCAATATCTCCGTGGTTGCAAGTTTTGTGACGTCGGTCAACTTGCGGTTACATGTTCTTAACTTCCACTCAGTCTAGCGCCAGGCTTGGTGTTCCTTGGTTAAGTACTTTTATTCAATTTTTAATCAATTCTTCTGTTATTCATGGATTGTACGATGTGTCTGAGTGTGTTTATTGTATAGATCATACTCATCGGAAACAATCCATTGGTTTTTAGACAGTATTGACACCGCTGATGAAGATATGCTGTCTAAAACCTCTTTCATACTTTTCTTTTCATGTTATTTGTTCCTGGCTGCAAGTAGCTTTAGGGCTATTACTGGTTTTCTCTATCATCTATTTCTTATATATATATATATATATATATATATATATATATATATATATATATATATATATATATATATATATATATATATATATATATATATATATATAAATATATATATATATATATATATATATATATATATATATATATATATATATATATATATAAATATATATATATATAAATATATATATATACATATATATATAATCCCTTAATAGCCGTTATTACAAAGGGGGTATGAAATTTCTCGTCCTAAAAATCGGAAAAATGGGCCCTGTTAGCTAAAGGTTAAAGCAATAATTCGAGCGCAAATGAAGGAATGCGATGTACGGAAGTTAGAGGCTGAATTAAATCACTTTTTTTTTCCCCCCGTGTTTGGACTCTTCATAAAAATAAATATTGTAAAGTCAAAGTGGAATAAATATGATGTATGAAAGTAAGAAAGTTAATAAAATCATTCCGTTTAAGCCGGACTCTTTATAAGAGTCACGGAAAGATAAAGGATAAAATCCAAGCGAAGTGACAGCTTGTTCCGGCATCATCCCCGAGTCGGGTTTTGAAATAGTTATCAACCGGAAAATCACCATTCTTCCCACGGTCTTCCTAAGCTCTTTCAAAACCTGGTAAGGAACAAAAAACGTTTCCTCGTGTCCTCCCATATTTTATATACAAGTAATTAATTTTATTTCCATTACACAGCACTCCCCGTTCCTGAGAGGAACTCTAATCCCGCCGTTACGGGGTGTCGCAATAGGATATTAACACCATACCGTGTAGATTTATCGCCCCTCGCACTAATTTATTTTTTACCTGTTCACGGAGCAAAACTGAGAAACTGTGCGGATTTTTTTTCGGCTCATTTATCACGACTGTCTATCTTTACCCCTTACAGCGAGGAAGCTTTTTAAAAAGGTGAGCTTTGATATAGAAATGCATGGCATACGTGGTAAGGTGTTTCAGGTATTAATTAATTCTGGTGTACTGGACTGATAAACTACTGATTATGGAAGTTACGGATGAATTATGGGGAATTATACTGAAGCTAGTAATACATTCTTGAATATAGTAACAATCAAGTTATTAATTACACGAAAGGGCGTCTTACATGCTAAAAAAAAATTTTTATTTTATTTTATTTTGTTTCTTTTTCAATTCCTACTATTAGTTCACACTCTCTCTATATATCTTGTTCAAATTTTCAATCTTTAATAAAAGTACTTTTTATTCATCCACTCAAGTTCAAATACATTTTTTTTAAACTTGTAGTGGATGACACTTGATGTTAATACAGTTTTTTCAAATATTAATTAATTAATTAAATTTAATTAATTCAATTCCTACTATTATTTCACACACTCTCTATATATAGCTTGTTCAAATTTTCAATCGTTAATAAAAGTACTTTTTACTCATCCACTCAAGTTCAAATACATTTTTTTAAACTTTTAGTGGATGACACTTGATGTTAATACAGTTTTTTCAAATATTAATTCATTAATTAAATTTAATTACTAAATTTTAGTTTTAGACCTAGACAATATTGCAAACAAAAAGTACACTGCGACTTTTCGGAAAATGTGATTTATTTCACCGGGAAATGAAAAAATAAAAGAACATTTTTTTTTTTCAACGAATGGTCAATTTTTTGGTTATACAAAGGTAAAAAAAATTTAATGCCACTTTCAAACAGCTAAAAATATTTATGCTACCCGCATGACTCAAGCCTAAAACCCCAGGTATCGAAGTCCATTCGACCATTATGTGGCCTACGAATAAATTAGGAATAAATTCTCAAAGGAAATACCTTATCAATGCGGAAAAGAAAAGTATTTCTTTTGAAATACACGCAAATACAAACAGACAAATTTAATAACAAGTGATATGTATCTTCTTGTAACTTTGAATGCTTATTTAATGATACTGCGAGTTGTTAAACGTTTTTGTCTGATATTCATCATTACATATCATTTAAATGACTACGAGAGAGATATATCTAGTAAGCTTGCCCGTAATTTCCTCTTGATTTAATAAAAGGTTGCGACGAATGGATCTTACAGTATGAGGTTTCTTCACATCGTCGGATGCTCTGGTTGTCGAATAGCTTCGAATAGTAGATTCAATTCCCTATCTCTACAATCTGTCATTGAAGTGGTGATCGACCACTAGGAAAATCGGCTATTGACCGTAAAGAAACATTTAAAGCAGGAGTGTCAAACTCGCGGCCCGCGACGAACATTTTTGCGGCCCGGCCAATATATTGACACACAATAATATATAATAAAATAACCGATGCAGAATTATAATAAGATAGGAGGAATTCGCTAAATGTTTTTTCATGATACTCTTTTTTGCTATAATTAAACAAAATGCATATATTTATGTTGAATATACTGTAATTAGGTAAATAAACCTACGTTTCTATTAATATTGAGTTTTTTTGCGGCCCACCTATAGTTAAACCTTGAAATCTTGCTTTTTAAAATTCTCACTCACATCTTGAACTGAAAAACTAAGGGCATGTTCACATAGAATACGGCAGTGTCAGCTTTACTCGTATTGGCATATTTTAAACCAATCACAGACATTAAAAATTTCGTTGCTAATCGTTGGAGGTTTGCAACTGGTTAAATATATTTCAATACGAGTAACGCTGAATCTAGCGGATTCTATGTGAACAGGCCTTAAGGCTCTTTCAAGAATTATTTAAAAAAACACTACTTCTAACCACCAGACTAAACAGACGTTGGAATATTTTTGAAAATTTCTTTGAAACGATATAAAGATGTTAACCGAATAATTTGCAGACCTGACAACCTCAGTAAGAGCAAAATCCTGCAATACCGTGCATAAAATAATCGATATAACACAAAACAGTATAGTAAAAAATCATAAAAGAATTATGACGTATACTTACTTATAGTTTATAGGGTCTCTTTAACCTTTAGCTTACGGGGTCCATTACGAGGAAATTTCATATATATGCATATACATGTGTGTGTGTGTGTATATATATATATATATATATATATATATATATATATATATATATATACATACACACACACACTCTCTCTTACACACACACACACATAAATATATATATATATATATATATATATATATATATATATATATATATATATATATATATATATATATATATAAATATTCATTCTTGGGTCCGTATTCTTGGGATACATGCTATCCCACCCCGTAAGGAAAAGGTTAATAATATTATATAGTTCAAAATATTTCTTTACTGTTCAGCACATCTTGAAATTATAATATTAAACAAAAGTTATATATTTGAAATTTACAATCGTACATTTTAATGTACATCATATTTTCACTAGCAGGGACCCCAGCAGTCTATATTTTTGAGTACTTCTATATCTTTATAATGTTTGTTTTAATTAATTGCAGAAAATCTTGGAATTTTTGTAGCACTTACTGTAGCCGATTTTGCTCTTTTCAAAAATTCATTGTCAAATTGTTCTTAATAACAGTGTCCTTATCCGGTAATGTTAGTGTCCGGAATAATAAATCCGGTAATAATAATGTCCATTCCGGAAACCCAGAAGATGGATTAAAAATCCGGCATTGCCGGGGTAAATCCGGAAAGTTGGCAGGTCTGAATTTGATATTTCATTTAAAACAGGCTAATGGCTGATAATAACATTAAATATTCGTGTTCATATTTTACGAAATTTATGAAAACACGTTCAGATTTTACCTTTGGATCAGCTATTAAACTGCAGGTCTGAACAACTGCTTCAATACCTTTTTTTTTCGTAATTTAATTCCGATGAGCCACCTTTTTTTTTTAAATTCCTACCAAGTTAACGATAACTAAACGTGAATTGATAAAAATAATTAAACATAATATAAAGATTCTCTCAAACGCTGATCTGTCTGGATTTACCCTATTTAGAATAAATGTGTTCAACTATTTTCTTAATTAATATTTTATCGAAAGTTAATCATCTAAAATAACCTTCTAAAAAAAGGATTTAAGGGCCCTCCAAAGAATTATGAAATTCAATTATTAAAGAAACCAATTAGGACGCTGATATACTTCCTACATAATATAAGTTTATAAATAAAGACACACATCTTTTCTTGGCTAGGAGAAATAGAGACAATAGTTTTAGTAACTAAAATTTTTGAACGCGTTGCTATTCAGTCTAGCAACCAACATGCGGAAATCAACTGATATTTATTCTGTGTGGAATCGATATGATTTTAAGCAAACTGGGACTTCAGGTTATTTGTAAAATTCCTTCAAACATATCCCTAGCTATGCTTATCACTTCTAATAGCATGAATGTTGTATGTATGCTTCTTCAATTTAAAATGACTTTAAACATTGCTTTTTGTGTTCTGTAAAAAATTCCTGGCATTTGTTGTAATTGATTGAAAAGTATACGCGTAAGTTTATATATATATATATATATATATATATACATACATATATAACTAAAATATTTAAAGCATGTGTTGTACCAATACTATTTCATTATAAAATACAGGCATTAATATGTATATTGTCAATATGCGCTAAGCTGCAATTATTAGACAATACTATATAAGATATAATTAAAACAATGATATAATGATACACCAAGATAAGTTAAGTTAAAAAATGATAGTGAATTTCTGAAGCAAAAAGGAAATTTTGAAACAAAAACGAAAATTGGTGTATTTGAAAAGACGTGAGGGGGATTAAGACCCCTCTATCCTGGTTAAAAGATCTTTTTACATATATATATACATATGTATATTTGCACATATATATATATACATATATATATATATATATATATATATATATATACACATATATATATATATATATATATATATATATATATATATATACACATATATATATATACACACATATATATGTATGTATATATATATATATATATATATATATATATATATATATATATATATATATATATATATATATATATATATATAACTTTTCATTTCGGTACTTTTCATTTCGGTTCATATATAGACACACACACACACGAAAAAAAACGGAATCTCGATCGATCGTTCTCCGAATCATCGTTTTCTCGTATGTGTCGATAATTTCACCCAGGCCCGACGATCATATTGCTTTGTTAACGTCCCGTATCTATCACTTTCCCGCATTTATCGTTCAGTTCAGTGGGTCCTTTGAAAAACGATAGATCGGGATTCCACTATATATATATATATATATATATATATATATATATATATATATATATATAGAGAGAGAGAGAGAGAGAGATAGATATAGATATATTATATATATATATATATATATATATATATATATATACATAATATATCTATATCTATCTCTCTCTCTCTCTCTCTCTCTCTCCCTATATATATATATATATATATATATATATATATATATATATAAATAATATATCTATATCTATCTCTCTCTCTCTCTCTCTCTCTCTCTCCCTATATATATATATATATATATATATATATATATATATATATATATATATATAATACAAGATGTATAAAAAGTATATTTGCATATATGAATGATGCTGAACTTGTAATACCCCCATATAAAACGACACTACCAATCAGGAGGTCAGAGTCTCAAACACCGAATCAAATTACTCCCCTATGTATATTTTGAATAATTACAATAATCGTAATCGTTTCATCATTCATAGACTACAAGCTAAATGGGATAGAGTCACGCACAGTTACCTAAAAAAAAAAAAAAAAGACTTTTGAAACGAGTAACAGAAAAAAAAAACCCGTCAGGATTAAAATGGTAAAGGGACGGAGAGGTTCCAAGTAGCGGCGTAGATAAGACGTTATACCACAGAAGACTCAAAATGGCGGCTGTGCTTCCTAGTTCTATTGACCTTGGTCACGTGATTCCCCGTACTTAGCGTAAGGGCATCGGTATTAGATAGTTTCACCATCATAATCAAAGTAATTATTATGATGATAATAAAATAAAACGATGCGATAATAAGAGCTAGATGGATGATGGATATTGTCGGCATGCCTTTAAAGCCGAACCAACCAGTACATTCGGAATATTGAAATAATCGTAAAGTTCTAATCACGTTTAATTTGAAATACATGACAGAATGCTTATAAAATTTCAGCCGAAATTCAATAAATACCCATTTGTAAGTGAATCCAGTTTGCTGAAACACGATGATTGCTCGTTTAACAGCCGGATTTCTCGGAACTTAACAAGTACATCGAGCAAGGCTCATGCAAATGTTTATACTGCTCGCTTGGGGCAAACAAATCTTTCTCGGCTATCATTTTTTTTTTTTCAAAACTTACACATTATTTCACGATATTTTATTTTGTTAGTTTAGTGAACTTTAAAAGGTAAAGTTATAAAGGGAAGCATATTTGATGATAGATAAAGGTTAAAAACATTAACGTATTTAACCAGAATGCCTTAAAAAAAAAAGAAAAAAGAATAAAACGCTCAGAGTCGGAACAAAGTGTTTTTCAAGCATTTACAGTAGTAATTTTGAACAAGATCTTTTTATATTCATAAATTTATTTTTAAAATTTAAAATACTTTTGAATTTTAAACTCGTAGAAAAAAAAGAAGTGGGATATTAGAATTCCTATTTTCCTGAAGATATAATGGACTTGATAGTAGAGTGTGAAAGTAGTTACACGTTCAGCACATTCATATATGCAATTACACGTGTAATATTCATATATGGTATTACACGTTCAGCATCATTCATATATGCAAATATACTTTTTATACATCTTGTATTTAATATACACACACACACACACACACACACACACACACACATATATATATTTAGTGGAATCCCGATCTATCGTTTTTCAAAGGACCAACTGAACTGAACGATAAATGCGGGAAATAGAGTGCTTGATAGTAGAGTGTGAAAAAATATTTGCAAAGTCCTTTTATATAGAGGTCTGAAATTTTTTAAGTTGTTTAAATTTAGTAGATCTATTGTCAGGAATGATAGGAAAATTTGACATCCACAGAAAATTCTGATATTTTGAATAACTAACGTCACGATATACACCTAGGGGACCCGTCATATAGACTGTGGTTTCATTTCACAACTGTTCTGAAATTTAAACCAAAAAAAAAAAAAAATCACCAATTTTAATTACAATAAGAAAAGTTCTGAAAAGTAAGTAGATCATCTTAATATTGATACAGTTACCAAAGTTTCGTCTTCAATAACCACAGTATTGGCTTCATGTTTTCAGTATAACATAGGAAGTCATAATTACGACAAGTAAAATTTTTCAGCTGCTATCGTACGTGATGAACAAAAGCCAAGACAGACAAAAGCAGTGCAAGCTTTTGTACCTTTCACGTTCACGTAGCTTGTGAGTCTTTTAGGAAGACAGCTGTAGAAGTAACTCAGGAAAGATGAATAGTTTTATTTGTTGCTCTCTCTTCATTTCTCAGAAAAAGATGGCAGCCTTAAAACATAGCATTTTAAAAGGTCTTGCTCAAGAGTTTTCCCTCATGCCCTTCGTCTTCTATCCATAACGCATGTAGACGTGATTTATGCTCTTAACAAAGCAACTTTTGAAGTTTCCATCCTCTTTTCACACGGAGGAATTGCAGTGCGGAGAGGTACTGTGCATTTGTAAAGGCAGACCAGTGCGGTACTGATTGAAGGGTGGTCCCGGAGGAAGCGAATGTTTCCTCTAATTGAATTTTTGCAACTTTACAATTTGGGGAAAGTCGTTAACTGGGAGCAAGGAAGAAAGACAGTAGAACCATCATTCTTATTAATAGTTCCTTCTAAATATTTTACAGGAATATTAGAAAAGGGACTCAAAGAACAGGGTTTTTTTCCCTCAAGAATTACAAAGATGAAAGACAGTAGAACCATCATTCTTATTAATAGTTCCTTCTAAATATTTTACAGGAATATTAGAAAAGGGACTCAAAGAACAGGGTTTTTTTCCCTCAAGAATTACAATGATGAAAGACAGTAGAACCATCATTCTTATTAATAGTTCCTTCTAAATATTTTACAGGAATATTAGAAAAGGGACTCAAAGAACAGGTTTTTTTTCCCTCAAGAATTACAATGATGAAAGACAGTAGAACCATCATTCTTATTAATAGTTCCTTCTAAATATTTTACAGGAATATTAGAAAAGGGACTCAAAGAACAGGGTTTTTTTCCCTCAAGAATTACAATGATGAAAGACAGTAGAACCATCATTCTTATTAATAGTTCCTTCTAAATATTTTACAGGAATATTAGAAAAGGGACTCAAAAGAACAGGGTTTTTTTCCCTCAAGAATTACAATGATGAAAGACAGTAGAACCATCATTCTTATTAATAGTTCCTTCTAAATATTTTACAGGAATATTAGAAAAGGGACTCGGTTTTTTTCCCTCAAGAATTACAATGATGAAAGACAGTAGAACCATCATTCTTATTAATAGTTCCTTCTAAATATTTTACAGGAATATTAGAAAAGGGACTCAAAGAACAGGGTTTTTTCCCCTCAAGAATTACAAGTATGGTAAAGAAGATGAGGACATAGACTTAAAATCTGCCTCTGTACGAGAAAACACATCTACCGATGCTCCTAAATTTTACACAGATCTCTGTTTGAGTTTATTTTAGGATAAATCATGGAGAGACTTGCAATAAACAGGATTCCCATACAGACCTTGAAATCCAATCAGATCAAGTCCTTTATAAAAACTTTTCAAGGCTGCTTCAAGCCTTTTCAACGCTATGCAGCTCATGATCTTTCAGACAATGCACTAAGTTGTTCTTTAAAATGGAAACATTTCATCAAACTTTTGATATTAGTAACTAATTACATTACTAATCTATATATATAAAACAGTTCCGTAACTGACTCATTCATTCACTGACTGACTGACATACAACGCACAGACCAAACCGCTGGACCTAAAGGGATGATATTTTGCATGGCGATTCTTCTAATAGTGTAGGGGTGCACTAAGAAAGATTTTTCAAAAATTCTTCTTAGATTTTTTTAAATTAAATTTTTAAGCTGTTTTTTAAACTTTTTTTACGTTTGCATTTAAAATAATACATTGAGGGTTATAAAATTTATATCACGAGAAAGACCAGAAAAATTCCTTCAAAATGAAATTTTTTTCGAATTTTTACCTCGATTTCCTGATTTTTGGTGAATTTTTAAAGATTCATTTTTAGAATTTAATTTATTAAATGCCGATCACGTGACTTCTTTTTCTGGTACTTTCAATAAATTTATCGTCACGTGCATAACAACTAAATAGACAAAAAGATATTTTTTTTCTTGCTAATGCGGCAGACGATTGGACATTATTTTGTCTATAAAAATATCCCTTACGATTTTTTTATAAATATATATTTTTTTTCCTACGTCAATTGTATATATTGATCGTCGTATTTATTATAAATATATATATATATATTTTTTTTGGCATTAATTACATACATTGACCGTTGTATTTAATTTGAATGTACTCCGTAGCGAAGTGCGGGTTTTCAGCTAGTCATTTATAAAGTAATAAAATACCAGTTATATTGATAAATCTAAAGTAAAATCATCGAGGATTTTCTTATGACCTCTGTATTAGCTGTTACATTGAAGTACACTAGAATAATTAATTCTGTTAAATTTTTTTAAATTACCTGAATCATAATTTTTGTGTTAAATATACATTATTTGAAAGGATAAGTAAATGATAATAAAAGCATAAAATTAACACTACTTTCTACTGGAAAGCAAAAATTGCGAAAAGAAAAGTATATATATACTTGCATTTAAAACTATGAAAGTTTAATTAATTACATCAGCAAAGCCAAATCCTCTGCATTTTTTAAGGCTCTAGAAAAAATGAAGACATATAATAGAAAATAAAGCCATCTTAAATGCCTCTAAAACTTTTATTTGGAAAATTTTAGCCTTCCGATTGCTTTTCTAAATCATTGGGAATCTAGCATGTAAAATACAGGACTTTTCTCCTTAAAATTGTCACCAGATATTGCGGTATGTTCTACTATATATAAATGGGTTCTACCTTGTATAAAAAATACTGATTTGCATAGCAATGATTATACTCCTGATTTGTTACACAGCAATTCAAATAGCCAACTGGACTGCTCGATGTTTAATTGTAAATGGTTGAACCAACGACTGTAACAGAAGTAACCGCAAAAAAAGTAAACCGCTAGTAAAAACAGCCACTCATTTTTCTGATTTGTGTCAATTGCATATATTTATCAATTATCATAAAAAAATTTATATGACAATGATAATCATTCGAATAATATTTCGTAATTAATGTTACCACCTGCCTTTCCAGTTAATGCGATTAAACTGGAAGAAATATCAGTAACATTAGCTTTTGAATCCCCCCTTTTTTTTCCTAGAGAAATGTTTAGATTTAAGGTGCAATAATTCTGTTCTTTGATCATGTAAAAAAGACTACTCTGTACCTTTTTCTTTACAGATACGAGGACAGCGGGTTTTAAGCTAATTATAAATATATCTAAAGTTCAAAAAAAGTCATTGGAGTTAATTATGTGTATGTGGGAGAGAGATAATCAGTTTCAATTCACTGCATGTAAAAGATTATTTGGAAATGTAATTCTGATCAAAAGGTACCCTAATGACACAAGTACTTACAAGTACTTGCTTAACACTTCTTTTGAGGTTCCAGAGGGAACCTTAAAAAAAGTGTTAAGTACTTGTAAAACCTGTACATTCTTTCCCTGGCCGCATTAAAAAAAGTATTAAATTTTCATTCAATTTATCGCTACTCTATATGTCACACCCCTATAACATCCCAATTTTTAAACTATGATGTATATGTCTTACAGCAATGTGTTTTAGGATTTATGTTTAATTTAATGAAATATAATTTTAGAGAACATTAGGGTAGCTTTTGATCAGAATAACATTTCCAAATAATCTTTTAGATGCAGTGAATTGAAACTGATATTATCTCTCTCCCACATAATTAACTCCAATGATTTTTTTTTTTTTTTAAACTTTAGATATATTTATAATTAGCTTAAAACCCACAGTACTCGTATCTATAAAGAAAAAGGTACAGGGTAGTCTCTTTTACATGATCAAAGATCAGTCTCATCTACGACAAGCAGCCAACGTCAGGAATATACAACTCTAATATATGAAAAAAAATCTTTCTCATTCTGCGCAAGTACCCTTGATCAATAATTTTTAAAATGTTAATTTCAGCGTGAATCTGTACATAGAAATAATCAATATTAATTCAATATAAACCTAAAAGGTCCTTTAAAAATTTACCACGAGATTTTAACATTTTCACTGAAAAGGGAAAACCTTGAATTCATTTTTAATCTCAACTTTAGAAACATTTCAAGCTTTTTTATCCCGAACATTTATTTTCGAACATTTTGCTAAAACATATAAATGAAATATTTCAGTCAAATCAGAATACTTTCTTTTGTTATTTCCCATAATTCTATTTTTCAATATATTATGTAAACCACACTGATTAGGATTGAATTTTAAATAAATTAGAAATGTCTCTAATTATGTTCAAGAATCCCCCTTCCACCCAATTGCGCAGAAAAACTTCAAAACCAAAATCAATACATCTCTAAAAGTTGCCACTTGAAATCTTGTTGCGTGCCCGCCTGCACCTCAGAATAAATGATTCCCCTGGGGTACGTCTATATGGGTTTTACTTTGTTGTCCAGCCGTTTTATTGCTACATTGTCGAGACTGCCATTATACTGAGGTCTATTACAATACCTGAAGATCCTTTCCAGGTAGCGGTGAACGAGGAGGTTGAAAAGCTATTTCCGACTCCACGGCGGCAAACTTCAATTGCTTCTCAGGTACGTGGTCTACCGGTCATCCATCAAGTACATACTGTAAACAAGATGTCAAATAGCACACAGGTCTATAGCGCCCATAAGTCCAAAAGAAGTCATTTGCTTCAGGTAGGTCTTTGTCGGAGAATAGTAAGCGAATAGGCTTTCAATGGTTGTCCATTCTCCTTATGTCACCAGGTACGTTTTATTGCTTTTAACATCGTTTGACTTCTATATTCAGGTGTGATTAAGCAGTAAAAAAGGAACACGAACTATCGGCTTTTTTGCTTTTACTAAGGAAACTATAGTAAGAAAAGATCGTGTTTTTTTTTTTTATAATGGGAAAAAAAACCCATTTCCACAAGCCCTCGGGTTAGGAAATTCTTATACGATATGAAACTTGCTCCTTCTTACTACTGACGCAAGACATTCTGCAGTATTTTTTCACAATTCCCGTGAATTAGCACGCACACAAATTAGAAAATGTTTTTTTTTTTAAAATTACAAATTTTATAATTATAAGATTCATTGAAAAATTTTAACCAACAATTAACCAATAGTTCTATTACATCTTCTTCACCTAGCACAATTTTTGCCTTATTTAACATGCATACTGTCGTCTGTAATTCAAATCATTGATAATTCTTCCCAATTTTATTGTTCAACGAAAAACATGTAACTCTACTTAAGTAACATCTATATATTTGAGTTGCTAAGCCAACTTTTTGGGCTGTCCATGAGAGAAAACTACTACCTCCATTTACATCATTTTGGTCTTAAACGAAAGATTGTAACCTGTAGATTTGTCAAATTTGGTTTTGTAACCACAATTTCGTTTAATTAGCAATGATTTACAATTAAAAATTGATTTCTGCGCATGCTCAATGGCACGTTTAACTCTGGCTTTAGAAACTCACTGTTTCTGCGCATTCCCAGTGACATGTTTTTTAATGATAAACACATTTATTCCGAGGAGTCTCTCTAGTTATCTGCCATTTATATTTTTATGATAATTATGTTTGTGAAATATAAGATTAAACCTGATGGAAATCGTTTATTTCGCGCTGTTTAATGCGCGATAATTTACAATAAAAAAAATTGCTTTCTGCACATACTCATAGACATTGTTAAATCTGGCTTTAGATACTCACTAAGCACTAGGCCGCTTAAACACATTAATTTGTTTCTGCGCATTATTATGATTTTCAACATCTGGCAATGATGTGTTGAGTATAATTTGTGTGTTAGTGCACTTATTTACTATCTAGCCGTCATGTTTTGAAGGGTACCAACTAGTTCTTTATAAAGTTCTCTCCCGAGTTGATTCTTTCTATGACGTGTAAGGTTCTGGCAAACATTGTATGTATAATCATTTAAAATCATTCATCATACGACTAAGGAATGAAAAAGGAGTATGCCAGTTCCTTGCTATATATACCTAAGATTGGTGAGAAAAGCATAATTTTTCAGAATTGCCCGTTAATTATCTATATATATAAAACAGTTCCGTAACTGACTCACTGACATACATCGCACAGACCAAACCGCTGGACCAAAAGGGCTGAAATTTTGCACGGCGATACTTCTTACGGTGTAGGGGTGCACTAAGATTTTTGAAAAATTCTTCTTAGATTTTCTTAAATTAAATTTTTAAGCTGTTTTTGTAACTTTTTTTAAGTTTGCATTTAAAATAACAATTTTAGGGCCATAAAATTTATATCACGAGAAAGATCATAAAAATTCCTTTAAAATGAAATTTTTTTCGAATCTTTACCTCCATTTTCTGATTTTTGGTGAATTTTTAAAGATTAATTCTTAGAATTTAATTTATTAAATGCTGATCACGTGATTACTTTTTCTGGTACTTTAAATAAATTTATCGTCACGCGCATAACAACTAAACAGACAAATAAATATTCTTTTTCTTTCTAATGCAGCAGACGATTGGATATTAATCAAAAAAATAAATATCCCTTATGATTTTTTATAAATATATATATTACATGAATTATATACATTGATCGTCCCATTTATTTTAAATATATATATATTTTTTTTTGGCATTAATTGCATACATTGACCGTTGTATTTAATATGAATGTACTCCGTAGCGAAGCGCGGGTTTTCAGCTAGTCTTTTAATATATTTGTACGAAATGAATTTTTGCATAATATTTTACAAGTGAAATAACCTTTGAGGCAAAACAATGTGCAACTTAATAGCTTTCGTTTTTCGTTCGGAGGTATTCTTGATATCTTCATACACGCTGGAATTGTAAAATTTTTGAATGAAATATACATAACAACGAATGCTTATTTAAATAATATGCTCTTTTCCCCTAATCTAGAATGTTAGAACTACAAATGTCTATGATCAATAGCCTATGCATATGTATTTATGCTAAGCAGTGGCGAACGATCTTGATAAAATGGCATCATTTGCGTTTATTTCTTTGCTCTTTTTTTTTCTACTTCTCCCATTCTGAATAAAGCTGGAGAAAGAAAAAAGGTGTTGTCGGTGTGCTTATTATTAAGAGAATGAAGACACAAGACTGAAGATAACTATCTCCGGTGTTTATCATTCTAAATCTCTTCAATCAGGTAATATCACTAGCTAATGCTTTTAGCAAGTCATTCAGTACAGTGTTAATATTGAGTTCCTCTCTGTGCGGTTGTTATCACTTTTACTTGTTCGAAAGGAACAGGCGATGTATAAATAGATTCTCTGGGAAAAGGAATGTAAATAGTTAACCTTACTGAATCGGGGAATGTTGGTTTTCTAAACCTAAGCTGATTCTGTGATGCAACCAAGATTATTTCCTGGGGGAGAGGGGGGGGGGAGACTAAAGCAAATCCTACAGTACCTTAAAGTACCAGAAAAGAAATCACGTGATCAGCATTTAATAAATTAAATTCTAAAAATGAATCTTTAAAAATTCACCAAAAATCAGAAAATGGAGGTAAAGATTCGAAAAAGATTTCATTTTAAAGGAATTTGTATGATCTTTCTTGTGATATAAATTTTATAACCCTCAAATTATTATTTTAAATGCAAACTTAAAAAACATTACAAAAACAGCTTAAAAATTTAATTTTTAAAAAAATCTAAGAAGAATTTTTCAAAAATCTTTCTTAGTGCACCCCTACACCATAAGAAGAATCGCCATGCAACATTTCAGCCCTTTAGGTCCAGCGGTTTGGTCTATGCGTTGTATGTCAGTCAGTCAGTGAGTCAGTCAGTTACGGAACTGTTTTATATATATAGATTAAGGATCTTCGTAAAGAAAAAGGTAAAAGCAGCACAAAAAGTTCAACGCAGGGAGGAAGTTCAGATATAGTATGTATTCCATAAGGTTCAAAACTTGAAGGTTCCTCTTATTCCTTGAGGTTTACAAGTTGAATTAATGTGTTATGAATAGTACTAAGGGTTTATTGAACTATTTTATTAAAGAACGAAAACTTGCGAAATATGATTGCTGTAATTCTGGTTTAACGAATTACCAAATAATTTAGTGGTAAAAAACTTAAACTGAATTTGTTGTTTTAAAACGACTGATTTATCTTACCAAAAGACAAAAGTAGAATAAATCGATTTCAATTAGTACAGTTGATACAAATTAAAAGGGCAAACATTCAGAAAAAAAAAAAATAAATAAAAGACATGGAAATTATACGTCCTAAAAATGATTTCCCTTATTTATAGAATAAATACCATTTAATCATTATCCAACAGAGCTGACAAATATGGTCAGATTGACATATTTTCAAGAGTGCCTCGAAAACCTCTGCTAAGAAGGTGTATTAAAAATTAATTAAGCCTAAAACGTAGAGAATTTGATTAATTTTCACGAAAGACACAAATTCAGGTTAAGAATAAACTTCGATAAAACTTGCCCTTCCTGTTAACAATGCCGAATATGTATAAAACACTTGTTTTTTTTAGCAAACTAAGAGCCGTAAAAACCAAATATGCGGCGATATCAGTCAAAGATAATAGATCAAACATCTTGGACCCGCTAATGGAAGGTTTCAAAGTAAATAGGATATAGACTATTCTAAACATCCATTCTCTCTCCAAATGATAGTATTCGCACGTTCTCCTAAAAGACCCCCTTTAAGAACGCTTAATGGAAGGAACTGAAAATAGCCCTGCCGAAGAGGCATCTACTGCTAAGCTCGGTTCTGCCATTGTTGCTGTTATTATCGTGATTTCATATGGCATTACTGGGGAGGTTCTTACCTTACAGTCGATGAACTGTAAATGATGCGAGAGGCTGGGATATTTATTTCACCGTGTTCTGAAGATTTACTTTATGTAATTTATATAAGAGGAAGCGAAGCCTTTGACAGAAGCTGGCTACTCTCATAGAAGTCCCTGATATTGAAATTGTTTCAAACTGTACTCCGCGGTCTATGACCCGCCAGAAACTTATGTTCATTAAACAAACGAAAGAAAATGCATAATCCTCCCTGATGGGATTTTCATTGCATCTGATGGTATCACGAGAGAGAGAGAGAGCTCAGCCCGTTAAATAACTTCGCAGCATTAAGGTTTTCGCAGATCTCGTTTCGTTGCCGTCCAGATTTCCGATGTTTAATGGTCAATTAATCATTGATGACTACGGCAATAATTTGTTGACAAGTATGGCCTTTAGTCCGTGGTCCCACACAATATTTATAGGATCATCTCGGAAGATTTGCAGTTTCATGTTAATCAAAGGGGTCGTATAATTAATACATAAGGGTACGTAAGTTTCGCATAAAAAATATCGAAACAAAAAATTACAATATATAAAATTTTTCATTTTTTCGCAAATACACACACACACACACATATATATATATATATATATATATATGTGTGTGTGTGTGTGTGTAATATACCCATTACATCACGTCCTTAAATTATAACCTTCAAGGGCAAACTAGCTCATATTTACATGGCGGGAGCTAGACTCAACCTGAAAGGAATCTATATATATATAAAACGCGTAGGTATGCGGCACAAAAATAGATGATATTTCTACACTCCGAATGGCAACGGCTGCAACTATTGGATGTAAACATTAGCGGCCATCTGCAATTTAAAACCGTGTGTGTGTAGTGGTGACATTTGTTACAACCGCTGATCTTAAGAGAAGAAATTTTCCCAATAATTTATTTTTTGATATGATTAAGAAGAGATATCTAATTATGAACAAAAGTACCTACAGAGAGTGATGCAATTTTTAAAATCATTGGTGTTGGGTTTCTCATCTTTAACTCTGTTCAGAAGTAACGGAAATTCACATTTTTTAATCCCAATGTTTTAGAATCAGCCTTATAGTGAATTTAGCAATGATTATAAATTTTTTGCCTGAGCTCCCACTACCCCTTAACCCCCTTAACAACGTATATTTATCATGACAGGTAATGGTACGATTCCTTACATATGTTACTTTCAGTTGAGTTGTTTTGCAAAAGATAATATAAAACTAAAAGCGACCATGCTGGTCGCGCAGCGGCTAGTAAAATTAAATTTGGAAGGAGTCGGGCCGAATCGTTTATTGGAGCGACAAGAGTACATCCGTTCATTCCAGAAGAACGACTCGGAATAATATCACCTTTCAACATTAAACGCGGGAGGTGAGAGGAACATGTAACTATTATTTGTAGTGTCAGCGGAATTAGGGGCTTCCGATGCTAACCCACTCCTGAATCCTAACATATACACGTGTAGAAATGCAAAGGCATGCGATTCATGGGAAGTTCTGTGACTATGGGTTTTAAAGCCATAAATTAATATTACTGGGGATTGGATTTAGGAAAGGGAACTTAAATGCTAAAATGGAGGGCATACTATTTAATATATATATATATATATATATATATATATATATATATTCAAAAATTTCTCATTCATTGAAAGAAATTCACAATTTTACTTACTTGGCTAGGTAAGTATCAAAATTCTTAGTAAGCTAACATTGTAGTTAGCTTACTAAGTCACTTGTGTTTAACTTGTGTTAAAAGCTAACATTGTAGTTGTCTCCTAATTCTCTTCCTTAAGTCTTTATCAATCAGTATAATAAGCAAATTTCGAGCGTGAGATTTCTCGGTTAAAGACCGTGGATGGTTTTAAATAAGCAATTACGTTAATAAATTATTACTATTATTACCTTATTTCTCTTAAAACTTTTTCTCTCTCTTTCCCCCCCCCCCCCTCCTAATCTCGCACAGTAGGCAAGGTTCTGGCAGGCAATCCTTTTTTTCAATTCCTACTATTAGTTCACACTCAAATTTTTCTTTGTTGACCTAAGTAGGAATTGACTTAAAATTTTTTTTTATATATTACTTGTTTTTAATACTATCATACTGAAATTCAGTTACAATCCCTGTACACGAAAAACACGTCCCTCAGTTTCCCATTATGTTACGATGAACAAACTCGAACATGCCTTTTTCCTCAATACATGTATTTTTTTAAAGTGAAATGCCTTTTTCCTCAATACATGTATTTTTTAAAGTGAAATGCCCTTTTCCTCAATACATGTATTTTTTAAAAGTGAAATGCTTTTTTCCTCAATACATGTATTTTTTAAAGTGAAATGCCTTTTTCCTCAATACATGTATTTTTTTAAAGTGAATACAATATCGTTGAACTCGGGGCATCTGCGAAGCTTAATTTAACCTTAATAACGACAAAACTGCGATTGAACACAGGCCCGGACTTGGAGACCCAGGGCCCCTAGGCATTTGACATTTGCCACCCCCCCCCCCATCTCGAAGCTATTTTGGAAACTTAACAAATTAAATGCACTAGTACAGAACATATAATTTTTAATCGACTTTATTAAACATCAGAATAATGCAGTCTATGTTACTATAGTTACGTTATTCTATAAAATTTACAGAATCATACGACGAACTTTCTGTGCAAAAGAACGAATGACGTCATCATAGTCAATTGACTGCATTATTTCTGACTCTATGTACATTACAGAGAGTGGATTGAGCCTGTTCTCTCCTATGTTAGATCTTAAGTAATTCTTTACTCTCTTTAGCGCTGAAAACGACCGTTCTGCTGAGCAGTTTGACGCTGGTGTACACAACGGCTTTCGGAGCTCAATTCCTACGCTTGGATAAATGTCCAAAAAGCCTTTTTCCGATAAGTAAGCGTCCTGTTTTGGCAAAATGTAGTAAAAATATTTATTACTAGCTGAAAACCCGCGCTTCGCTACGGAGTACATTCAAATTAAATACAACGGTCAATGTATGCAATTAATGCCAAAATAATAAGTATATATATTTATAATAAATGCGACGATCAATGTATACAATTGATGTAAAAAAAATAAATATATATATATATATTTATAAAAAAATCGTAAGGGATATTTATCTTTTTTGAATAATATCCAATCGTCTGCTGCATTAGAAAGAAAAAGAATATTTTTTCGTCTATTTAGTTGTTATCCACGTGACGATAAATTTATTTAAAGTACCAGAAAAAGAAATCACGTGATCAGCATTTAATAAATTAAATTCTAAAAATGAATCTTTAAAAATTCACCAAAAATCAGGAAATGGAGGTAAAAATTCGAAAAAAATTTCATTTTGAAGGAATTTTTAGGATCTTTCTCGTGATACAAATTTTATAACCCTCAAATTATTATTTTAAATTCAAACTTTAAAAAAAGGTACAAAAACAGCTTAAAAATTTAATTTAACAAAATCTAAGAAGAATTTTTCAAAAATCTCTTTTAGTGCACCCCTACACTATAAGAAGAATCGCCATGCAAAATTTCAGCCCTTTAGGTCCAGCAGTTTGGTCTGTGCGTTGTATGTCAGTGAGTCAGTTACGGAACTGTTTTATATATATACATAATATTATTTTCGATAAAGCTTTTTTATAAGGCAAGCCAGGCTTTTGAGCTAATGTAAAGCCACCGGGGCCTTGTAGGCCTAAGCAGAAATCCGGCACTGATTGAACAGCTGTGGAGAAGCGCACACGCGAACTTAAAAAAAAAAAAGAAAAAAGAGAAGTCATAGAAAATTAACCACAATCTCCGAGCCCTCCGCGCCGTTTGTATTCCTGGCTGGCAAGAATTCGTCTCCAGGCAAAAGATGAAATAATTCGCTGCGACGGGGAAATGCCTTGTTTCTTGACCTTTGATTGGATAACGTGAATGCCAGTCGCTCTAAAACAAGAGGTGAGGGTTATTAGAACAGCCCCTTGCTGCGGGGTGTCCACCTCGGTACAGTTCAGAAGCGTGAGGATGTTTTCAGTGTTCTTTTTTTCCACTGCCGTTGTTCTGGCAACATTGTATATGGACTCGGAACACGCTTCCATGAATGGGCATGCTAATTCGGTTTTAATTTGCATCCTTTCCTCGAAAAATAATGCGTGGCCTTACATTCATATTAATCAGGGTCAAGGGTACGTCGTTACGTGTTTCGGTATTAAAATGGGAGAAATGAGATTGCCACAGAGATAAAGGGTTTACGTAAGTTCTGAAATCTCATTTTTTGAAAAGGGAATTGAACGACGATAAGTGGCAAGTGGTTGATTGTCGGATTCAGAGGCAAGTATGAGATGTGTGACATTATTTTCCATCGTGGATAAGTCGGCCAGGTTTAATTTGAGGACAAAGCATCCAGAAGTCCTCGGATTCAAGGGTCATTTGAGGACAAAGAGCAAATAACAAAAAATGTCGAATATTTACTGATAAATTGATTTTGAACATATATCCATTCTTTGTGTAGTGTGAATGTATTTGTTCTTAAATTTATCTAAATATAATCACTTGTAAAGCTAGTGCTCAGGAGGAGGTTTAAGACCAATACAAGTATTACATTGACATACAAGACCAATACAAGTTATTTTCCATCGCGGATAAGTCGGCCAGATTTAATTTGAGGACAAAGCATCCAGAAGTCCTCTGATTCAAGGGTCATTTGAGGACAAAGAGCAAATAACAAAAAATGTCGAATATTTACCGATAAATTGATTTTGAACATATATCCATTCTTTGTGTAGTGTGAATGTATTTGTTCTTATATTTATCTAAATGTAATAACTTGTAAAGCTAGTAGTGCCCAGGAGGAGGTTTAAGACCAATACAAGTATTACATTGACATACAAGACCAATACAAGTTATTTTCCATCGCGGATAAGTCGGCCAGATTTAATTTGAGGACAAAGCATCCAGAAGTCCTCGGATTCAAGGGTCATTTGAGGACAAAGAGTAAATAGCAAAAAATGTCGAATATTTACCGATAAATTGATTTTGAACATATATCCATTCTTTGTGTAGTGTGAATGTATTTGTTCTTATATTTATCTAAATGTAATAACTTGTAAAGCTAGTCACAGAGGAGGAGGTTTAAGACCAATACAAGTATTGTTAATAACTTATAAAATACTTGTCATTTGATAAACAAAATAATGGCTTGTATTTTTTAACTATAACTTATTTGAACTCATATCATGTCCTGAAAGAGCTTTTCGTCTTCAGTCACAGGAGTCAAAATTTAAGGACCATTTGGCCTCTTCATCCGATGGAATGAACTTCTAAAAATCTAGTAAATAGCTCATAAGTTACTTTTAGCTTTTCAAATCCCATCATTTCTTTAAATGTTCCTTAAATCATACCCAGTTTACCTTCCACGTCATTTGAAAAACTTTCCCTTTAATTTTTCAGTTTGTGTTTGAAATGCTTAGCATCTTTTAAGCTGAAAGCAAAAATTAACGTAAAAAAGAGTTTAATGTTTTTACTATATAAAGAAGAAAAAAATTAATACATAGGATTTCGATGCTCAGTTTTTCATAGATAATAGCTTAGCCGAAAAAATAGAAACCTTTGCTTATTTATGATATTTAATTAATGTCTGTTATGTAGTTTCTCTCGATATGTCTAAGAATACACATTATGGTGTGTTCAGGATAGAATTACAGAAAACAATTTTTCTTTCATCCTTTTCTAAAGTAGTTTAAACTTCCGTATTCTGCATTAATTCATTTCTTCTATTCTGGATAATTTGCCTGTTAGGACGTAGAAATCCTTCACCCTCAAACTTGATTCACATAATAGTGCAATTTGTACAATTAAATATTTACTAGATTTTTAGAATTAAATTGTATTTTATTTCTCGTATGGTTTGTTTCGGTAATGATGCACTGAATAAAAGAGAAACCGTTTTACAATTTTAAAAATACCATTAACAAGCTATGGAAAACATTTCCATTATTTTCTGTACATTTTTTTTATACTTTTAAACCATTAAATTTTCTTCTATATTGTCTTTTTTTCTAGTTAATTTCAATACTACCTGAAATTGAGTTTCATATTTTCTGTATTTCTTAAATTGGTCAAAGATTCGTTCCATCAGCGTCTAAAATGCTTCAGTTTAAATTTGGTATTTATGGCTAAATGTCAGTAAATCACTGAGAGAATACTTTGAGAAGAGAGAGATTTTAATTGCATTTGTCATGACTTCATAAAGGAGGACATTAAATGGCAAACTTCATACACGAGATTTTTTTTTGTTTTGCTTTTAGTAACTAAAGAAAATGCGCTGTATGATTTGTCAGGTGAGATCTGATTCTGTTTAGAACTCGATAAGGAAATCAAAAATATTTTCAGGGTGATTTAAAGTAACTAGCCACTTGTACTGATTTTTAAGGCTACCAAAAAGTTATCACGTTACATTAAAACTTTCCAATAAAAACTTTTAAGTATGTTCAGAATTACATGGCTGAAAAAGCGTAGCAAAAAATAATATATTTGTTTAATCTAATCTTTAGTGATCTATGAGTAGGGAAAAAATTTTTTAGTTAATGTTAACTGGACCTTTAAGATGTTTACAATTGAAAAAAAGTTTGCAATCTATAAACACACATACACACGTGCTTGCTTGTGTGTGCGACATTTCACTTGACAGTTTATATATATATATATATATATATATATATATATATATATATATATATATATATACAGGGTGTCCATAATTAAAGTCCCACTTTCAAAAGGCTGTAAAAAAAGAACCACTGGTCAGAATGACTTCAAATTTGAACCGAATATACTGGAAAAAGGGGGAAACGATTTGACATAATAAGAAAAGTTCCAAAATGTATGAATAGATGGCGCTGTAACATTTTGGAACTCTTTTTTTTTATTATTCCAAATCGTTTCCCCCTTCTTCCAGTATATTCAGTTCAAATGTGAAGTCATTCTGACCAGTGGTTCTTTTTTTGCAGCCTTTTGAAAGTGGGACTTTTATTATGGACACCCTGTATATATATATATATATATATATATATATATATATATATATATATATATATATATATATATATATATATATATATATATATTCCGAATATATATATATATATATATATATATATATATATTTATATATATCTACATCTATATCTATATCTATATATATATAATATATATATATATATATATATATAATACACGCAGTAATAAAATACATGTTATAGGGCACACACTTCATGATTATCAAAGTCGATAGCTATAATTCTAAGTAGTGATATGTTATCAGAAAAAATCTGAAAATCTCTTACTTATAAATATGCGATGCTTTGTTAAAACAAGCGTTTTCCCTCCTGAATAAAAGCTTTTATGTCTCAGAATATCAATAGCCTTTCATTTCCATAAATGAAGCTCTCGTAACAAAATTGAGCGAGCCAGGTGAGAAAGTTTCGTGACAATCAACGGGAAGCATAACTAAACGGAAGTTCAACTTGTTGAATCCCAAACGAGGCACGAAGCTGGGTACAACAGACGGTGATTCATGATTTGCGAGACTTCTAGAGTGATCCTTCCCTATCCTCTCCTCCCGCGTTCCGAAGGGCAAGCAGGTATTGACAGACGTTTATTTCCTTTCCAAGGAAAAAGTCAAAGTGATATATCTGCAAGTTGAGAGCACGGAGGAATGAAAGTGTTTATCTGCGATACTAGTCCTGTCTAGTAACTGATTTTTAAGGATATAGAGTGCCGAATAAGGATTAAGGCTGTACATCATTTTACCTCGCAGATCTTCAATCCTCGTGTCAGGCTATGAGAAAAAAAAATTTTTTTTCTCGTTACTCATTAGCTAAATCGAAATTTCGAATCCTATTTTTAGTATCTAAATGCTTTACCTTTAGCTTACGGGGCCCATTTTCCCCACTTTAGAATGGCCATTAAGGTGGTTATATATATATATATATATATATATATATATATATATATATATATATATATATATATATATATATATATATATATATATGTATATATATATATATATATATATATATATATATATATATATATATAAATATAAATATATATATATAAATATATATATATATATATATATATATATATATATATATATATATATATAAATATATATAAATATATATATGTATAAATATATATATATATAAATATATATATGTATAAATATATATATATATAAATATATATATGTATAATATATATATATATATATATATATATATACATATATCTTGGGCCCGTATTCTTGGGATACATGCTATCCCACTCCGTAAGGAAAAGGTTAAATGCAGTGTATGTGCTTTTGAGTTATCTCTTTTAAAACACTTATATTTTTTCATAGCATGACTTAAATTTTTGAGAAAGGCATATGTCCTGCCCAATTACTATAATAAGAACATCGAATTTTTCTAAGTATGATTCCAGTTTTGCAGTAAGTCATATATCCTATATAAAATTAACAACTCAAAATTTAAACAAATATTCTGAACGCCTTCTCATATATGCTAAAACGTATAATTAAAATATGCATTTGCTAATGAATTATTGAAAAACACTTTACGTTTTAAATTAATAATTCTCTCAGCTTTCTTAGAGGAGTTTATCAGAATTTCTTTTAACTTTAGGTACACGCGTATCAGGAATCTCTTAATTTAGCTGCGCTTTCAGCTTTAAGTCATCATAAGTAAGAGCGACTGTTCTTTTTTCCCCTTCGCCCCTACCCCCTTTATGTATTTTCCTCCTCGAAGCATCCAAGTTTTCAGCCAATGTCACAATTGTTCCCTCGATGTTCCAAATGTCCATTCTCTCTTTTCAATTGTCCTCCCTTTACTGTTCAATGTACCCGCTTTATCGTTTCGCAGTACTCTTTCAACTTCTTAAGTTAATTACATGAAACCTCTATTGCGAAAGAGTAGGAGGAACTTTATTTGAAATTTTATGGGCATTTATTGAGGCAAACCCCGATGGCTTAGTGCCCATTACAGGTAGGAGTTGGAATTAAGTCCTACCAAGGCTGAATGACTTTGAGTTTGAGTAAGCCCAAACCTCATAAGTTGAAACTTAGTCTGTTGCAGTTTGTGTAAACTAAAGTGTTTTGAAGCGAATGCAAAATAAATTATTCCCTACTAATTAAATATTTTTTACATAAATGTTCATTTATGTACGCTTTTCGAGTTTGAGTCTATTCTATTTTCTGAATTCAGCTGCTACTGCTTGATCCCGCCATAGAACCTAAGCTTTGTCTACCTTCTTGAACATGCGTGTCATATGTCATTCCCTAGTTTTAAGAAGGCCTGGCGATGGCCAAATGGTCCATCACCTGGCATTCTTAATAGGGCACCGGCTTTCGGTTCAGATCCTATGGGTTCGAATCTCACTGTTGGTATGGATGTTTGTAGCCGTTCGGAATCGGCTTTAAACTGTAGGTCCCGGTCTAATTAGCCCTCGCGTAGCAAAAAGTTGACCGGGGCACTCCAAATCAAACCAGACATAAAAAAACTAGGGAAAATTTTTGAAGTGATAGTTTCCACAGTTAGAGTATACGCATTTTGAAACTATGTTGTATAAATGTATGTAATTTCACGATTCTCTTTCAATAGCTATAAACTTTTAAAAGACTTGACTCAAAATGAAACTTAGCCATGGATATGTACTTTTATCTTCAGTAAAGCATATGCTATTTCACTGAATCATTGCACTGAACGCGACTTCACGTATTAGCTATTTTTTTCCCTTATCTTTCAGCGTACGCTACGCCGCATTCCATTGTGTTCGCCACAGTGTCTTCCCCCCCCCCTTCTATTTTCCGCTCTCTCATTCACAAAGCTCTTCGCAAAGACAAAATGAATTGCAGCTATTTGCAATGAACTTCATGTGAAAACCTTGTCGCATCTTCCAAGGCAGCATGCGTGCCTTGTGATATAAAGTTTCATACGGCAGAACCCGGCCTCCGAAAACCCGCTCATCCTTTTAAATCGTCACACGCTCATGGGACTCGTTCTGGGTGTTTTAATTTGGTTCGAAAGGAGTCGAGCGTTAAATTAGATGGAGTAGATATCTAAATGTTTATTTTCGTGAAAGAAAGTGAACGTCCCACAATGTCTCCAATAACTTATGTTTACCTTTTCTTTACGGGGTGGGATAGTACGTATCCCAAGAATACGGGCCCAAGAATGAATATATATATATATATATATATATATA
>OU015495.1:202560350-202592850 GCA_907164885.2 Dolomedes plantarius
TAAAAAATTAAAGCTAATTTTCGTATACGAAACTCCATTTCTAATTTATATGCGAATCCCATTAAAGGAAAGTTAATAACAAAAATGAATTAATATGAAAGATGCATTGAGTACTACATACTTTTAAAAGAGCAATAATCCAGACAGTGGTTATAATGATCACAGTTACATTTTTTATTTATTCAGTTCACTAAAAACTTAATCAGGGACCTTTTCCGCGAATTGAAGTCCCTGACATATTGTTTCAAATGCCAAAAATTGGGAGATTTTATTCTAAAGTGGTATAAAATGTCCCAATCTGTCTTGAAAAAAATTTCGGTATATAGAGATTTTTTCGATATATAGAAACAATTTTTCTATGTAATGAACATGGAGATATGCTAAGAGTTCGATTTATAGAAAATTTCGATATGTGGAAGTTCGATATATGGAGGTTCGACTGTAGTAAATGCTAAGAAATACTTTCGGTTTGTAAAATTGGAAATGCAACAAAAGCAATGCAGCAACAAAATTTTATTTCGGCTTGCTTCCAGTGGCTGCAATAATGCAAAAAAAGAAAATTTCTTTAAAGTCACACATATTATTGCTTGTCATAAGGAGTTTTTTTTTGCAAGTATACATCTTAAAGCCAAACAAATAAATTTAAACTCTTTCGCGCAGCGATTAACCGTAGTAATATGTTGGGAATGTCTCTCGGTTTGAACGGAATCGTCTGCCCACGTTCAGTCCTAGCCATAGTTTTTTTCGCTTGTTAATCTGATCTAAAATTTTGATCTTTACAAGTTTTACTAGCATACTAATTTAACTGTAGGACCACAAACAAATAATATATTTCTACTTTCATAAGAAGTCATTTTAAGCTAGTTCCTGTGTTAATATAAATGTCACATTTTCTTTTTGTGCTTTTGAATTTTATTTGTCAATTCTTTTCTACAACTTTATAAATACTTTAGATGATAAACTGTGAACTGGAATAGAGTTCAGTTTTCTTCTAAACTATGAAAAAGCATTACAGAAGTTTTTTCCCCTTTCCAGCTGATTCCTTTATTTTTTTCATACCTTCAAGTATTTGATTTTACACAATTTCGAAGAGATTGTATATATATAGGTATCATAGAATTTTATTTTTTTTTTTTTTGTTTGCTATTATAACTACGATGTTGGGATCACTGGAAAAACAGTTCGTAATTAGAAAACAAGTAATATATATATATATATATATATATATATATATATATATATATATATATATATATATATAATTTTAAAGTCAATTCCTACTTAGGTCAACAAAGAAAAATTTGAGTGTGAACTAATAGTAGGAATTGAAAAAAAAAGGATTGCCTGCCAGAACCTTGCCTACTGTGCGAGATTAGGAGGGGGGGAAAGAGAGAGAAAAAGTTTGTCAGGTTGGGGATTCGATCTCGCAATCTACAGGACGGGAGGAGCCCGCGCTACCGCAGTGCTACCGTTTACAGAGTAAGAAAGAAGGAAGGGGAAATTACTATTCAAGAGCAAAAGACCCTCTAGGTCTAAAACTAAAATCGATTAATTAAATTTAATTAATGAATTAATATTTGAAAAAAACTGTATTAACATCAAGTGTCATCCACTACAAGTTTAAAAAAATGTATTTGAACTTGAGTGGATGAATAAAAAGTACTTTTATTACCGATTGAAAATTTGAACAAGATATATATATAGAGAGAGTGTGAACTAATAGTAGGAATTGAAAAAAAATAAAAAATACTTCCAACTAGCTATTCCTGGATACCGCACCGAAACAAATCAGCTGAAATAGATTAAGATTTATTAGCTAGAGATTCGTCTTCCGAAACAGGCAAGACAGATTAGCCGTTTAAACTTACATAGTTCTATGGCACTAATAAACCTGAAAATTAACAAGGACCTCATGACGCGATTCCCATTGAGAAAATCTTTATATTTTTTTTTTCAAATATCTCGTGCATTACGTCACCGTTTAATACAGTGCCTCTCAAACGCAGTCTCGTATACAAAATATGAAAGGTCGAAGGTAAGTCTACAATGAACAATGTCCTGCGGTGTGCAACTAACTCCTCATGACGTATTGGGTAGGGGCAGAATAGGTTAGCTTAATGATGAATGACGTTTTAGGTAATATTGCAAACACTAATGAGTGATTTTTTTTCCAAACTTCGAATAGACAAGATTAACAGCAATTATTACTGTCATTTAAAATTTTTGTTTCTCCAAAAATCCCAAAGTACTTTTTTTTTTTAAATGGAACAAAGATAAAAATTTTTTCAATATTTAAACACCTTTATTTTAAGTACAGACAAAATTTTTGCATTCTTCTTCATTAGATATTTAATATTAACCTTTAGCTTACGGGAAATTTCACACCCCCTTTGTAAGGTCGAACATTAAGGGAGTTATATATACTATATATATATACACATATATATATATATATATATATATATATATATATATATATATATATATATATATAGAGAGAGAGAGAGAGAGAGAGAGAGATTGATAGATAGATATGTATATGTATACTATATATATATATATATATATATATATATATATATATATATATATATATATATATATATATATATTCTTGGGATACATGCTATCCCACCCCGTAAGGAAAAGGTTAAAAGGTGGTAGGATTAGAAATACATGCGTAACTTAAAAATAATCACTGTTCAATATAGAAAAAAAAATGCACATATAGCCCAGCTACGGAGAAATAATTTGATATTTTAAAAGTTATTTCTGTGGCATTATGGCAGATGTTGATAAGTCATTTTTTCATGTTTTCGGCAAATTTAAAAAAGTAACTTTTGTTGTGAAATATAAAATCGCTCAATTAAATATTTGAATCCAAATATTCTTTAGTTAATAACTCACATTCAACCTCAAATATATGGCTGGTCTTCAATGAAAATTTTCAATTAGGGACTAAAACATTCAATTAGGGGCCAAGTAATACCTCTTTTATGCATAACAGCATTTGTCAATACGAATAACTTAGTATTATTTCATAATTCCCCTATCAGCTTTTGCCACATTAAAGAAGCAATTTTAAGAGTGACATCTGTATATTTAAGTTGCTAAGCCGACTTTTTGGGCAGTCCGTGAGAGAAAACTGCTCCATCAATTTACTTCATTTTGGTCTTAAACTTGATTGCAATCTGTTGATTTGTCAAATTTGGTTTTTGTAACCACAATTTCTATTAATTAGCAATAATTTACAATTAAAAATTGATTTCTGCGCATGCTCAGTGGCATGTTTAAATGCCTTTAGAAACTCACTGTTTCTGCGCATGCTCAGTGACATGTTTTAATGATTAACACGTTTATTCCGAGGAGTCTCTCTAGATGTCTCTCTGCCATTTTTATTTTTATGATAATTATGTTTGTGAAATAAAAGATTAAACCTGACGGAAATTGTTTATTCTGCGCTGTTGAGTTAGCGAAAATTTCCAATTATAAAAATTGCTTTCTGCGCATGGTCAGGGACATTTTAAAATCTTGCTTTAGATATTCACTAAGCACGAGGTCGCTTAAACATATTAATTTGTTTCTGCGCATTATTATGATTTTCAACATTTGGCAATGATGTGTTGAGTATAATTTGTCTGTCAGTATTATTTACTATCTAGCCGTCATGTTTTGACGGGTACCAACTAGTTAACTTAAAACATAAAATTGACTTTTTCAGACATATCAACATCTGCCATAACGCCACTGATTTTTATTACAGTTTTTATAAAACTCATTGGCAGGTGTGAATTCAATTTAAAATATCTGACCAAGGGTAAAAAAAAAAAAAATATTGTTATCATTCCAAAAGTCCGAATTAATTTTAAATTTGCTGTTTAATTATCGAACAAGGCTGCTAAAATGCCTTCAAAATTCAAACTATAAATAAACTGCTGTATACAATATCAATAACTCATAAGATGATATTGCTTTTTTTGGTCAGTTCTTGTTCTGGTTCCTCATTCTTTCGGGAAAGGACCCGCCTCAAAAATGCACGCAAAATATGGCTTTCATTAGCTATCATTTTACTAGAATATATTATACAAAATAAGATGTTTGGAACTTCATTAAAACGCTTCCCCCCCCCCCATGAAAGAAGAATGGAAGGAAATGAAAATATGTAATTTCCCACGGTTTATTTGCTGATTTCATTTAATCGCCAATCTTGGCAGTATTCTTTGGGGTCATCGCCAGCAAGTTTATAAAAAAAAATAATTAAATATATATAAAGTAATTACTGTTGGTAAATAATTATACAGAGACCTCTAAAAATAATTCTGCCTGATTGACAAAGGAAGACGTTTTCTTAAGTAAATAGGTTTTAAAGCTAGTTAGGGCCGGGAATATATGTAATTACGTCCTGTAACATAAAGGTAGGATATTTTTGGATAATCTTCGTAACTCGAGTAAAATGGCTAGCAAAAAAAATAAATAATAATAATAATAATAATAACTCTACAAACATTTAATTATGGTTAAACTCGTAGTAATTAGTAGAGATGATCAAAGTGTACTTGAGACATGCGACATCTTTCGTTAAATGTCTTAACTAGTGATCTTAATTATTTTTACATAGCAACACAACTGCTCTTTCCCATATTTGACTGGAAACTAATTTATTTAGAGCAAATACAGAAAATAACTAGACCTAGTTTCTAGGAAAGAACTCCAACTTTTAAGCTAAATATCTCGAAAGTATTTAAATGGGCATGCATTTTTGGAAACTTTAGAACCGATTTACTCATCTGATTATCTTCGAAACATATGGTACTTTAGTCTTCGAACCCCAGAATATAGAATGCATTTTCATTTCTGTGGTCGTTTATACATTTCGTTTAGAAATTTGCTCAGATCGAAACGCAAATAATTTTTTTGCAAACTGTCCCTTCAGTGGAAAGAAGGGTCTTCCCCGCTTAAGGCTGCTATGTACTAAGAAAAAAATTCGTATTTCCCTTTTCCTCTTCTTGCAGACTCTTGTGGTGGGAGGAGTCCAGTTGACAGTTCGAGAATTCCACCCCCTTAGGATTGACATTTTGAGGGATTGTAATGGTTCTCTCTCTATAGGGGGGGGGTTAAGCGCTGCCCCCAAATGTTTATTTAAAATATATTTTTGTCACCTATTTACAGGTACATAAATGCTGATAATCCAATAAAATTGGTACTGTCAGATAGCCTGAACTTTTCTGCAAAGCGCTACCGGATTCATTTTATAAATTTCGTCCACCGAAGGAATTTATGAGCGTTTAAAACACACTATACCAGATTTTTTCCCGAATAATTTAAATTTTAAAATATTAATTGCATTTTAAAAACAAAAACAAAAAAGGTACACAAATGTAAAATTTCTATCTCTATGACGGAGTACAATTTAAAAAAAAAAAATCTTTGATTCCATGTCGGCAATGCGTGGACAAATTGTATCCATAGGTTAACATTGAGGTGAGCGAATCCAATGGGGTTAGTACATAGCAACCTTAAGAATTCCACCAATTAATTCTCACTTTTTTTACCGCGTTTTGCATTAAACGAAAATTCAGCATTAGGCGAAAATTCAGCATTAGGCGAAAATTTGCATTAGACGAAAATTCAGTATAAAATAAGAGTTTTCTGTCAAACACAATTTTCAGCAAAATTGTTCGCATTCAGATAACTACGCAAAATAACTGCAAATGGAATGTAAAAATGCCCGCTGAAATACAGAATTTCGAACTAAATCTTGAAATCTATTACTTTCCATCTATTACTTTTAAAAATAAATGTTCGGAGTTGCATTTTTTTCAATTTCCAACAAACACAGTCCAGTTACTTTTGCTACCGCTAAGTTCTTTCGTGTAATTGAAACGAAAGGAGGCCAAGCTTTAGCTGATCATTTTCATACATCCTCTATGTCAAATCATTTATTTGCAGAAAAACTAGAATGTTAAACTTATTTTTTTACTGTTAAGAAAGCAACCGTAGGATAAACTTTACATGTGCGAATAGAAATGCATAGAAAACTGGATATTCCAAATAGAGGGTACATGGAATTGTCCAGGAAAGATTTTGTTCACATTAGTTGTCAAGCAACTCATTATATTACCGCTGAAACACAGCATAATTATTGCAGTTTAGACGAAATTCTCAGCATTTCTAGTTACTTCATGGAAGTGAATATGAATTGAACAGCTTGCAAAAAGGCTTTCCCTTGAAAATTTTTCAATAGAAAAAATAAAATCAATGTTTATAGAAATTCCATTATTTCGTTGAAAAAATTTCATTATTACATTTGCGCAATATATTCTTGTATTCACAGCAAAATAATATTTCCAGCTTAAATAAATTAGCTGATTTCTATAGTTAAATAGGAAGCTATAGACGTAATGTTATTTCTAATTTCTATTAGCCGTTAAAAATACTTATCAGTTAACTTTTAAAATGTTGTTAAAAGAACTCATCACAATTGTACAGTTAAATATTTTTAAAAAAAACTTATATATTTATAAATTTTACAATCTTATTTAATCATTTAATGGAACTGAAATGGACAAATCAGAATAAATTTGAAACACTAAAAAGGCTTTATTGGGGTAAGTCAAAAAATTACATTATTTCTCTAATGTTAAGTCGATTTTCTTAAATCGAGGTTCGTGAAATTGGAAAAAGTCTTCAGATTTTAGAATATTCTGAGACAAAATTAAAATTATATAGTGAAATACAATTTTGACAAACTTATTTTAACGACAGAGCAATTGTTTGACTTACAGATAATCCTAGATTTGAATCACAGATGGTGAAAGTTTTAGGCGAAGTCAAACATTTAAACAATTTTTTTTTCTTCTCCAAATGATTTTATGGAAAGTATATTTTCGTTAGATCGTTCCTAAGTTCATAAAAACACTGAAATTACTCATGGTAGGATTAATTCATGCTTCTTTAAGAAAATAGCTTCTTTTTTATATAGACAATAGATTCGGTTTAAAGCTAATCTTTTCAAAACAAACAGTGTTGAATGTCATTCAAGTTAATGACTTATAATCTCTAACTCAGGAAGTAGAAAAAAAAACAGAAAAATATCCCACGTAAATTAATTCCATATTTATAATTTAAATTCTTTCTAGAATAAACATTTAAAAGCTTTGTAATGTCAGTTTAAATTAAACGTGGATATATGGCGCAACAGATATATAATTTCTATAATAACATTGATAATTAACCTCTAAAAATTCTGGCCCAAATACATTGATTTGGCTAATAAATTAACGTATTTATTGATATGCAGAATGCATCAAATTTTTAAATATCTTCTAAGGCGCATATTCTTGCACTATTATTTCTTTTTTATTGCGACCTAAAGTTAATATTAGCGTTTATTATATGAACTTAAAATTAGAAAATTTGATAAATCTGTTGCAGTTATTCGGATAGTTTCTGATCAAATTCTTAATTTTTTTTTTTGCATTTCACCATTGAAACTTCAATAAAACTTTAACTATAATCGAAATTTCTTGCAAAACTATACATGTGACATACCTTGATCGTTTATTAACTCAGGTAATTAATAATGAAAATTAATGTAAGATAATTATAATTGTTGTAAATGTGATCATACTTTATTATTAATGGCTTTGCAGAGATAATTAATGAACAGCCATATCTTGTTAATTATTCATCTTACGTTCGAGAAACTGTCTTTTGATTTTCCTAAATAAGTTATTACTAGTTTGAAATCTATGTTCTTGTCTAGTGCGACTTTTAGAATGAATTTTTGAAGGCAGATCAACCAATTCCGTGCTCTCAGCAATCGACAGGACTGAAGAGCTTTCAGGAATAATTAAATTCCAAAAATAAGACAATCATCTGTAATGACTCCCCAACTATCTAATATTTAATCTTATCTAAAAGTTAAATTATTTAAAAGTTAATAGTTATCTATGTAAGCATTTTGCTTTAAGTATCAGATTTTGGATTGGAAAATTAAATGGAGAACAGAATTTTTGTGTCCAAAGTTAGAAAACTAGTAAAAACGCCCATATGATTAGTTCCGAGTAATAAAGAAAAACAGAAACTAATTAGAATTGTGAAAAATGGTTAGAGCGAAAAGACTTGTTAAAGCGAAAATGGTTCTATTTATAAACCTAGTTATCTGGAGGAACTACTTTCATGAAGCAAAGGTATGAGATAATTAGCGGAGATTGAGAGATATAGGTCGACTAATAGTTAAAAAATTAAGAGTCGCGAATGTGGTTGAAAAAAAAACCCCTTTATATGTAAAAAAACACATGTTAGTCTATTTTTTTTAATGAGTAAGATGAAAAAGGTTACCATCCTATCATATTTGTGAAAACGTTATCAATTTTATATATATATAAAAAAATTTAAAATTTTATTTTTTCGCTTCCAGTTAGTTTCCAATCTCCCAATACTAGGTAAGATGTATGCAAATGTCTCTGGCAATCGGAACTCAGACTTTGCAATCTGAACAGATTCAGTGGTTGAAAAAAATTTAATTATTGCTATTAATTACATGAGAAATCTATTATAACTCCGTATATTCAGTTGAATAAAATTTAAACTAGATCTACATTTTCTTAATATGACTATGAATATTCTGAATACTTTAAAGTATCGGCAGATCAGACTAATATTGAAAGACATTGGATTCGAATGCAAATTATATTAATGCCCATATCAGCTCATCAGTACAGTGTAGCCACAGTACCGGCCTTCTCTATAAAGGGGCCTGGGTGCAATAAACCCTTTGGGGCCCTAAATAATTTGTAAAGTAAAAAAAAAATTTAAAACACGAACATATATTACGAATGCATGTTTATTTAATGTGGGATTTTGTTTTTGTTTGTGATTAATTACTTCAGAAAAAATGACAATTTTTTGCAATTTATTTTTTGATGCTTAATATAGCAAGTGCATTTAAGCGTTCTGCGCACATGCTTGACCGAAGATAATTCTTTATTAATTTTAATTTGCTGAAAGAGCGCTCAGTATTTGCTATAGTAAATGGCAACGTAAAGAGAAGTTTTAACACAGTTAATACATTTAGAAATAACTTATTATAATTATTATTTAGTATGTATTGCAATATGTCTTGCGCGTTATTTACATCCTTTTCATTCAAAATCAATTCATGTGTAAGAGTACATTATTTTTTAGTTTTTGATCATGTTGGGCCCCCCTCAATCGCGCCCCCCCCCCCCCCATATGACCGGCCCTGTGCAGCCCTGCTCATTTCGCAAACTTTTAGAACGTCTCCTGCGCAGACGTCAGTGTTTACACTCGCGCTACTTATTGGAAAATCTCGTGGGTACACCTTCCCATTTCGACATTCAGTCGAGTGGCGACGACCGCCATCCGAATGGTCAGTTCTTGGCGACAACAAAGCGGCGATAACTCGCCAAATTAAAACTAATTCCGAGAGACGTCTGGGATGCAGAGGAGTAGTAACATGTACACGGATGGGAGGGGACTCGAATCAAAGAAGGGGGAATCGAAAGAAATATCTCCGAAGAAAAAGATAACGAGAACCTGAAGAGGAGGAAGAATAAAAAAACATAAAAATAAATAAAAAAGTACTTCGGAAAAAAAAAAAAAAAAAAAGGCCGTTCGTTCAGTCCGTCCAGTTATTGAGCAGCTAGCTCATTATTGCGCGAGGTGCGTGCTAAGACTGTGGACGCTCGAAGATTGCCTAATAAAATAAAGATGACGGGTTGGAAATGAAAAGGGGTACTCAAGAGTTGCAAGTATTCCAAATTGGATTGTTAAGTTATTCGAAGTTTAGTTTTTAAAATGTACCACGAAAGAAATTTTGGGCCAATAAATCGCGAGAATAATTTAGATTTAAAAAAAGAATGGAATCTATTCAGTTATTTACCTCTAGAGCAATAAAACCGAGATTTATAAACCATTTCAAAGGATTATAAACATTTTAACAAAGTAAATAAGTCGTTTTAAACTAATTTAAAAAAAAAAAAAAAACTTAATTGGGCAATTTTTTGTACTCAACTCTTTTTTTTTCCATCGCGTTGGCTACACAAATATTTTCTATGTACTTGAATGGCCTTCGAAGATAATTCAGACAAGGTTTAAAAAAAGGGAACGGTCAGAATTTTCTAAATGCGGCTTGTGAGGTCATATCCTTCTTTCATGTGGTCAAAGCAACATATAGAATTGTTACAAATTTTTGTGGTCAGTATTCGAATGGAAAAAGTGTCATTGTTATTGAAGACCAACGAAATTCCTTTAATGTATCCGTTTCTTTCTCTGCAACGTCCATTTTGTCATTATACATGCAGATTGCAATTGCGTGGAAAAAAATCTTAGAAAAACTATTCCGTTTACCGCAGTGACACTGTATCGAGTTCACGACTTGTTCCGCGCTAGGACTGGATTACTTATTGTTGATATAATTTCTTTCCAGAAGTATAACGAACAGTGTAATTCACCTTCCCATTGACTTTTGGTGTAATTTCAAAACAAACCTCTAGATATTGAAAATCTGCTCTCGTCTAATTACTTTTAATTTTGTAACAATAGCAGACCTGCCAACTTTTCCTGATTTACCCCGACAATGCCGGATTTTTAATGCATATTCCGGGATTCCGGAATGGGCACTATTATTACCGGATTCCGAAACAACAAAAAAAAAACGCTGGTTTTAACAACTGCTCACAGTAATGCAGTTGTTAAAACCAGCGTTTCTTTACGCTGGTGCTTAAAGTGCGCTGGTTTCTTACGCTTTTCGCTTAAAACCAGCGAGAAAGCTCAAAGTTTCTTTTATGATATCACAAAACAAATATCCTCTTGTTTATTGCACTAAATCTATGCAAACATCGCCTAATATTTTATGAAACATTAATTATCTCATTTCCGAAGAAAATCTCAGCAATAAACCTAAAAAAAAAAAAAAAACTGTTGCATTTACAAGGTGTATATTTTAAACGAGGGTGAAATTTACTAGAAACTGCCTTCAAATGCACTAACTTTTGAATGAAATTTTTTTTTAAAGATACAGTCGGACCTCCATATATCGAACTTCCACATATCGAAATTTTCTATATATCGAACTCTTAGCAAATCTCCATGTTCATTACATAGAAAAATTGTTTCTATATATCGAAAAAATCTCTATATATCGAAATTTTTTTCAAGACAGATTGGGACATTTTATACCACTCTAGAATAAAATCTCCCAATTTTTGGCATTTGAAACAATATGTCATGGACTTCAATTCGCGGAAAAGGTCCCTGATTAAGTTTTTAGTGGACTGAATAAATAAAAAATGTAACTGTGATCATTAAAACCACTGTCTGGATTATTGCTTTTTTAAAGGTATGTAGTACTCAATAAATCTTTCATATTAATTCATTTTTGTTATTAACTTTCATTTAATGGGATTCGCATATAAATTAGAAATGGAGTTTCGTATACGAAAAGTAGCTTTAATTTTTTTAGGAGAATTATGATAAAACTAAGCTCCATTCTATACATCGAAATTTCTATACATCGAATTTTTTTCCGGCAATTTGCTACTTCGATATATGGAGGTTCGACTGTAATTCCAATACTCATACTAATACCTGATCAGTGTTTGACCCCCTTCCCCTTTCTTTATCGCCTTAATAATATCCCTCAACCACTGCTAGCAAAATATTAGCTTCAGACGTCTGCTCAAATTAAAGGCCTCGGAAAAATAAATGCAACTGCTAACCAGTCAGTTTCACAAGCTGTAATAATAGCTGGCCTTCTGGTTTGCGGTTTTCAACCAGCCCATTGTTGCGCACATACCTGACTCATAATGAAAGCCAAAAAACTGGGCAATGATCAGCGGGAGATAACTTTCTTATCTTGATCAGATTATTCATCATAGAGGAGCGTCCTCATAAATTAGGTCTCTGAAATACTCGGTCCTTAACATGTTTCGTAGAGGGGGCTGGAGCACCGATTGTAATTACAAATAAGACGGAGCTCTACAACATCCAAGAGTGCAACATTTTATATCGGAGACCAATTAATTTTATGATAGGGTGGATTGGTATGTCTAGAAACTGGTTATTTCTAAATGACTGGGTGAAGAAAGATATCATCTTAAGAGTTCGGAATAAATTTGTATCCTTTTCCAAAAAGTATTACATATTAGTTTTTGGAATCATTATTCCATTTAAATATACAAATTCTCTTTTAACTCCCGCTTTTATTCTGTGTTCTTGCAATTTCCTTGAGATTTTTTTTCTGGTATTAAATTGAAATCCGAATTTTAAACAAGTAATATTTTTTAGCTTTACTTTTAAAACTCACTAACATATATGTAAGACTGCTTGCGAAATGACAAAAACTTATAATATATGAAACTATTTTGTTCTTAAATATGTTCTTGATAGTTTAAGAAACGTAAAAGAATAATATAGTGAGAGTCTAGAGCATCTTGCAGATAATTAGGGAATGCGACGACAAGCCTGTTTCTAAAAAATCAGATGCTTTGCGGTGGACAATTTTGACCACATTAGATCAAAACTTCAAACGTGTCAAAAGTCACAAAAGAGCGTAGATCAAAATTTACGAATAAAAACTGAAACACCAGTAATCTTAGATCACTGTAGTGTTGACCATAAAAGCAACAACTATCAGTATTAACCATAAAGAAACAACCCTACATATATACCACATCTCATTTTTCGTAAAATATGCTACGTTTAGGAGCATTTGAGATCTCGGGATTTAGTAAAATTGGGTACATTATCTTTGAGGTAATTTAAAAGCTGTAACAATACTAAATATCTACATATGCTATGTTTTGCTCCTTTGTTGTGCTAACCATCATTTAACCTAGATGTTCTGCAGCATAATCTGAGGTTGTTTTACTTATTGTCCAATATCTTGCTACAAGCAGATATGAACACCATTTTCTTCATTAAAATTAATCAGTACGTAATATATTGCGTGCTTATCTCTCATTAAGTTTGTAAACACTTTAATTCTAAACAAAGACGCTTCATACGAAGTAATAATACGTATTATTTGGTAAAAGAAGCTTACCTGTCCATCGTCTAGAACGGGCAGTGCTCCGGCATTGTGGAGATTTATGAGGTCTTGGTCAGTGATAGAATGAGCAGAATGTACCAATATGTCGGGCCTTCTGGCGTAGGATGAAACGTCCGTCCTGCGAGCGTCCCCGTATGACACAGGCAACATATTGGCTTGAAGATGCAATGCTGCATCTTCTTCTCGTTTAAACAAATTTCTAGGGTTCGTATGCAGTTGGTGATGATACTGTTGTGGAGTTGAGGCATTGAGTGAGTTTGTCAGATGGCTGTAAGGATCACTTTGGAAATCGAGTTGTGGCTGGGTAATACCGTAAGGTGGTGGAAAGTAAGGGGGTTGAAAGTCGTTGGGGCTTGCATGTCCCAACCTTCCCCCTGTACCAAATGTTGTTCCTGCTGGAACTATGTTCGCAATTGATGTTAGATTGCCACTGTGAGTCACAACAAGTTCACGCCGATCCTGGAAAGAAACAAGAAGTATTTAATTAAGATCTGTGATCAAAATAATGAGGATGATTTGATTCTAAACTAATCACTTTAAGTATATTTATATTCTAACGTAATATCATAACTTTGATTTAAGAACATTTAGCTCTTTCATATAATTAAATTGCAACCACTTAAAACGTTTCAAAGCAACTCATTATTGCTTCTGCTTGCTTTAAAGAAGTATCGTATCAAAGGACCTCCTCGATGACTCAAGATCAAATCTTGAAATCAGCCTCAAAAAGACATTTCGTGAGTTTGTGGTTATTTTATATACCTCTAGGTCTTTCTCAGTTGCCATTATTCGTATACTTAAAAGTGGGAAAAATTAACTCTCTGTACATAGAGATTAATAACTTATTTTTGAAAGGTCAAAATTAGACAGAAAGAAATTTTACAAATAGCGGCCGCCATTTATGTTGCTTTGTGGAACGATATCTGTGCCTGATCTTCACTATGAAGATTTATATACAAGACTGGATTTGATTCATAGCTGAATTACATAATTATTTTGACTGTGTTACATAGTAAAGTCACAGAAGCAAGCCTAACAACCCTTGTTGTACATTGTACCGAGAAAATTTGAAGAACGATTGAAATTTATTAAAAAAATCCATTAGTTGAATCATTATTTAAAAATTGACGAACAGATGTTATAGTATAGTATAAATATTTCAAATTCTTCGTGAGTAAGGAGGGTGTGCAGTGTTGTGATAAACGCACAGTTTGAGGTATTAAATGATGAAATTCTTCATTCTGGAAAATCCGACAGGAAAGTTTCGTAGATTTGTAAATATATTTACGAAAGGAAAAAAACCATGCACTGTGAATAGGAGATACAAATTTAGACAAAAGGACAGGTTTGTAGAAGTAAGGATAATATTTTCTATCTATAAGAAGCTATCTCTGGGTGTGGTGTGGTATGATTTAAAAAGTTCATGTACTGTTTCAAAGTGAATCAGTTAATTTTCACATCTAACTAATGAACAATCAAAGCAACAATCAAAGCAATTTAGTAACCCTAAACAAAACAGTAACTGTAGAAATTCTGCTCTCTCTGAAGTTTGTATAAATTCTAGCTTATAAATTCGTAGCTCTCTGAAGAATCCCACCTCGCGAAATTCTAGCTTTTGAACGAATCTGAAATTCCATCTCTGCTACCCCTTTCCTGGCAATGATCCTTCTCTGATCATAAAGTTTCTTTTAGACGCGATCTCGGCAGTAGTAAAGGCTGTTGTTGTAAACCTGGAACCCTTAGTTCATGTTTTATAGATTTGTTGTAGACTATAATAGATCGGTGTATGCGTTTTCGGCTATTTATAATCGTGGAAGTAAAGCTGCAATTTCCCAATACTCTAAAATCCACTTTATCATTTCATATTAATACTAGAAGGTAACCCGTCATTTTGACGTCATAATACTAATAATGACGTCATAATGGAAAAAGTATATGAAAGTTAAAAATTATTCCGAATTATCTAACAATATTGCATTTAACCACACCTTTTAAAAGCAAACCTTTTCATTATTTTTTATTTATTTAGTTTTTCATGCGATTGGAGTAGTAGACTGCCATCCAGTTTTTTACAGCTCACTACGCGATATGAATACTTGAGCTACTTGATTCATTCACATTCAAATTTGTTTACTTTCAGAATTCATCGCAAAAGTAAACAGATTTTTAAAAAATGTTAAATATACAGCTAAAAGCATCCAATTTTTTTTAGTTCTGAATGTTTTATAGAAAAATAGGCTGAACAAACGTGATTTGATGGAGAAGATATTAGTTTTTAGGTAAGAAAAAATTCTGATCCACATCTGAAATTGAAATTAGGCCTAACCGACCGTTTGTTTACTGAGGGCTTCATTTGAAAGATGAGTACAGCCCGGAAGTGTTATACAGAGACAACGGCTATTATATAATTTCCGGAGACAATTTTTTTATGCTTTTGTTGCAGTATTGTACGCCTTCATATTTTTTATTCGTGTACTCTAAGTTACAAAAATATTTTTATTTTTATTTATTTATTTTTTTTTTTTTTTTGGGGGGGGGGGGGGGGGTTGTCGCCAAATTATAGTATCAGACAAAGTAAGGGCTATTATTCTTTTTTCTGGCAATATCATGGCAACCTCCTGGCCATTGAAACAAAACGGTGACTTATAGAGAAAATGCTCTACGTTTCCACAATATTGTTGGGTTATATTGACGTTATTCGTAGAATGCAAATTTTTAAAGTGGGGAGCTTTCCTTGGGATTCTTGCATGAGGGTTTCCGGGGACCTCAAACTGAGCTCATTTACGGTTAATTAAGTATGGATTCTTTAAATTCAACTTCACGACACTTTGTAAAAAAGTACTATAAGTATAGAAATAACCAAGTATTTCCCTTTACTTAAAATGCCCCAAATTTCTTTACCCAAGTAATGAGCAATTAATACCCTCTGTTTCCATGCTATAAGTACCTTCTTCAGGATATCCCCAAATACTAATTTCTAACCTAAGGAGCAAATACGCATGTATACCTAATGTTAAGCATTTATGCCTAAGGTGTAATCATTAAGTAGGCCTTTCGTTTAGGCTAGGGTCTAGGGTGAGGCATTGGGGGAATTTTCTAAAAATTGATGTTTTTATTATTATTACTTTTATTTTAAATATCTATTGAAAGGTAACATAAAGGGAGTTATGCCACAGGGGGAAATAATTCAAATCAAACTATGAATTTTGGTTAATCAAACGAAATTAATTTTTGGTAAAATTGTAATAAATTAAAGCAAAAACAAAAGCAAAAAAACAGATTCCTAAGAAACGAAGACCCACCCTTACGCATTAGGGACGTTATTAGAGCACCCAGATTTAGTTACCCTCAGAGTAAGTCTTTTTTAAATTCTCACACATATTACCAGAGTCAAACTCACGTTTATAAAGCACCCCTCAAATAATGAAACTGCCTCGCACGCGCGACCACTTGCCCATCCCTAATTTTACTTCATACAGTCCTTTTTTGCTGTTTTTCGTCCCGTAGTGAGAGCTTAGTTATATAACAATATCTTTTTTATCTAGAGAGGAAAATAAAGTTTAAAACTAAGTAAATTCCCTACGAGGAATGTTTTTTGTTTGTTTTAATTGGGTTCCGAACACGAGAAATTTTCTTATTTAGATAATCTTCGTTGAGGATTTTCAAACAGCATTTAACGGGGCTCGCAGTTCTTTTAAAATAATGCGGGGAGTTTTACAAGATTTGCGAAAATTTAAAAAAAAAAACCCTTCATTGTGCAGGCCTGATCAGAAGACGATAACGCCACTTCTCCAGCCTTAATTGCAGAGACGCCACGTCACGCGTGTGTCCGAGGGGCTAGCGCGTGCTCAACAGACGATGTACCGCGTAACCCGACCCCCTCGAGCCACGGTCTCTGGCAGACAATGAATGTGAAGAGGGGGGTTGCCCAACCTCGAACTTCAACTCACTCAGACTGTGAGAAAGTGGCGGCTCTGCGTCTCTTTGCAAGGTCAGAGACACCTTTCCCCCCCTTTTTTTTCCTTCTCCCGAGAGGCACACCTATCGCTGGACGAGACTGCTTAAGCTATGCACCGCCGTGGAGTGGAGAGAAAAGTGTTTTACATATTCATTTTCTTCCGGATTGCCGGTCACGCTGGCACTTCCATTAAGGGTAAGAGTTGGAGGGGGTGGATAGAATGCTAGCGACGCCCACGCTCTGAAGGGGCGTTGGGAGGCTGAGCGGTTCAAGAAGTTGTGAGAAAATTTTGAGAAAGCCTATACCTGCGGGAAATCGGTATGCGTTCGAAAGGAAGGAGGATAGTCTTGCGTTTTAGATGCCCTGTCCTATATTTGCAAAGATTGTTAGGGAAGCATAATTGGAAACACATGTAGTTGACGTTGCGCAGTCAGTCTTGTCATGACACTCAATAAATAAGAACGCGTTTCCTTTACACTTTGGAAACAGGAGTGCCTTTTTTATTTCCAGTTCATATACATCTACCGAGTCAAATTTAACATCTTAAAGACTGTAACCCACAGCTGTTTCATATTTTTTTTTTTATATGTCTGCTTCTGAAATCAGTAGATGATACCTCAGTATATTTGAAAATTCAAAACGCGCAACGACATTACCGGGTCAACGTTCTGTAGTTTAAGGAAAACGTTCTTTTTTATGATTTTAAAAACAAATCTCGATAGATTAAATATTCTATCCGTCCAGAAGCTGAAGTGAGTATTCTACCGATGAATATTCATTGTGCCGTTTATTAATGTTAGCTTCAGACGTTTCAGAGATATTGAATATGTATTAGTTCTACATTCTTTGCATACAGTTTTTCCCCAAAAAACTGTAAACCTAGAAGCTTGTTATTACGCAAACTTGTCAGATATCCAAACAATAAAGTTATGTCTGCAAATTGTGAAATTATCCATTTACTTTTACAAGCCACCACCATCGATTTGTTGTGCATTCTCTAAACCCCAACTTATGCATGATTGCAAGAAAATATACACATAACCATAAGCCCATTACATTAAAAAGGAAAATGTAATGCAAAAGGCTAGTATACATAAAAGCAAATTTAGTTGTTCCCTACAGCATTTCTAGGAAATCTGTTTCTTATCTTGTACTACCACTGCAAGTCATTCACAGCAAAAAATACTAACCAGAAAGATACTTTACTGCTCTTTTTTCAGCACAATTTTCAGAATGTCTATCACGGACTTACGTCTGTTACTAACAGGAAGCAATTTACAGTAAAAATGTTATTTACACAGTTGATATACAATTCTATTTTCATATCTCTGGTAATCGTTTATCAATAATATTCCTAGGTTCAGCGAAAGGCGTTAAGTTTGTGATAGAATGAAAGTGGTAAAAGATAACATGATTTCAAATGCGCATCCTCAACAGTATTAAAACTGGTATGCACTGCATTTACCCGGATACCTTCCAACTTAAACCATTGTCTACATAAGGGCATATTTGCATATTTAAGTGTACATGCAGAGTAATTTAGCTGATTAAGATAATAGCGATATGCTTGCCTGCGTGTACTGTAGTAGATCGATTATTAGGAATATATAGCGTTCCTTCAGGGATTTTGCTACAAGAAAAAGAAATTTTTATACTTTCTACTGGATACTTTTGACAAAGTTTGAAAAAAAAAAAAATAATCAAAGGCATCAGTGAAAGAGAATATAGGGTTTTCGGGGTTGGGGGGGGGGGGGGGTTAGTACAGGGGAACAATCCAGAATATCTTAGCCAATGTTAAAAATTCAGAACGAGTTGTATGAATTATGAAAAAAATTTCGACTTAATGATACTGTTTTACTGTACACAGAAAAAAAAAAAATTAACCAACAATACATGAAATTTTGATTTATGAAACAATACTGAGATAAATAAAATTATTTACATTAAAAAAATTTCCTATTTGTATTTTTGTACTGTGATTTAGTTTCATTTATAAAGGAACAGGAAGATAAATTTCTTTAGTAAATGGCAACGCTGTGCAGTGTAGAGGTAAGCTAAATTTCTAAACCTTTAACATAAATCAGCCATGTTCTTCTTAACCTTTTCCTTACGGGCTGGGATAGCATGTATCCCAAGAATACGGACCCAAGAATGAATGAATGAATGAATAAATATATATATATATGTGTGTGTGTGTGTGTGTGTATATGTGTATATATATAAACACACACACACATATATATATATATATATATATATATACATATATATGTATATATATATAAACAGACAGTGCCATAACTAACCATTCATGTGCCCTGATCAAGAATTTGCATTTGAGTCCCTTAATTAAGTAGGTTTGGGAAAATAATAAAACAAATATAGCATTTTGGACCCCCTTCCAAGTGGCCCTTGGGCAGGTGCCTCTGTTGCCCCTGTCTAGTTACCGCACTGAATATATATATACATATATATATACATATATACCTATACATATACATGTAGACATAGATATATATATATATATATATAACCCCCCTTAATGGCCGTTCTTACATGGGGGTATGAAATTTCCCGTTCTAAAGAGAAACTCGGAAAAATGGGCCCCGTAAGCTAAAGGTTAACTATGATGTTTCCCCTTTGCTTAAAATTCCGCACCAGTTATTTTCTAAATTTCTATTGACGGGCAAAAATAAGAAAAACTAATATAGACACATGAAGAATAATTTAGAAATTGACTTTAAAATTAGAGAAAATGCTTTTGGTACCCCAGCACTAAAATTCGTTGGGTTAATTGCGCGAAGAGGATGCATAGTTCTTTACAGTTCTACGAAGGGTAGATAAGAGTTCACATAGTCGTCTCACTCCCACTAAACACAAGCATTTTACTGAACTCTTTTGACATTCTTTTATAGTTCTCTTTTCTTTACACTGCCTTTTTATCTTCCTTGTGAGAATATGGTAATGGCCTCCCCGGCACTGGAGCGTGAATTTCATTAAAGTAGACACACGAGCTCAATGGGCTTTTGAAAGCTGACAAACACAGAATAGCGACTATGTAAATGTTTCTTTCGTGGGGGTCAAAACAATCCCGAAGCACTTGATGGGCTCGAATACCGTAAAGCGGTTGATAAAAGAACTGTTCCTTTTTAAAAAATCCCGCATGTCTGTCTTTCATGTTTTTTTTTTCTTTCTTTCTGCAATTTATGTTTAAATAAATACATGTAATATTTTACAAGTGGGTGCAAAAAATGTTATTTGATATGTGAATAAATTTTAGAGTCTGTCGAAGACATCAATTACACTTTTTTAAAAGAACAAGTAATATATAAAAAAAAAAAAAATTAAAGTCGATTCCTACTTAGGTCAACAAAGAAAAATTTGAGTGTGAACTAATAGTAAGAATTGAAGAAAAGGATTGCCTGCCAGAACCTTGCCTACTGTGCGAGATTAGGAGGGGGGGAAAGAGAGAGAAAAAGTTTGTTAGGTTGGGGATTCGATCTCGCAACCTACAGGACGGGAGGAGCCCGCGATACCGCAGTGCTACCGTTTACACAGTAACAAGAGGGAAATTACTATTCAAGAGCAAGAGACGCTCTAGGTCTAAAACTAAAATTGATTAATTAAATTTGATTAATGAATTAATATTTGAAAAATCTGTATTAACATCAAGTGTCATCCACTACAAGTTTAAAAAAATGTATTTGAACTTGAGTGGATGAATAAAAAGTACTTTTATTAACGATTGAAAATTTGAACAAGATTTATATAGAGAGAGAGTGTGAACTAATAGTAGGAATTGAAAAATTTAGGTATTTTGTTTTAAAGTCTTTTCGCGAAGAGTCAGCGTTACCATCTGATCTTTTGAGCATTCTCGTTTAGACCGATTTCGTGAGTATTGCTTCGATTTTCCTACCAATACCTTTTAAGACTGAATTGGCTAGACTGCAATATCTTTTTGCCGCCCACATAGTCTGGTGATTAGCGTTCTGAGCTGCCATGCAGTAGTCTTGGGTTCCGTGTCATCCCGATCTGGCAGTTTGCGTGTCGCCCCCCTTATAGGGAGCGATGCTTGCTCATCTATTAAGGCTGCCACACAAGGCTGCACTGCACAGTATTCAGGGGGAAAACGAGTGATTTTTGGGAAGCGCTCTGCAGCAATCTTCCCCTAGTCGGTTTTTCTACAGATCATCAAAGAGATTCGAGGGACCTCGGGAGGGTCGGGACTAATCGACCCCCAAATGTGTCAACAGGTGTCGGGGGGGCTGCGTACTGCAGAATTGTCTAGATGTGTGTGACTGCAGAATATAGGGTGCTCCCATAAGAAAGTAGCCAGCAATACTTGACAGATCTTCATGGCACAATGTCAAAAGGTACCTACCGTCAGAGACAAGTGCCTGCCACATTAAAAATAAATAAATCTGTGGCATTATGGCAGATGTTGATACGTCATTTTTTTCATGTTTTCGGCTAATTAAAAGTAACATTTGCTGTGAAATAAGAGGGGAAGCGCTCTGCAGCGATCTTCCCCTAGTCGGTTTTTCTACAGATCATCAAAGAGATTCGAGGGACCTCGGGAGGGCCGGGACTAATCGACCCCCAAATGTGTCAACAGGTGTCGAGGGGGGGGCTGCGTACTGCAGAATTACCTAGATGTGTGTGACTGCAGAATATAGGGTGCTCCCATAAGAAAGTAGCCAGCAATACTTGACAGATCATGGCACAATGTCAAAAGGTACCTACCGTCAGAGACAAGTGCCTGCCACATTAAAAATAAATAAATCTGTGGCATTATGGCAGATGTTGATACGTCATTTTTTTCATGTTTTCGGCTAATTAAAAGTGTAACATTTGCTGTGAAATAAAAAATCGCCCAATTAAAATTTTTTAATCCAAATATTCTTTAGTGGATACTCATATTTAACCTCAAGCATATGACTGGTTTTCAATGAACATTTTTAATTAGGGACTAAAATATTCCATTAAGGACCAAGTATTACCTCTTATCCGTAAGTGTTTGCCAGTATTTATTTATTCATAATATATTTCTAATTTTTAAATTTCTTACCCTTCTACTTTTTGAAGGTTTTAAACTTAATTTTTATATTAATGTAACTGGTAACTTTAAACTTAATTTAATTTAATAATTTTTTCTATTGAGCACATATACATTGATAATAAGCATCTTGCGACAGGAGTTAAAGTCAATAGATCCAGGAACTCTACTCTTCAAAAGAAATTCTGCTCAGTTACGCCAAAAGGAAAAATTAGTTGAGAACGAGTCATTTAATAATTGAAATCCAGAAATAATTTTAGTTTTAGGAAATGAGAAGTTAAAACCTTTAGAATTTTTTCTAATTGAATGAATTTCTTTTTTGTCTAAAAAGCAAAATTTGAAAACGGAAAATTGAAAGAATTATTTCAAAAGCCAAAAACCGAAATTTGAGAAAGAAAATTTTAAATTATTATTTCCTTTTTTAAAAATTCTAATATATTTTTAAAAGTGATTAAACGGTTTTCAATCATTAAGAAATGAAACTATTTCATTTTAAATCGAAAAAGCAACACATCGGGTTGACACTCAGAATAAAATCACATAAAATTGAATTTTTCCGGACATATCAACATCTGCCACAGAAAAAAAAAGGTGAAAAGATTCTTTTTTGCCAAAGTATGTCGCTACATTCACTAACTTTTACAGAAATAGGCAACCGCACAATTAGTATAGACGATAATGTGGGACAGACTTTTCACAACTCAGTATAGCATTAATGTGTAAACATGGTACATATATATACAAAAAAAAGTAGTTATGTTCAAAATAGACGGTTAACACTGCTTAATTTGAGTCTATGTCTGACCATATAGATGCATCGATTAGAATTAAATGCAAACTTTTATATTGCAAGTTTAATTTGTGTTAAAACATTAAAATAATGTTTTAGTAGACCTAGATGGAATATTCCCTCTTCACAAATAGCTTGGCATATTCAAAGCAGTTACGATAGTTAAAATTGCAGAAAAAAAAAGCTTAATCAAAATTAACAAGTTTAACCGCAAGAAATAAATTTTCTGACCAGAGAGCAATTGGATCATTTAAGAGAATGAATCCTAAGTTCTTTAGAGAGTCAAAACGATTCGCCATTATTCATTAGAATATTTAAGAATTAATAATTTATTAACAACGTTTGCTCACTGTTTCAACATTGTATATACATCTCTAAAAGGGATCCTTGTAATCATGCTTATGTTAACTTACTAGAGTAATTTACTGATGTAGGAGTGAAAATCCCAATTTCGATCACTATTACTTTAGTTTATTGAAAACTATAAACCAATCACAGCTACTGTGATTGATGTTATGATTCACAATTTCAGTGAATCACAATGTCAGTGGCCCAGTAGGCAAGAGCAGCTGACTAGTGATCTGAAAGTCCCTGGTTCGATGCTCGTCGCCAACAAATCCACTGCCGGGTACACTAATGGCGGCTGGTGCACGTAAAATCTGTCGTGGCGGCAATGTCCTCCAAGTTCTCAAAATTACCTTTGGAGGTGCGGGGGTCAAGTGTTCCGGTCTCGTCACTTGACTCGGTTCAAAATTACGGGACTAGTCCATTGGCCAAGTCCGACTCCGACCCTTGTGGTACCAGTCAAAACAGTAGCCGCACCTTCATTGCCCATAGCCTTCGGGACTTGATCTGATATTGCTGTCGGTCAAGTGGTATAAGCAACAACACAATTTCACATCAGTTCGCTGGTGTTAATGAATGTGTCGGACATCTTTATATGACTTCAAGCCCCTAAAATATTCTGTACCGACTTCAACCTGCTTATTGATTGGGCTTGAGCAACTTTGATGAGCTTTGTTTATTTAAAAGCTACTGCTTTAATAGTTTTCTCTCTTGAAGAATGTACTACCGTGTACTGTCTCATTGAAACTTTATCAGGTCTATAGCTGTGTAATTTCCGTATATTACAAAAGATTATTTCCGGGTGAATAGTTTACTTATGGTGTTTGGACATCAATGTTTAATCATGAAATCTACCGAAAATTCAGACAACCTGACATTGTCAAGGTCATAAAAAGCCACAGGATTCGATGGTTGGGTCATTTATACAGGACTGAAGACACAAATCCAATAAAAAAGCTCACATTTACCAAACCTATGGGGGCTAGAAAGCGAGGAAGGCCACCAAGTAGGTGGCTTGATGCCGTTGAGAATGATATAAAAACTATATATAGGGGAGACTGGAGGAGTATTGCCTTAGATAGGGCCAGATGGGGTAAACTTATTGGGACGGCCTTGGCCAGCAGTAGGCTGTAGTACCCCAGACGAAGAATAGTTTACTTAAATTAAAAATTTATCATTCATCGTGCATTACATGCTAAATGTTGTATCAAGATGATCATTTAAAAAAACCTTTTGCTATTATCCCATTAAGTTAATTGAATATCTGCCATGAAGTAAGAGTTCGAAAATTTAAAACTGTAGGGGTGAATTGCTTAGCGGTCGCAAATCGCAACCTATCGTAATATACTGTCACAGCCTCCTGTAAGGTTTATGCAGATTTCCAGCTCAAAGCGCGTCAGCATCAAGTATAAGACCACACATATAAAACTTCGTTTCCGCACTCTCTCACCTCTACCTTTGGATGTGTTTTGTAGCTGTCAAGTAACTGACGTGCTTGTTCGTCATTGTGCAAGTTAAGGCTACCGGAATAAAGTTTTTTGTGCGATTTATTGTTTTATGATGCCAGCTAATGTGCCCTTCTACAAACAAGACACCTACCCCACTACAGTGTTCGAGTCGGTGCGCATAGTTCTTTACAGGACGCTGTTAGTTCTGGACATCAATCGATTGCACCAGAATCAACAAAAAAAATGGTCTTTTCTCATTAACAGAAATTTACGCTATAATATATGCGTTGTTATCGGTATGATTTCCTTGGAAGTTCTGCGAAATTTCCCCTTTTAAGAAATGCGTTTTGAATGAATCTAGTTAACTTAAAATTCAAAGCGTCTCGTTTTCCCTGTTGGAAAAAATATTGCATTCTCCTTTGTTTTCAGAAGTCGAAATCGTTCTTCCTCTTTGCAAAGCTTTCTGGCAACAGTCCAAAAACTAGAAGTCTAACCTATAAAAATCCCCATTAGACACGATAAAAACTAAGATTGTTAGGGATATTTGGTTTTTCATGTTCATTTCAAAGACTACAAAACACATAAGACGCCAGGTGTTTACATTTCAATGCAGTTATGTGTATGGGTTTTTTTTTTCGGACGACTGCAGGAGGATTTCCCATTGTTTCCAAGAATGGTCCTGTTCAACGTGGACTGCTCATAAGTTTAATCTTATCCAACTATTATCTTAATAGTGTATATCAAAATATATACACTATTAAGATAATAGTTGGATAAGATAGTAAATCGTGTTGAAAGTAAATTTCTAGTCGTGAAATTACTCAGAAATGGAACAGTAAGGGCCCAACTTAGTCTAATTGGGGCCCGGGGCAAAAACTTCTTTGGGGGCCCCCCTCTGCTTCACTACTTCAGTAATGAAGAACTTAATACTTATTACTAAAATTTCTATTCGATTTGGGGGCCCCCCTCTGATGTGGGGGCCCGGGGCAACTGCCCCGTATGCCCCTGCCTTAGTCAGGCTCTGGATAAGGGTAAAGGAGATTTGAAAGAGAAATAACATCAACGATACTTCTTTATCTTCAGTATTTTTTTTTTCCAAATATATTTTCCATGAAAAAAAAAAAAAATGTGTTTTAACTTACGCAGATTACAGCAAAAGCGAATGTTAAGAAATTTTAACACTCCTGAGTAATAGTTTTTTAATTATTATTATTATTATTTCTCAGAGCAACGACAAATTTATAGCTAAAATATTTCTGAACTTATATGGAGAGTCAAGATCAAAACAAAATTAATTTTTTTTCCTCGTGCTTTAAAAATGTTAACACTTAATCTCTTTACAAGCAATTTTTTTTTTCAATTTGTAGAAAACTTTTCGACACTTCACTATTTGTCAGTGTGACAGAAAGTCAAAGAATAAATAGTGAATGATTAATTATATCATTATAGATAATTGCAACAAATTAGAAGTTTTCTTCTCTGCTCTCATAAATTATTACAAACTTTCCAAGTGAGTTCAAAAGTCCCATCGGCTACGCAAGAGATGTGTTCTGTTCACAACTACTACTCGATCTTTACATGGGTAGTGTACATTTTCCTAGCAAATCTCTTGGCTGTTTTCTAATCTAAGGCCCCCAGTATATACCAAGATTTATCCCCTCTAAATACACGCAAGTTTTATGTTCGAGTGTATCTTCTAGTTAGATCTAGATAGATCTAAATTATCTACCAAGAAATAATTTAAAAACCGAACACTTGTATATTTTCAAACTCACTTATCTCCTAACAAAGTCTGTATTTTCCTTGAACTCAAAAATTTTCTAATTTTTTTTTCTCTTCAATTTCTGAGTTATTTTGAAGTAACCTTAAAACTCAATATACAGATCCGAGAGCGAAGTAGAATTATAGTGTTTGAATCCTATTGGTGAGGTTTTTCCATATATTCTTCGTATTAGCTACAATTGTAATCAATTATCCCTTTGAATATTGGATAACAGAAATGGTAATTCACCTTAAAAGGTGAGTTTCTTTAATACCATTAGACAACTTGCATATATTTCTCTCCAGCGTAGATAGTTTTAACAGCTGGTAAGTCTTTCTTGTAGTGTTGTGTATTTTAGTGTAGTGTAGTATTGAAACTTAATATGAATAAAATTAATGCAATCCCTGTAAGCTCAATGACAGAAAAATTTCCAGCAGTAGACAAGTATAATTGAAGGCTGAAGTCGCAGAAGTAAACGAATATGGACACAGTGACCTTTAAAGTTAGTGTTTTTTTTTTCAGTAAAATATTTCGGCGAAACGGCCAGTAATTCTAAAGGTAATGAGTTAATTATTTTGCAATTCCTTAAAACGGAAAAATTCTCAGACTGAAAAGCAGCTTTTATTCTTTTAACCTTTAGCTTACGGGGCCCATTTTTCAGATTCTTTTACCATTAAAGGGGTTATATACATATACATACATACACATGCATGCATGTATATATACATACATACACATGCATGCATGTATGTATGTATACATACACATGCATGCATGTATGTATGTATACATACACATACATGTATGTATATACACATACATGTATGTATATACACATACATGTATGTATATACACATACACATACATGTATGTATATACACATACACATGCATGTATGTATATACACATACACATGCATGTATGTATATACACATACACATGCATGTATGTATATACACATACACATGCATGTATGTATATACACATACACATGCATGTATGTATATACACATACACATGCATGTATGTATATACACATACATGTATGTATATACACATACATGTATGTATATACACATACACATGCATGTATGTATATACACATACATGTATGTATATACACATACACATGCATGTATGTATATACACATACATGTATGTATATACACATACACATACATGTATGTATATACACATACATGTATGTATATACACATGCATGTATGTATATACACATACACATGCATGTATGTATGTATATACACATACACATGCATGTATGTATGTATATACACATACACATGCATGTATGTATGTATATACACATACACATACATGTATGTATATACACATACACATACATGTATGTATATACACATACACATACATGTATGTATATACACATACACATACATGTATGTATATACACATACATGTATGTATATACACATACACATACATGTATGTATATACACATACACATACATGTATGTATATACACATACACATACATGTATGTATATACACACACACACACTTCTGGGCCCGCACTGTTGGGATACATGTTATCCCAGCCCGTAAGGAAAAGGTTAATATGATTTCATTTATTTCTACAGTTCGTTAGGAAAGCCCATGCTGTTCATTTTTCCTCCGATTCAAAAACTGTGAATGGGCTAATTAAAATACAAAGCGCAACTCCCGATCTCTAGCGGCTAACGAAGCTTTCGATATTTAGTTTTACAATTAGTTCCGCCCAACCAGCGACATTTATCCCGGCTTCCCAGCATATTCTTTTCGAATGAGAGACACTGGAACACACATTCACTTTCTTTAGTACTCAATTAACATCGGTAACATCGGAGATCTTCTCATACGTTACAACAATGTAAAACAATAAGAAAGAAGTACAAACAGCGCTGGAAGCCAATTAGAAAATAATAAAATGGGAAAAAGAAAAAAAAAACTAAGCCACAATTTCAAAAACAACATAACCAAATCGCACTCTTTTAAAAAGAGAAGGAAACTCCCAAGACTTTATTCACTAATGGAGGGCTATCCCACAATGCTTCAGGGCAGCCGCCGCCATGACATTCGCGCAGTCGTAGAAAGGGAGTCTATTAATTAGTTCTAATAGAGAGCGTTTTTGAAAACATCTCCAGGCAGTTTTGGGTTCGGTTTTATTGTTGGTTTACGGTGAAAGCTGTAGTAGCGTTACGTAAAATGGTAAACAATTGTTTGAGGAAGAAGGGAGAGAGAGAGAGATTCGAAGAGTATGGCTATTTAGATGGGTTATGTTTGCGCCCGCAATCTCAATGTTTGCATTATTATTATTATTTTGTTGTTGGTATTATTAGGTCTAGGTTAAAACAGATTGATTCAGGGTCATAGGGTTACTTGGTCAACACCATTTCAACATTTCCTATTCCATTTTCCGAATAAGCAAGCAATTGTCGTTGAAATTTTTTTTTAAAGTTGCTATAAAGGGAATAATGTATTTCATACTTAACGATTCCATTAGTTACAATGTTAAGATGCTTTGTTAAATTATACACGTTTAACGTATTCAAATCGTCTTTTGTTCACATGGAAACAGGAAACTATTTTACTTATGGAGAGTGACTTCAATTGAAAAGCAGTCAAAACGAGAACTATGCTTTTAACATCACAATTGAATACTTTGGTTGATTTTAAATGGGCGTGAGGGGGAAAATTCATAAGGACTTGGCTAATGTTTGAAATGAATATCTAACAGTGTATTATTCCAATACCTCATTTCTTCGCGTCACGGCTGTTGATTAGTATCGTGAACGAATTAATATTTTGCGCATATCGCGAGCTCATTCAAAATACACTGCCATTGTGATGATCATTTTTGATATAGGTACAATATTTTCATTGATTTTTAAACACTGCCTCATTGCATATTTCTAGTAACATTTTTTTTCCCTCACTAGTATATTTTTTAAAGGCAGACACAAATTAGCTTACTAGTAAGTAATTATAAACTTTCAATAGTTTTAAATAATCTATATATATATAAAACAGTTCCGTAACTGACTCACTGACTGACATACAACGTACAGACCAAACCTCTGGACATAAAGGGCTGAAATTTTGTATGGCGATTCTTCTTATAGTGTAGGGGTGCACTAAGAGAGATTTTTAAAAAATTCTTAGATTTTTTTAAATTAAATTTTTAAGCTGTTTTAGTAACTTTTTTTAAGTTTGCATTTAAAATAATAGTTTGAGGGTTATAAAATTTATATCACGAGAAAGATCATAAAAATTCCTTCAAAATGAGATCTTTTTCGAATCTTTACCTCCCTTTTCTGATTTTTGGTGAATTTTTGAAGATTAATTTTTTAGAATTTAATATATTAAATGCTGATCACGTGACTTCTTTTTCTGGTACTTTCAATAAATTTATCGTCACGTGCATAAAAACTAAATAGACAAAAAATATTTTTTTCTTGCTAATGTGGCATACGATTGGACATTATTTTGTCTATAAAAATATCCCTTACGATTTTTTTATAAATTTTTTTTACATCAATTGTATACATTGATCGTCGTATTTATTATAAATATATATATATTTATATTTTTTGGCATAAATTGCATACATTGACCGTTGTATTTAATTTGAATGTACTCCGTAGCGAAGTGCGGGTTTTCAGCTAGTCAAACATATGTTTTTAAACTCAAGTTCTCCTAATCGGTAATTTTTTTCCGATTAAGTTTCCAAAATTTTGCGAATAAAGTATTTTGGGAATATCATAGTACATTTTCGAATATATTCCACTTTATAATAAAATATAAGAGGAGAATATATGAGTATGTATTCGTACAGATATATCGCTAATGTTGATGAACCCCGATTTCATGCAAAGGTAAAAAAAAAATAAACTTAATAAATGCTAACAGTTTCACATCCCCATCAACTTGTGTAAATGCACAAATAGCTTCCGTTGACACATAAGACATTTCTGAATGTATGGATTTTTTTTATAACTTTTCACAGGATTTACAAAATAAAATTAATATTTATACAACTAATTTGAAGTTCGAAAAACCTCTGCATTCTATACCTTAATAAACGTACAAATATTGACTAATAACGATTAATAATTAAGTGGGTATAAATTTATTTTAAGTAGGGTTCCAACAACTAGATCTTCTATAACACGCACTTTTGTTGTAAAATGAAATAACTATTTCTATAAGAGTCCTCAACTGATGAATAAAAACAAAACAATTTCTGATTGTCGAGAATTAAAAAAAATATTAAGAATGAAAGTATATACGGGGTACAGAAATTGATGAAATTGAATTACAAACTGAATAGAGAGCCTAAGAAACTCGAAATATCTTATTTTACAAAGAGATAAACTTTATTATTACTGTTGTTGACATTAACAGTTGAATCTTTATGCTCTTCAGACATTTAAACTAGTGTTTCACAGTAAAGATTAGCTATTATTCAATACTAAAAACTTAATAAAATGCGTTAAATTAGTTCAGAGTTTCTATAAACTGCATTTTGAAATTAAGACATTAAAAGTTTCCTGGTACTTTTTATTTCTAGAAAAGAAACGAGGTGAAATGTTCGCGAGGAAATATAGAATTGGTGTTATCCATAAGACAGATAATTAGCTTCAGTGATATCAAAGTGTTTAGTTTTAACTGGATCTTCAACACCATTAAATGCAGCAATAGAAAGGTTCATCTACCTGTCTTTCATATACAACAGATCTTCGCTTTTCAGTTAGACAATGGCTTCGGAAAACGTAGCCCATTTTACAATGGAGGCAATTAGCGGTTGTTTACAAACAGTCCTGTCCTTATTGGTTGTGTAACCTACAACTTGAACTCTCTATTTTTAGAATACTTTCTTCAGTGCAATTAATATTCCATTAATTAACTTACTTTTCGTGATAATTTCAGACCGTTTAGTATATTCTATTTATAGAAAAGTCCTTTAAATTAATAAGAACTATACACAAATTATAAAGCAAATTATAAAGCACAAATTACAAAGCAAAACAAATTATAAAGTTTTATGAAACCAATAATGCATAACCCTATTAACACAACGGAATACGTAGAGACATATGTAGTTAGGCGCTGATTTAGGGCCCCCCCAAAATTTTTATTTTAAAAAGAAAAAAAAAGAAAAAAATTCCCAATTCAATTTTTTTTTAAATCTACCCTTTTTAATAGCAATTTTTTTATATATATCCTTTCAAATTTGATTGATTGGTTCATCATATGTATAGTTATATGTATAGTTGATCATATGTATGTTATAGTGTATATAAGGGATTAATAAGTTTTTCTGGTTGCATTGTATTGGTGTTTTAATGATGTTAATATGTTGTATTGCTTTTTGTTATTTGATAATGTTCTAGGCTTCTACGCTTCAAATAGCCAATTCTTGGTAAAATGGTACTTTCACAATGATTCATGATTATTTTTTTGTGTGTGCGTCAATTTTGAAAATTTTACGCCCACGTCAGTGTTAGGGGGCCCCCATCCCAAGTTGTGCCTATAGTCAAGAATTTTCTAAATCAGGCCCTTTATGTAGTAACATTTGAAAGCTTGAAAATTTAATATCTATATATATAAAAGAGCTCGTCTGTTTGTTTGTCCGCTATAGAATCATAGACTGTTTCACCCACCAGGACGAAATTCGGCACAGTTCATGTTTAGGACCCGAGAAACTTAAATCAGGAAAAACGAAATTTGGGGCTCAATTAGTTTTGAAAATTAATTTTTTAATGATTTTTGTGCCTCTAAGAGGTGCGCGACCACCTGTGGAGCCCCTTCACCACAACCAGCTGCGTTAAGAGAGATGGTTTGGGGGGTGACGGGGGGGGTCAAATTCCAATGCGTGAGAGGAAGAGGGTTGGGAATGACCTTTGGCTCTGGCTCCCCAAATAAACACAACTGGCCAGATGAACATGAAGAGCGGGGGTGCAGCCCAGTATTTTTTTGATGGAATGCATGAAAAATTTTATATCTATATATCTACCCGGGCAACAATGCTAGTATTTTATAATTTACAA
>OU015495.1:202597850-202612850 GCA_907164885.2 Dolomedes plantarius
TTGCATAAATCCTTTAAACTTATTTTTTAGTTTCATCATTGCCATTTCCATTAATTGTATGTATCATTAAATGTATGTATCAGCAATTTCTTTTTATTCAGGAAAATCATTTCAGGAAATACATTTTTTTATCCCTTAACTTGCTTGGAAAAATTTCTAAACACTCGAGCAAAATTTTTATGTAGCTTTGTAACTTGTAATGCTGTATAGTATCGCTGATATGCATTACACTTCTGGTGAAAATTCAAAGCATTTTGATTTCAGGAAATAAAAATTAAACTGTTTAAATATAGTAAAAAGTTTTGTATACAATTAGCTGCAAGTGAAGATTACTGATAGACTATTTAGAGAAGCAGATAAACGAAATTTGAAAACGATTTCTGAATTGAATAACAGCATTTTCAAAAGAAAAGAATTTTTATAATTTGGTTATTTCCTGAATACACTCTAGATTTTAGTGTATATATTAGTAAGCATCTAATATTTAATATTAAAATTTTCAAATCCAAAGGAATTTATTTAAGAAACAAGTGTATTCTTAAGTCTTGCTTATTGTTCAATAACTTGTTTTTATTGACAAAAGTATATTACTAGTATTTACTGACGTATAAACTATGTGAACATATTACTGATAATATTGCAAGTATAAAATTTACAATCTACTTTCTATTCTTCACCAAAAAAATTTGTGCTGCATCCCTAATTTGCTCTTAATTCCGTAATTGTTTTCATTCAAGCTTTTAAGCTGGCTAAAACTAATCGTGTGAATTAAAAAAAGATGCACACTTGGTTTTAGGACGTAGGACGAAAGAAATATATAAATATTTTAAAAGTCGCATGTTTTAGGAGAATATATTGCGATTCAGTTAAATATAATAAAATGTAATTTGAGTGGTAATTTCTTCAGTTGAAAATCAAATAACATGTAGGCAAGTATTAAGAAAGCGCGTGTAAAGTTAGATACAATGAAAAGTTTAACTGTGTTTCATTTTAAGAAAGTAAAATTTGCAAATGTTTTGGATTGTGAAAATATCAAAAACACGTTTTTGTCTATGCTGATTTTTTATATTAGGTTTTTGTTCAGAAACCTCTTAATTTAGCATCAAATTTAAGGAAATTGTTAAACTTTACAAAAGTGCCCCTCTCCAAATTAATGAAACATTTTAATATACAAGGAACATGGAAGACAGGTATAAAAGATCCTGCGTCATATAATGCAATTAATGAAAATTTTTATTTTCACTTTGAGCATTATCTAGAAGCATTTTTTTTTTTTATTGTTTGTTATTATAGGTCGAACTAAAATGAGACATGATTTGGCGAAGTTTTAGAGAGACATTCTTTTTTAATCTATTACAAACAATAGGTAAAAGTAGTAACTGAAATTCCTGTTGCAAAACAGTTTGCAAAACAGCAAAACTTTTTATGATCTTTGCAATGATGCATTATACTGCGCTTTGTAAAAAAGCAGCATTTTCCTTAAGAAAACAAAGCGCATTCAAGTACATCAAAGCAAATATATTTTTGCCTGTCTAAAAGTCGATTAAAAGCATTTACTCTCATATCACTGAACGTTTCGACCGGACAGTCTAAAATATTAAAAGCACCGAACTTGGGATGCATCAACTAACCAATATTCATATTAATCATGCTCTGATGGCTTGGAATATTCAAACAGTTTTGAAAATGAAACTATTTATTTTTGACTTTGCGGCTCAAACTTTGAAATAATATTTGCCTAGTTTACAATAAAATATTTTTCTATAAATATATCCGCCTTTGCACGGAAATTCAGAACTTATTTACTAAAGTCAAATTCTTCGTTCTACCAATAAAAAGACGACCCAAGCTTAGAAAAATATTCTTCCGTCTCCCTTTTACGAGTTATTGCACAATTAATTACCTGACACAACAGCCTGACATTTTTACTCCGAATGAATCGCTTTTATTTTACAAAGAATTTGTGACTCTTTTTTCCGTTTTTGTTTCCTGATGGGATGTTTGGCATTAGAAAATAAGAATACAAATGAAAACTGACCTCTCCCGTCTCAATGAGTGCGAATGCAGATTGAATGTCCGAGCTCTTGACCGAGTGGGCAGGTGACACTTCTACGGACACTTCTACAGATCCCACGTCTTCATCGGGGGTCCCTTTGCGCTTCTGCCCTACCGGACTGTCACTGGCCGGTAGCGGGCTCATTTGAGCCATCATCTAATTTCACGCTGACCACACTTTTATTTATTTATTGATTTTTTTCTTCAAAATCAACTCGCTCTATCGCACACGCAAAACAGAAAAGAAAACGTGGGTTGGAGGGATCTGCCCTCGGGGGCTTCTGGAGAGAGGTCCCCTAGATAAGGCCTTGGAACATCTCGGAGGGATTGGGTCCGAAACGAGCCGAGCTATCGTGTGCGTCACTCATGCCTGCAAGGTTTTTCGGCCGTACTACTGGATCGTAGCCAACAGGTAAGTTTTAAGGTTGCAAAGCTTGGGGAGAGATCGAGACAAGTGGCGAGCGCCAACCGGCTTTGGCGACCTCGATTGCTACTGCGATGTTTTCACAGTTAGTTCACAGGGGAGGTTTTTTACCGGAGAGAAAACACGCGTTGGGCACATACTGAACGAGCTATTTACCAGCATGCTCATCCTAGGGCATAGCACGATTTGCAGTCTACCCTCTAGTTTAGAACAAACACTTTAAGGGGACAGTGGACCTTCAAAACTAACTTTTTTTTGGTTTGTTTTGAATGGATTTGCTTGAAATTTGAATATGTGATTAGTACCATAGATATGTAAAAGTGGTTAAAATTTAATGATGAAATATTTATGAATTGTGAATTAATTATATCAAAAATTGGCCTAATTAAAAGTGTTCCATGCGCATTTCTTTTGCATATAATATGGTAATTTTTATTTACAGGATACCTTATAGAACTAACCAATGGAACTTATTGCTTATTTTAAGCATCCATTAAAAATATAAAGAGAAAAAATAATAGTGAACACACCCTTTTTACTACGCAAAATACCTATAAATCATCTTTTCAAGTACAAAATTTAGAAATTCTGAGCTACGAAGCATAATTATTTTCGATAAGATTTATTCGATATGCAGTTAAGTATATAAAACTTAAATTTCAAAGCAATACGATAATTAGAAATGCGCCTGGAGCAGTTTGAATATTCGTATGACACGAAAATTTTTATTTTGAGAAAAACACATTTCAAGTTATTGCTTTTAGTAACCACACAATATCTAAATTAAATACAAATGCCTATACTAAGAAAGTAATCACAGAACACATTCTTACTCGTCCGTAGTTTCACAATTCAATAAAATAAAAAAATCGAATTTTTGAAAATCCACTGTCCCATTAATAGAAACATTTTAGCCTATTTTAGCTTGTGGACCGATTTTTTGTTTCCATGTCGGATTGATGCAATTTTAAGAATGATGCAATACGATAATAATAATAATAAAGTATTGTTATTTAACAACTCGTTAAAAATGTAACCTTTTATTTTTAGAAAAAAATCTCAACGTTGGCTTTTCAGAAACAAAGAGTATCATTTTCACAAAATGTTTAAAGAGCAAAGAAAGAAAGTTGTAGGTTTATACAGAAATGTAGACAGTTTTCCAATAGATCCTTCAGCATACAATAGAATGGAATATTTTCTAACACTTTGGTATTATTTCTACAGCTAACAAGCCAAAAGCAATGACATTGATATCATATTCTACTTTTTTTACATAACATTGAAAAAAATTAAAGTAATATCTTCTGGATGAAGTCTGATTATATCTTCTCCATCAAATCACGTTTGTTCAGCCTATTTTTCTATAAAACATTCAGAACTAAAAAAAATTGGGTGCTTTTAGCTGCATATTTAACAGTTTTTCAAAATCTGTTTACTTTTGCGATGAATTCTGAAAGTAAACAAACTTGAATGTGAATGAATCAAGTAGCGCAAGTATTCATATCGCGTAGTGAGCTGTAAAAAACTGGATGGCAGTCTACTACTCCAATCGCATGAAAAACTAAATAAATAAAAAATAATGAAAGGCTTTTACAAGGTGTGGATTAAATGCAATATTGTTAGATAATTCGGGATATTTTTTAACTTTCATATACTTTTTCCATTATGACGTCATTATTAGTATTATGACGTCAAAATGACGGGTTACGTTCCAGTTAAAAAGAATTTTAAATTGTCTGATCTAATAAATAAGGCCTCCATTTTTATCAATTTAAATATTAGTACGAAGTATATTTAAATTTTGTCCTATCCCGCTGGCTCACTAAAACCGTTTCACACAACCTTTGTGTAGTGCATATGCTCCTATCTAGACACGAAACTATAAACTGTTAACACCTAATTTTTCTTGCTGAATTCAATAAGCTTTTTTTAGTCAGTGGGATTTTAATATAACATAATTTAAATTTTAGGAAACTTCTGGTCAAGCTTTATGAAAATTAAATAAAATAGCATCTTCAGCCATCTGTGTATAGTCTCCCCTTTTTCGCACAAATGATACTCTATCCAGAAAACTTAAATTACAAAAAATTTTTTTAAATTATGTAAATATATATATATATATATATATATATATATACAGTAACCACCGCTTATAGTGATCACTGGTTATAAGAATCAACCGTTTATAAGAATCAATATCCCGAAAACAAAAACAAATGAATTATTTCCATGTTAAAATTTTCGCTTTAAAGAATCAATCCACCGGTTTTAAGAATCAGTTTACACTCTTCGCTTTCCTTTCATTTTTCCAATAAAACTACTTAAACCCTCAAAAGGCACGAAGTTCTTTCTTTTTTTTTTTTTTAAGAAAGATTGATAAGATGGGATGGAATATAGTAGTAAAATTCACCCCTTTCTTTATTAGACATAACATAATAGTTTCCTCTTAAACGCTTTACCACAAAACTGTCCTATTAGCTTGACCCGAGTTCAACTTCACCCGTCCGAGTAAATCTTCGTCTGAGACTATAAGTATTGAAAGAGGTATAAACAGCCTTCTGAAAACTTCATTACGTCAAACTACCGTAGAAAACTTTTTCTCGCTCCCTTCCTGTAGTTGAAATGTTAAAACTGTTAAGCAGGTATGTTGTAACTTGTAACAAATATTGTATTTTTTTTCTTCTCTTACTATAATCATGTGTATCTACTTATAGGTCTAAAAATTAAGTTTTATTTTTAAAACTATAAAAAATAATTTTAATAAAAGATAGTTAATGTAAATTAAAGAGTATTTTATGGTAAAGTATCTAATATATGTATATATAAGTGTGTGTGTTCCGGTCCAAAAACCTAAATTTCGGTTATAAGAATCAGCCGCTTATAAGAATCAAAAACAGTAATAACAAACGTGATTCTTATAAGCGGAAATCACTGTGTGTATATATATATATATATATATATATATATATATATATATATATATATATATATATATATATATACCCTTCCTTGTTACAGTTTTGTCTGGTTACAGTGTTTGCTTTCAGGTATCGACGCATCACGAGAAATTCTCATTCAAATATTCGAGATGTTCTGCCGACCACAGCGTGAGCTTAAACGGCGTTTATATCAAAACAACCTCCGCGCAAAAAGCGACGACCTGTATCTTAAAAATTTTAATTCTTAATAACAAATCCTTTTGTTTTTTTAAAACTATTTCAGTGGCAACAATTTTAATTCCTTAATTTGTTAATTAATTTATTAATTAGGTGCTAAAACATAAAAAAAAATTCTTAAGTTTCTTAAATCATCAATTCTATCGACAGCTTCAAAACTAATTTCTATTTTGCCGTTTTCCAACAGGACCTATAAATTTGACCTTATTATATCCTATTTAAGTTCGATTATACATTTCTTATTCATCAAATTTCAACACAAATTTTAACACAAGGAGTGCTCACTTAGCAAACCGTACAACAACAACAACAACAACAAAAACTAGCTACATTTAGGTGGGCCAAATTAAACCCCACCATTAAACAAAAACCATTCAAATATGTAACTTACGTATTTATACTTGTAAATTTTTTTTACGTTTATAAATGTAAGAAAAACTCATAACAAGTAATATATAAAAAAAAAATTTTAAGTCAATTCCTACTTAGGTCAACAAAGAAAAATTTGAGTGTGAACTAATAGTAGGAATTGAAAAAAAGGATTGCCTGCCAGAACCTTGCCTACTGTGCGAGATTAGGAGGGGGGGGGGAAGAGAGAGAAAAAGTTTGTCAGGTTGGGGATTCGATCTCGCAACCTACAGGACGGGAGGAGCCCGCGATACCGCAGTGCTTCCGTTTACATAGTAACAAGAGGGAAATTACTATTCAAGAGCAAGAGACGCTCTAGGTCTAAAACTAAAATCGATTAATTAAATTTAATTAATGAATTAATATTTGAAAAAACTGTATTAACATCAAGTGTCATCCACTAAAAGTTTAAAAAAATGTATTTGAACTTGAGTGGATGAATAAAAAGTACTTTTATTAACGATTGAAAATTGGAACAAGATATATATAGAGAGAGCGTGAACTAATAGTAGGAATTGAATAATTAAATTTAATTAATGAATTAATATTTGAAAAAACTGTATTAACATCAAGTGTCATCCACTACAAGTTTAAAAAAATGTATTTGAACTTGAGTGGATGAATAAAAAGTACTTTTATTAACGATTGAAAATTTGAACAAGATATATATGGTCTAAAACTAAAATTGATTAATCAAATTGAATTAATGAATTAATATTTGAAAAAACTGTATTAACATCAAGTGTCATCCACTACAAGTTTAAAAAAATGTATTTGAACTTGAGTGGATGAATAAAAAGTACTTTTATTAACGATTGAAAATTTGAACAAGATATATATAGAGTGAACTAATAGTAGGAATTGGAAAAATAACAGGAATTTCGATCGCAAGATAAGCTGGTGATAAAACGGGGCGAGATTTGATTTTAAAGCAAAAATAATAATCGCATTTATAAACGGCAAACAATAAGCATGTTGTGAAAAGCGCAATTTACATGGGAGCTACATCCGGTGCCCAAACTGAGTAAACGCGGTCTAATTAGCGTAAATGACTGGAAACGCGTATGATAATGAGTGCGTCCCTAGCCCAGACTTCCGCGGCTCTGAGAAGCCCACGCAAACGATCACCTGTCATCCCAATCGCGGTCGGCCACCAAAGAAACAGCCTCCACCTCGAAATACCGCTCAATTTATGCGATCACATTTGTAATACGTTAACAACTCGTACATTCGGTAGCTTTTTCTAATCAGTGAGTTTTTTTTTTTTTTTTTTTGAAATGCTGTTCATGTTAGAAAAGAAGGGTATAGGCATGAGCATATTAGCTTCACGAGGAGACTTGGATACAGAGGCGTCTAAATAGGTTATTAAGTTCCATGCATCGCTGCTTTTATGAAATTTATGACCTCTTTTATCCCTGTTCCAGTGTTTTTCTCTTCAAAATATTTTAACCTATTTTATCCTTTAACTGTGCATTGAACTAATGTTTAACTTTCATACTAATATAAGCCCTGACATTTACACAAAAAAACGAAAAAAAAAATTGCGTGTTTTCTTGCTATTTAATAGACCGCAACATGTCCTTAGTTGCTTTTAGTTCATCTATACAAATTGCTTTTAACCTTTTCCTTACGGGGTGGGATAGCAAGCATTCCAAAATTACGGGACCAAGTATAAATAAATATATATATATATATACATATATATTATGTACACATATGTGGCTGGGACGTAGACGAGGAGAGAGGGGGAGGGAGTAAAGCCCTCTGCATATCAAGTTTGGTTTGATTTGGTTTGGAGCACTATGGTTAACTTTTTGCTTCACGAGGACTAATTAGACAGGGACCTACAGTTTAAAGCCGATTCCGAACGGCTACAAACATTCATGCCAGCAGGGGGACTCGAACCCACAGGATCCGAACCGAATGCCAGAGCCCTAGCTATTCGGCCATCACCTGGTCATTACAAGGATTTTAGTTAACAGCTACAGTACCCGACAGCTGTTTTGATTTAACTTTAATAATCTTTTCACACGGAAAGCACACACATGACGGGGGAGGGGGGGGGCTACTCTCACTGACATTGCTTGAAATACGGATACAGAAAATCGAAGAGAATCAAAGGAAATGCTATATTTTAACATTGTAAACGAATGTTGTTTGAGAAGTGCTACTTTCTGCGAAAGCATCTTTAAATTACTTTGGAATGGGAATAGAAGAAACAAAAATATTTCTTGAGGGATAGCAGTACACCCAAAGAATCAGTTCTGAGTGAAAAATTGCAGTTTTTATCATCACATTGTGCAACAAAATATCAGATTAGTTCATAGGTGTAGCGTGCTTCTAATGCTTTTTTTTTTTGGAGGGGGGGAGAGGGGAGGTCACGAATTGAATTCAGTTAGGGCACCCCTCAGCGCATTGACTGCCAGATGATCCTTAAAATATGAAATATCTTTTTTTGAAATTGAATAACAATAGAATTTATGTTTGAGTAGTTTTCAAAAGTTATACAATGAGAAAAATAAATATAACATAAATAAAATGAGAAAAAAATATAGCATCGAATTTTTGTTATTGATCCTATCATTGTTAAAAACTATGTTAAGGCTAAAGACATAATCGGAATCTTCAGTTTCACAGTGTGAAAAAACGGGAGAAAACCTAAGTTTTCTAAAATTTTTTGATTTTAACTGAACTGCTATTGACGTTTTAATTTATTCAAGTTAAGGTGGGGGGCACGTGCCCCCCGTACCTCCCCCCGACTATGGATTAGTTTCTGTGAAGCCTCATTGAACGAATCCTACTGGTTAAGCGTTCTTCCCATTACAAACCTCTCGTCGGTACACGAGGAGCAGTTGCAATTTAGCATAGGATTATCATTTTTCTACAAAACATCTTAGGTCTGCACCCCTGATTCTGACCTCCCGTTCCTGTCAAGCCGCCCACCGATGGGCAGGGGGCCCCCTTAAAGGTGTAACGTGAAGGCTTCCTTCGTCCTTCGAATAAACCCCTCCATTAGTTTCAACTGTTTTGATGAAACTTGATTACAGTGCAGGAAAATGAAAATTGTTTCGGGAATATTTCTACGAGAGTCGAAATAATGCCGGATCCCAGACGCAATTCGTGCCAAATTACAAAAATTGCTTGTTTAATGACAGAGGAAGTACGCGGATGGAGGTGAACACGGGACCCTTATTTCCGCAACAAAAACAGTGCGATGAAAGCGCAAGTTCAATAAAATGCATAGGATCACCCGACACTTTTATAGCATTTCACTTAGTTTTTTTTTATTCCTTTGGACCTCTATAGAAAAATATGCCATCACTGAAATTCAAAAACTATTTTAAACGTACCCATTTAGAAATTTAATTTACTGTCATTAACTCAAAAACCTTTTACCAAATACTTTATCTTCTAAATTTTCTTACCTCTCTCTAGTTATTTACTATGTACAATATAAATAAATGTATTATATAAATACTTATTATATAAATGTATTTCCAGAAAATACACTTTTTTTTTTCAAATTACTAAAACCCTCTGACGTAATACAGCATTCAAAACCTTTATGGCAATTTTATGGCTTACGGAATTGGGGTGTGTACGCATCGTTTTCTTTGCATTAGGAATTTTCTGTGCTTGCATGCAAGGTGCGTTGAGCCCATAGTGTAAGTTGTGTTTGTCTTTTCATTTTCTTCGACTAATTGCTTCTTTGGGGGACTCGGGGCCTTGTGATGTCTTTTGGGCTTACCTGCATCCTATTCAGAAAGTTCCCCTTGAGGTAACTGACATGGTTAGGCTCCCTGATGACGAGACCTGTCGGTTACCTCTGTTTTATGGTTCAGTTCCGGCACTTATACAGAATCTTGCCGTTGGTGCGTGGATGCTCAGAGTGCTTGATTTCTGTTTTTTTTTTTTTTTGTCTATTTTAGTATTATTTTTTATCTATCTATGTTGGATTATTTATTTGTTTGTTTTTTTCATTATGGGGATATGAAGCTTCTGCGCTATCCTGTATTGAAAATGTTTTCTTTGCAGGATAAGTTTTTTGTTATAGTGATTTGGCAGTCTATGCTTGAATTTTAATTTTGTTTATTTCTATTGTTTACTTTTTACATTAAAACCCTCTGACGTAATACAGCATTCAAAACCTTTATCTATGGCTACACATTGTAATAAATAATAAAAGACCCAAATTTTAAGGGAAAATTAGAACTCTGTCCCTTACACCATGCCTACTTCTCAGTCAGTGCCCAAAGCTCTGGCTGTGAAGAATTGAATACAACTGCACATCAACAAGGATGTCTACCTATGAAAAGATTAACTCAAGGAGTAAGCATTTTAGTGGAAAGACGCCGTATTTTCTCTACATGCACGATAAACAGCAGAAAACCTTTCTCTACATGCAAGAAAAATAGCTGAAAGAAAAAACGAAAGTGGTCCTAAACAATACTCCTCACATGACTTGGGTACTTAATAATTTAAGGAACTTAACCCCAGTTGATCATGCGAGCTGTTTGATCATGCGAGCGTTAATTGCAGGGCCCGATTATGAACGCTGGGAGCCCTTGGGCAGATGCTATTTTGGGGGCCCCCCTTATGAACATTTATAAAAATAAGAACTATCCATGGACTATAAATACAGGTACTTATACTATTAGAAGTACTAGGTGCATTCACCAAGCATGTGAGGAAAAGTTGTTAAAAATCAGGATTTAAAAAAAAAAATCGTTTGAATTAAATTTTGATTGAAATAACAATTTAACCCAAACAACCCTGAATGCGAGTTCTATATTTGCTATTACAGTGTATGGCTGATAAGATGAAGCATTCATAAACATGTTTCACGTCAAATTGAAAACACCTTTCACCTTCTGCTGTACACCTGATACAACCTGATAGTTTAACATTTTTCCTAAAGCAGAAAGCGAAATCAAAAACTTTCACTTATCTGGCACCCTATCTATTTTAGTGTTGAGAAACATTGTTAAAGAGATTTTGCGCTTTAAAGATGACAGTTTTGGGGCCCCCTAGCATCAGGGGGCCCTGGGCAAAGTCCCGATTAGTCCATGCAATAAAAAGGCCCTGGTTAATTGCGGGATGAGAACATTCAACGGAAGAGTATAGGCCCGGGAAAAAAAACTTATCTACAAATTAGGGTCTCAAGGATTAGAGTTCCTTATGTGAGACCTCAGAAATCAGGGTTCAGTAAAAATAAACTGAAGCCGCAGCTCAAAGATAAATAATCAGTTACACATGATTGGTTGCTATAACACATTCTCTGTTGATACGAGGGAAACGTAATTTGCTTTTTTAATCCAATAATCCCAGAAAACATAAAATGACATTCACAAGAAAACTCAATTGTATACGATCTGAAATAGCTTTCAAAGGTGTGAGACAATACTAGCGCTTTAACAGTCTTCTTGTGAGGACTTATCAAACTACATTTACAGAATAACAACAGTATTATTTCGCTACTCTTACAAAAGAAGAAAGTTGGTTTTGCTTTCAAATGCTGCAGACTACTCTAGCTCTTTTTGCCCGTAGAATGTATATCGATCTATTGTGTACTTAGACGTTCTAGTACATAATTCGCCTGTCCGCCGAGGACAAAAAAAGAAATAGAAATTTTGTGTTCACAATAATACAAGAAAGTAATTTTGGATCAGTCTTCCACATGGACTTATTCGCTTGTTCTCTTTGGACAAGAAAACCCGAAACGCATTTAAGGCAAAGTCACAGCAGGCCTGCCGTATATATGTGTGCAACTTCGGCATGCGCAAGTTCTAAAATAAACAGCTTGGCGACAAGATCAGTCTGGAAATCACCGCTCCAGTAACCCTGTGAATGACGGCGGAAAGTTTCAACTTGGCGAGATGGCAACGCCGGAGATACCTGTCGAGGCAACTTTTGTCAGATCTTCACGGAGAGAGGTGTGTGGGGGTAGAGACCAACCCTCAAATAGGGATCCCTCTGTAGCAAGACATACTTGCCAATTGATGGTTTGCGCCACCAAGGGGGAAAAGGGGGAAGAGTCTTCCCCCTTCACGCGAGGTAGGGGGGTTGGCTGGTCAGGTAGTAATTCCTTTTCACCCCCTCTTCAGGTAAAAGTCGGCGCCAACGGCATTCTTTTAGTTTGGGGTCGGTCGTTTAATTGCCAATGGAGTGCTTTCAGCTCCCCTTTTTTTTTTCGTTTTTGTGTGCCAGGGCTGTTATTAAAAGTTGTCAAATGATTGCTTTTCTTTTCCCGGGTCAACTTTTAAAAATTTCTTTCGTAACTAGATGGTGTGTGATAGGGTTACGAAATGAAAGGTATGCTCTGATTTTGTTAAAGAACATTATAGAAGTTTTCGAAATAGGTTGTCTGAAAAGATATGGCAATTTTGAGTTTAATAACCTCTTATTTTTTTTTTTTTCACCCTCAATTAAGAGATTCCTTTTCAGACAGATTTTAAGAATTAACAGATAAGATAAAAGAACGTTATTTCTTACTGTTAAAATGCTTTTCCTCATATCTTGCAACATTAGATTCTTTAAAACGAGAAAGATTGACACTTAAGAAAAGAATTGTTTTTGTTTTTTTAAATCCAAGTTTTCTGTAAAATGTTATCTTTGCAAACATCATTTGAAAGTTTTTTTTTTTGTGGCAGTTATAAATTTCTTTATTTCATGTAACTGTTCTTATTTATTCGACTTGAAATTTTTTTTAATCAGATAACTTGAGAAATATATAGGCTTCATCATAAGGGTTTGTTCTCATAGAATCAGTCAGCTTCAGCGTTATTCGCATTGACACATTTTAAACCAATTACAGGTCTTAGCAATTTCGTTGCTAATCGTCTGGGGGTTTGTAATTGGTTAAATTTATTTAAATACAAGTAACGCTAACGGATTCTATGTGAACAGACCCTTCGACTTGAAATATATATATATATATATATATATATATATATATATATATATATATATATTGGTTTTTAGACAGCATTGACACCGCTGATGAAGAAATGCTGTCAAAAACCTTATCCATACTTTTCTTTTCATGTTATTTGTTCCTGGCTGCAAGTAGCTTTAGAGCTATTACTGGTTTTCTCTTTCATATTTATATATATATATATATATATATATATATATATATATATCTGTTGCATACATATTGTTTTAATTTATAGGAATCTGCAATTTATTTTAAAATTTTTCAAGTTCAAAAATGTAAAGAGAAAAGTATTTCATAAAATTACCAAAGAGAGATACAAAAAATGTTTACAGTTAGTGATAAAATTTAAAATTAATGAAACACGTGGGCGAAATAATGAAGCCAAATAAGTAAAATTGTACATCAGTAAAACGATACCCAGATTTTCTTCTCTTCTTAAATCTCACTTAAATTTTAATTACTCTTAAATGTAGAATATTTCTAAAGGTTAAAAGAAAAGAATACACTCCTCGCTGTTTTAAAATAAAAATGTCTTCCTTAACAATCCACAAAAAAAACTTTAACTGGCCAAAATTAATAACCATTCCTAAATTGAAAATGGAGGTGGCGGTAAACTTCAGAAATTGTGAACTTCAAAAGTCGTAAAAATCGTCGTCGATAGAAAACCAGACACGCGAGGCAAATTTTTGACAAACACATGAGTCTAGATCAAAAGTGATATTTTTTGTACCCGTGGAACTCTTTTCCCTATCACTTAAATTTATTGAGATTCCTTCTAACCTTCCATTACGTTTAAATAATGTGCCATTTGATATGCTTGTTCGCACACGTTCTAAGTTGCTAACCACTCAGATATTTTTGTGCTTAATTTTCGAGCTTAATTTTTATTACTCCTGTTATTTCGTTGAGTGAAAACACACTATACCACATTTTCCCCCGAATAATTTAAATTTTAAAAAAATTGCATTTTTTTTTTTTTAAATGAAAAATACCCCAAGGTATAAAATTTAAGCACAGCAGTAATGAAAATAGGGAGCTTAATATTAGTTGATACTAAAAATATTTTTTTCCAGAAACAAACTTGAGACATTTGAACGCACACAAAAGTATCTCTAGTTGATTTGAAATTAAAATTATTCGGAGGAAAAAAATTAAAATTTTGAATAAAAATTATTTGTTAAAATTTGAGGACTATCATGCTGTGGCAAAATGTTTTGGAAACTCTTTTCGATCTTAACTCTTAAAATAGGTAGAACATATTCCATTTATGAATATATACTAATAATCATAATATACAATTTAAGAATGCTTGATTTATAGAAGAGCAATTTAGTAATTTCTAAGATAAATCGCAGCATTTTTCAGTATGATTATCTAATTCAGTATCATAATCTATTTCAGTATCATTATCATTATCTAATTTCTTATAGCTCTAGAACCAGGGGCTCCCAACCTTTTTATAGTACCGTACCTGTACGTTGTAAACAATTTGATGACGTACCGGTAGACCAAAAATTTTGAAATGGGGAATAAAACGCAATGGAGAACAAAATAAATTAGGATATATAAAAAATCATTTTAAATAAATATCCTTAGTTTAATACACTTACCTTAACAGCTTCTTAATATTTATTAATAATACAATTACTATTAATTAATAATATGCAATTAATTTAAAGATGTTTGAAACACAAAACACAAATTTTAGAACTCAGACACAGTTATAATTCGCAAACACAGTTATAGACACAGTTATAATTCGCAGGCGAGTGCCAAATTTTTATGCGGCGGTCATAAATAATACATTCGGGTGTAGACGGCATCTTTTGAGATTAGGTAAATCCCAATAAAGTATTACAACACAAGCAATGGATAAGAAATTCCAAACTAAAATATTAAAACGTATGGATTATTAGTTATTATAGTCATTTCTTTTCTTTTTTCGTAATACAGATTTGTAATAGATTTTTGTTTTAAATTGGAAAATCATTCGCGTACCG
>OU015495.1:202620350-202672850 GCA_907164885.2 Dolomedes plantarius
CAGGTTTGGTTTTGGGGGCGTGACTGGCTGGCAGGGCCTTTTTATCGCATGGGCAAATCGGGACTTAACCCAGGGCCCCTGATGCTAGGGGCCCCCCAAAACTGTCCTCTTTAACGTGCAAAATCTCTTTAACGATGTTTCTCAACACTAAAATAGATAGGGTGCCAGATTAGTGAAAGTTTTTAAATTTCGCTTTCTGCTTTAGGAAAAATGTTAAAGTATCAGATTGTATCAGACGTACAGCAGAAGGTGAAAGGAGTTTTCAATTTGATGTGAAACATGTTTATGAATGCTTCATCTTATCAGCCATACACTGTAATAACAAATATAGGACTCGAATGCAGGTATTGTTTGGTTTAAATCATTATTTGAATCAAAATTTAAATCAAACGATTTATTTAATACCGATTTTTAACAACTTTTCCTCACACGCTTGGTGTATGCACCTAGTGCCTCTAATAGTACAGTCCATGGATAGTTATTTTTATAAATGTTCGTAAGGGCCCCCCCCCCCAAATAGCATCTGCCCAGGGCCCCCCCCCCCAGCGTTCATAATCGGGCCCTGATGGCTGGGACGTAGACGAGGAGAGAGGGGGAGGGAGTAAAGCCCTCTGCATATCAAGTTTGGTTTGATTTGGTTTGGAGCACTATGGTTAACTTTTTGCTACACGAGGGCTAATTAGACCGGGACCTATAGTTTAAAGCTGATTCCGAACGGCTACAAACATCCATACCAACAATGGGACTAACCCACAGGATCTGAATCGAATGCCAGCGCCCTAGCCATTCGGCTATCAACTGGCGTGCATATAAGATCTTTCGTGTATTATACTAATCGTATGAGTCATAAAAGGCCCTTTCCTGAAAATGTCCTTTTGCTATGTCTCTGGCTACGGGTCATCTTTTACCACGCGAAAGCTTGTCGAACGTTTGTCATCGGAGAGTTACCTTGTAATCAAGGAACCTAATAAAGGAAGGATTGTAGTGCAAGATGTATCAGAATATAAAGATTAAAAATCCAGTTTTCAATATCAGGTATATAATTTTTACACTTTTCTTTGTTCGGAGATTAAGGGCCCTGTTCACATAGGAGTCCGTTGCGTTGCGTTAAGGAAAAGCTGACGTTGAGACGAAAATAAACCAATCATAGGCGTTAAAAATTTCATTGCTAATCTTTTGCAGGCATATGATTGGTTTATTTTCGTCTCAACGTCATCTTTTCCTTAACGCAACGCAACGGACTCCTATGTGAACAGGCCCTTAGGGTAAGAACACATTTATGTAGATACATATAGGCATGGGTTAAATCATAAATTTTTACCCAAATAAATAACTGATATCTGCTATTAAATATTTTGAACGAAGGAATCTAAATGGCATCCCATTATAACAATATTGTAAAGCATGCAGTACTGCACCAGTAGTGAATGCTCTCTGCTGTATGCTATATAATTAAATTACTAATTTTTATTTTTAAAAAAGTTTGCCCTGAACTTAGGTTTAGTATGCGGATCCAACATTAAAGCTAAACTTCTATCCAAGTTTTCACTAACTAATGGTATGAACTTCATTTATGTTCACTGAAGCATACTCAGTGAAATCTTTTTGCTAGATTTACTGAAGATTTATGTTTACCACAGCGGAAACACGATAAACGTGCTTACTCTGCTCCAGAAAAAGAAATCCAACACACTAGATGCAAATTCTGCTTTTGTTTATGCCTCATTTTTTTGTTCTCTCTCTCTCCAGAAAAGGTAAAGCACGTCTAACTTTTCATTGATTTCCCCGAACGCGTTAAAAATCTTAATCCTTGCCCGGGGATGACGAATATAGAAACGAATTCTTTAACGCTAGGAAGATTTATTTCCCAATATTTTAGAAAATTAAAAATGTCGCATCCAGCAACCCTTTTATACTCACATCCATCACACATTCTTCTCATCACCTTATTATCGGAGCTGTGCCGCTTCCGCAACACCTTGCCAAATGACTACAAATTCTCGGCAATGCAGCAGAGAAGCGTTGTTTCAGAAGACGGGTCAGTCAAGCAAAACTGCAACAGCTTTTTTTTTTTCAATTCCTACTATTAGTTCACACTCTCTCTATATATATCTTGTTCAAATTTTCAATCGGTAATAAAAGTACTTTTTATTCATCCACTCAAGTTCAAATACATTTTTTTAAACTTGTAGTGGATGACACTTGATGTTACAGTTTTTTCAAATATTAATTCATTAATTAAATTTAATTAATCAATTTTAGTTTTAGACCTAGAGCGTCTCTTGCTCTTGAATAGTAATTTCCCTCTTCGTACTCTGTAAACGGTAGCACTGCGGTATCGCGGGCTCCTCCCGTCCTGTAGGTTGCGAGATCGAATCCCCAACCCGACAAACTATTTCTCTCTCTTATCAATTCCTAACTATCAATTCCTAAATTATCAATTCCTAACTTAAACGAAGTTTTTGTCATTTGAGTGAATTCCAGTAGACTGAAAATATTTTGCGCCGATAAAAAGATGAAATTTTGCTACTTAAGAAAATAAAATAACGCTGCAAGTTATTGTTGATATAGTGTGTACATACCAGTTATTTCTCTATTTCGTATAAAAGAAAGGTACACATTTTGATTTTCTGAGAATTTTTTTTTTTTTTCAAGCATTTTGGTTGGTAAACTTCTTTTCACTATCTAAAGCAAAAGCATACTTTATTTTCCTTCTAGACATATATATATATATATATATATATACCCATATATATATATATATATATATATATATATATATATATATATATATATATAATGTGTGTAACTTGGTACAAGAAGTGCCCTAAGTCAGTTCTCTCCAAGACGACTTTGTCTCTTTCAAATAATATTATTTTAAATGTAAGAAGTACGTAAATCTGTCAGATGCTTTAAAAGTGTTCCCTAAACCATTGTACAGACTTGGGTACTTCTTACATTGAAAATATTTTTTAAATATTTTTTTTATGTCCGTGAAAATTGCCTATACTATTCTTAGATTATGTTTTAACCCCGATTTTACGTTTTCCCGTTTCGTACGTTTTCTACCGTTGGCCCCATGAAAAACGTAAAATCGGGGTTCGTTCAACCAACCAACCAACCATATATATATATATATATATATATATATATATATATATATATATGTAATCAGCTAGACGATCTGTAACTGCTGAGGCAACCATACATTTACAATACAGCAGGAATATCCTTCTGCTAAGATGGTAGATCTAAAGATCTTTTAGTCGACATCTAGGGGAGGGAATATTAAGGGGGTTGTAAAGCAGTTTTTCATTCGACCTGATAACCATAAGAAATTCTTGTGCTAAGGAGAGTTAATGCTCCAAAGAAGTTAATATCGCTTGCCTTGGGGGAGAAAAAAGTCCACGTGCCAAAAAAAAGGGGAGAAAGTAGGGATGTAGGCAAAATCCCCCCTCTTACCTACTTTTAGAAGGATTTCCCCTCTCTTCCTTGTAGACATGGGTGTCCGCTACAGACACAGGTGGATCACAAAGGGGGAGGGAGGAAAATTTCCCCCCTCCTGGCTGGTTCCCCCGTGTCTGATTTTACAGTTACCTGCTGTGGTGAATAAAAGAAGCAAAGCTTAACGGGGATGTCTGAAGTAAAAAAATGAAATGCTGAAGGAAGCTACCGATACAGGTTATATTTTGACGCGTGCCTGAGTACTGCAGACAGGTACAAGTGGCTGTACCTCTGAACACATTTAAATACTGTTAGCTCATAAAGGAATCATTGGATTTTATTTATTTATTTATTTACTATTTTTTAATTTAATTTAATTTTAATTTATTTATTTATTTATTTATTGATTTATTATTATTATTATTATTATTATTATTTTTTTTTTGGGGGGGGGGGGTCTTCTAGAACGCTTTGCTTCAAGACGGATGCTAAAAATGGCGAAGCCTATGTATTTCGGAAATGCATTTGTAAACAACTTAGATCTTGGAATCGCATGTTTAATTACGGAAATTTTAGTGATGGTATTTTACCTAATTATGTATCAACAAATACATGTTTTTATTCTTTCAATTACTTCAATATTCTTTCAATATACTTCAATTCTATATTCAGATAATTTGAAAAGCACGTTTTCAACCAAAATAACTGACTTTCAGGTGAAATACAGAATTAAAATTACTCATTCCTTGCTACGTAATAAAGAAAACAGCAAAAAACAATTCACCTCTGTGTTTTAAGGCAGCTTCAAGATCTATAATATGATGATTGCCTGAATGCTAAATGAAGCTCTACCGTAAATAGTAACATATGAAAACTGCACAGGTTTCTTGAAACGCCATCTAGCGTCGATCCCCACAAAATCTGAAGGTCCAACGCAATCCAATCGTTAAGGGCCTGTTCACATAGGAGTCCGATGCGTTAAGGAAAAGATGACGTTGGGACGAAAATAAACCAATCATAGGCGTTAAAAATTTCATTGCTAATCGTTTGGAGGCCTATGATTGGTTTATTTTCGTCTCAACGTCAACTTTTCCTTAACGCAATGCAACGCAACGGACTCCTATGTGAACAGGCCCTGACAGCCTTTGAAATCTTGCATTAATAAATGATCATAACTAACTAATAGACGATTTCAAGCTATTTCCTTTTAAACATAGTTCTTTATTTGTGAAATCGCTCCATCTCTTTTCGCCTTTCATACGATTCGGCTAACAAAAATGCCGCAAATCCGACAGATTCTTTTCCATCTCGAGCCTTTCCCTTGCATACTAATCATGCGAGCCTTCTTCTGAAGCTGCCTTCCCTCACCCTGTCAAAAACCCTCACTCAAGAGCCCGCAACCCATTATTCGTTCTAGGCTCTCTCTCGCAGTCATTACCTTATTACTTACCTTGACGTGTACAATTAACTCCGGAGGCCAGAAGGAAAAGTTTTTCCATCTTTTCTTTGCAGACAAAAATTTTCGTTACGACTGTTATTTCTCATCTAGCTGAGCAAATCCCGCCGCAGTTTTCTCGACGGATGACAATGAAAAATGAAGATGGAGCTGTCTGAATGGAGAAGATGGTCAAATCATTTGTGGCCGAATGGTAATTGGCTTCTCTCTCCCGGAACGGTCGGGTTTGCCTATTTAAGGGCACCGCAAAACAATGTTGGGAATATATTAATTTGGGTACTTCTCCGAATGTTAAAAGCTAAGCAGCAGCGCAACCCTTCCGAAATTGGGGCTGATGACCAGGGCCGCCCACAGACTTTACGGGGCCTGGGGGAAAACTTCTGTTGGGGGCCCCAAGAAAGCAGATTAATCGAATAATTTTTTTGGGGGGGGAGGGAGGGGGGGCCCCCTTTTTTCAGGAGATTATTTTGAATTTTGAAGTACGGTACAAGTTTCAGAATTTTCTTTCGGAGGAAATCTAATAAATTTTTAAAAAATTTTTTGGGGCCCCTCCGGCAGTCGGGGGCCTGGGGCAAAGTGCCCCAGTTGCGCCCCCCACCCCCTCTGGGTGGCCCTGCTGATGACACGATGAACTAAAGCAGTACGACAGAGCAGTGGCGTAGCGAGCATAACTGGCGCCCGGGGCACGATACCTTTGTGGCGGCCCCCCCCCCAGAAAAGCATATAGTAATATATATAGACCCTATATTGGCGCCCCCCGATAAACATATAACATAATATATAGACCTTATATTGGCATCCCCCCGAAAAGCATATAGTAACATAATATAGACCTTATGTTGGTGCCCTCCCTGAAAAACATATAGTAATATAACATATAGACCTTATATTGGCGCCCCCCCAAAAAAAATATAGTAATATAATATATAGACCTTATATTGGCGCCCTCCCCGAAAAACCTATAGTAATATAATGTATAGACCTTATATTGGTGCCCTCCCCTGAAAAACATATAGTAATATAATATATAGACCTTATATTGGCATCTCCCTCGAAAACATATAGCAATATAATATATAGGTCTTACATTGGCGCCCCTCTGCGAGTGGCGCCCGGGGCATGATAGACCCCCCCCCCTTTGCTACGCCACTGCGACAGAGACAAGGCAGAATGTTCCAATGAAGAGGAACGGGTGGCCAGTCTATCAAAAAAGAAATAAAACTCAAGCGTTTGTACTTAAAGCGGCAATAAATTGCTAATAAACATTTAATAGCTAGGCTCTGAATAATTCATTTATAATACTAGTCGCTCGAGTCTAGATTATGGAAGTAATGTACTTGAATATATATATAACTTGAGGTAATTTACTATCAGTTTCATTTTTACGGTGGTACCACAATCGGTGATTTCACCAACATGTGACATAGCACATTGAATGATAACTCGGTATTTCTTCGAATCGGTGGCTTAATTGTCAGTTCCTGTGGGATTCGCTGATTCCACGAAGAACATTTCTTTTTTGTTAAAAACATTCCACTGAAAATTCTAAACAAGCCGGTATGGAGGGATCTGGCTGAAAAAATATTTAATGTGCCTCATCAAGCTAGTCCGGTTCAACGTTTGGTGTAATAATGTGTATCGTTACATATGATCAATCAGTAATTATGGTCGATAAAACAAGGGACACTGAATTCTTCTAAGAGAGATATCGGAGGTTAGTAAATAAAATGCGATAATATATATATATATATATATATATATATATATATATATATATATATATATATATATATATATATATATATATATAACAGTTCCGTGACTGACTGACAGATAACGCACAGACCAAACCGCTGGACCTAAAGGGCTGAAATTTTGCATGGCGATTTTTCTTATAGTGTAGGGCTGCACTAAAAAAGATTTTTGACAAATTCTTACATTTTTTTAAAAATTAAATTTTTTAGCTGCTTTTGTAACTACAGTAAAACCCCGATTTTACGTTGTCTGTTTCGTACGTTATCCCGCTTCATACGTCATTTTCTGCTGGTCCGTGAAAATTGCCTATACTATGATTAGATTATGTTTTAACCCCGATTTTACGTTTTCCTGTTTCGTGCGTTTTTTACCCTTGGTCCCATGGAAAACGTAAAATCTGGGTTCCACTGTCGTTTTAAGTTTGCATTTAAAGTAATAATTTGAGGGTTATAAAATTTATTTCACGAGAAAGATCCTAAAAATTCCTTTAAAATGAAATATTTTTCGAATCTTTACCTCCATTTTCTGATTTTCGATCAATTTTTAAAGATTAATTTTTCGAATTTAATTTATTAAATGCCGATCACGTGATTTCTTTTTCCGGTACTTTAAATAAATTTATCGTCACGTGCATAAAAACTAAATAGACAAAAAAATATTTTTTTCTTGCTAATGCGGCAGACGATTGGACATTATTTTGTCTATAAAAATATCCCTTACGATTTTTTATATATATATATATATATATATATATATATATATATATTTTTTTTTTCTACATCAATTGTATATATTGATCGTCGTATTTATTATATATATATATTTTTTGGGGGGGGATTAATAGCATAGATTGACCGTCGTATTTAATTTGAATATACTCCGTAGCGAAGTGCGGGTTTTCAGCTAGTAGTGCATATAAGGGATTAATAAGTTTTTCTGGTTGCATTGTATTGGTGTTTTAATGATAAAGTTTATATGTTGTATTGCTTTTAGTTGTTTGATAATGTTCTAGGCTTCTACGCTTCAAATAGCCAATTCTTGGTAAAATAGTACTTTCACGATGATTCATGACTATTTTTTTTGCATGTGTCAGTTTTGGAAATGTTACGCCCACATCAGTGTTAGGGGGCCCTCTATCCCGAGTTGTGCCTATAGTCAAGAATTTTCTAAATCGGGCCCTGCCCCTGGCAAAAATGTATTTGCAGTAATTATCGAATTTTTTTTTTTTAAATCTGTAAATACCCTACATGTATTTCAGATTTTTAATACTACACCATTTGAGAAATACTGAGTAAACCTGGCAAAGAAGCGTTGAAAACTTGAAAAATCTAAAATAATGATTAGTATTCCTGAATTAAATGAATGTGAAAAAAAATATGATTAAATAAATTTGTTATTGCAGCAAATCCATACTTTTGAAGTTGGGACTTCGTCTGCAGCTGTATAATAATTTGCTTTTCCGTCTGTCTATTATTGCAATTTTCTACTTTTATTTGATCAGAAAATTTTATATTTCAACTAAATTATATGCTTGAAAACAATATATACATGCTAATAATGTTTTGTTTAGCTAGAATTTTTTCATGCAACAGTTTTTAATGAATATTTTTTATTTACTTGCATATTGATAATTAATACATTTACAGTTTAAAAACACCCCGCTTGAAAAATTGAGAGCTTTGCCAAAAAGGTTTATTGTGGGCAGTAAAATTCACTGATTTGAAAATTGTCCTGAAAATTCTTCACTCTTTTTACGAGATTACATTTTACTAGTGACAAAAATGCAGATCGCTTAAAGAACCTATTTTTGTCTACTGAAATATTAATGCATACATACAAAAAATATTACTTATAATAATGAAATAAAGGAAAATCGACATTATTTTCAATTGAAACTTTAGTAAAGTACTTGTATGCAGCTGTTTGTAATGCTAGCTTCGATCGATAGATGGCGCAGATTGTAAAAGTATGACATTCCACCGTTTCGCTACTCAATATATCCGCTTAAAATAAATTATAGATTTAATGATGGTTCTTGATAGAAAAACCCGTGAATAAAATTTTAAAAATAAATCCAAAATAAAACGACTACATTAGTGTGGATTAAAATAAACATTAAAACTACAAATTTAAAAATAGATCCAGTATGTAGTTGTTTAAAGCAGATTAAAGTAGACACATAAATATGTATGAAATAATTTAAGCGTTTTCCCCCCTCTAAGATGCATCGATTATCTACCATCTCTCTCTTCGTTTCTGAAGAATCGTAAAATCATTGTTGTAAATTTATCTTAGAATTTTATTGGGTATAAAAGAGAATATTTTAAACCTTAATTTCTCTGTAATGGCGCACCAAGACTACTTACTTTTTCAGGAGCGACTATTCTCCCATTTCAAGGAAAGGCGAATAGTTGACAATTGTCCCTAGTTTTAATTGATTATTTGGGAGGTTGACGCACTCTCCAATAATCATCTATTTACGCAACACTGGTCTTACATAAGCTAATATATACCATCCTCTGACACAGGTCGTCGCTTTTTGCGCGGAGGTTGTTCTTATATAATCACCGTTTAAGCTGACGCTGTGGTCGGCAGAACATCTCGAATATACCATCCTCTAAATTGTTTATTCTTTTTTAAAAAGATGAAATTACTACGCAAAATTTAACTGCAAAATAAAATTAATTCATTAACATTTGTATTGTTCAAACTAGCCCTCTAACTAGCTAGGTCTAACTAGCCCTCACGTGACCCCCCCCCCCCCCCCCCCCCAAAAAAAAAGATCGTAACGCACTCAACCCCCCCCCCCCCCTCTCTCAAATAAAAAAAAAATCGGACAGCCTCTTCTAACGAGACCTCCGCGAGTTATTAACGTAGGATTACTTATCGTTACTTATCTCTTTTGTTTGTATCTATATATATATATATATATATATATATATATATATATATATATATATATATATATATATATATATATATATATATCTATATATATATATCTATCTATCTATCTATCTATATATATATCTATATATATATATCTATCTATCTATCTATATATATATCTATATATATATCTATCTATCTATCTATATATATATCTATATATATATCTATCTATCTATCTATATATATCTATATATATATCTATCTATCTATCTATATATATATCTATATATATATCTATCTATCTATATATATATATCTATATATATATCTATATATATATCTATATATATATATATATCTATATCTATATATATATCTATATCTATATATATATATATCTATATATCTATATATCTATATATCTATATATCTATATATCTATATATCTATATATCTATCTATCTATCTATCTATATATCTATCTATCTATATATCTATCTATCTATCTATCTATATCTATATCTATATCTATATCTATATATATATATATATATATATATATGTACGCATGTATGTATATACATATACACTGGAAACTATCTATCGTTTCTCAAGGGACCGACTGTACTGAACGATAATTTTTAGTGGTTATAAAATACTTTTAACAAGTCATTCCTTGTATTCTAATTAACACTAAAGACATCTATGACGATCCAACACAGTTTAATTTTGTACTACTAATTATAATAATCATTTTACCAGAGTCTGTGGGTTTGAGTCCCACTTCTGGCATGGACGTATGTATCCCTTCGGCTGCCGTGTATTAACTCTATTGGATTCGCTCACCTCAATGTTAACCTATGGAGAAAATTGTGTCGGAAGGGTTGCCGACTTGTATTTATTGAAAGATTTATTTATTTATTTTCTTGAAAATTGTACTCTGTAATGGAGAAAGAAATTTTACCCCTTGGGATAATTTTAGTATTTTTTTTTTGTTGTTGTTGTAAAGGCAAATAATATTTTAAAATTTAAATTATTCCGGGAAAAAAAAATCTGGTGTTTTCAGCGCTCATAAATTCCTCTAGTGGACGGAATTTATGAAACGAATTGCAAGGTGCAGAAAAGTTCAGGCTATCTGAAAATACCATTTTTATTGGATTATCAGCATTTATATAGCTGTAAATAGTAGACACTTTTCCCCCAAAGGTTAACATGGGGCGAGCGAATCCAATAGGGTTATTACACAGCTTCCCTAAGCAGTAGGTCCTGGTCTAACTAGCCCTCACGTGACCCCCCTCCCCCCCAAAAAAAGATCGCAACGCTCTCAACCCCCCCCCCCCCTCTCTCAAAAAAAAAAAATCGGGCAGCCTCTTCTAACGAGACCTGCGCGAGTTATTAACGTAAGATTACTTATCGTTGCTTATCTCTTTTGTATGTATATATTTATCTATCTATCTGTATATATATGTGCGCATGTATGTATATACATATACACTGGAATCCATCTATCGTTTTTCAAGGGACCGACTGTACTGAACGATAAATGCGGGAACATAACAACAAAGCAATATGATCGCCGGGAAGGGTGAAATAAACGACACATACGGGAAAACGATGATTCGGAAAACGATCGATCAGGATTCCACTGTATGCATATACAAATTTTGACGCATCTTTGTACTTTTCTGTTTAACTTGTCCAAGCGATGGACTGGGTTCGGCGTGCTGCCAAAATTATAACTCGCGAGGACGGGCGGACGGACAATTTTAGCGTCTGGAATTTTCCTTTCGGCAGGACCGTTATGGAGGAACGTAATTCTACGATAAAGGGAATATTAGATCTAGCAGTACAAAAGGAATTTTTGGTCGTAGATACAGGCACTGAGTGTTGGTTTGTGCCAAAAAATACAATAGAACTGTTAAAACGGGAGGGGGGGGGGGGAGGGAAGAAGTGCCATCCGGGGATGTCTAGCAAAATGGCATTCATGACTTGTAAAATAATTCTGCAAATTTCTTTTCGAGAAATATAATGCATGCTAACTTAAAATATAAAGCTAAATATTGGCAGTGTTAAAGTTCTGCTTTTCACGCGACTTTACAGAATCAGCGTCCATTAGATCTAACTTTATTTTTGTTCCCGGAACGAGTCAACTTAATTAGTTCCGAGCGACTTCCAACGTTCCTTTTAAATCTTGGTAAGTGTGGCACGGTTTTTATTCAGGTCCAGTCAAGCACAGTTCTCTTTGTAAAAGAGAATAAAGAAGAATTTTTTTTGCATAGGCGTAGCGTGCTTCAAACTTTTTTTTTTTTTTTTTTTTGGGGGGGGGGGGGGGAACGAATTGAATTAAATTATGGCCCTCCTAAGCGAATTGACTGCCGGACGTTCCTTAAAATATGAAATATTACGATTTTTTGAAATTGAATAACTATAGAATTGATGTTTGAGTAGTATTCAAAAGTTATAACAATGAAAAAAAATAAATATAAAAAATGATAATCTGGTATAGTGTAGTCTGGTATAGGAAAAATCTGGTATAGTGCATTTTAAACGCTCTTAAATTCCTTCGGTGGACGAAATTTATAAAATGAATCCCGTAGCGCTTTGCAGAAAAGTTCAGGCTATCTGAGAATACCAATTTTATTTGATTATCAGCATTTATGTACCTGTAAATAGTTGACAAAAATGTATTTTAAATAAAAAATTGGGGGGGGGCAGCGCTTAACCCCTCTATAGAGAGAGAGCCATTACAATCCCTCAAAATGTCAATCCTAAGGGGGTGGAATTCTCGAACTGTCAACTGGACTCCTCCCACCACAAGAGTCTGCAAGAAGAGGAAAAGGGAAATACGATTTTTTTTTCTTAGTACATAGCAGCCTTAAGGCTAAAGGCATAATCGGAATCCACAGTTTGAAAAAGCAGGAAAAAAAAAAATAAACTTTCTTAAAAGTTTTCTCCAATTTTCCGATATGAACTGAACTTTTATTAACGTTTTAATTTATTTCAAGTTAAGTTGGGGAAGTCCCCGGGTCTATGCTTTGTTGAGTATTTTTATTTTCACTCCCTAACAATGTTAGGGTAAAGGTTGCTTCGAGCCGTGAATGAATGAAACTTTAAAAAAATTCAATAAAATATCAAAGAGTTTCGAAAGTGAAAAAAGAAGTGAAAAAAAATTAAAATCTAAATTTAGGGCAGTTGATTCGAAAAATGTCTAAATAAATCATTCAGCTTTCGAAATGAGATGATACAATTCGAAAATAGTTCACACTGAAAGCGTTCAAAATCAGCTTTCAACCCAAATATCCGGAAGCGAAGGCAAATTCGAACAGAAAAATAAGAATTAACTCTTTCACGGAGAGAGAACGAGGCAAAAAAAAAAAAAAAAGAAAAAAAGAACACTGCCCGGAGATGCTCTTCGCCACACGTGACATTTATTAGCCAATCCAATGACACCTTTATCAAGCTATGATTAGCGATTGGCTTTCCGTCGCCACTCCTGTTTAGAAGAGTTTCCCGAATAAGCACGGTGGAGAGGAGAGCCACGCCTATTTCTCTACTTCCGAAGTGTGATTAAAAAAAAACAACTACTAATTAGCTCCAAGAATTTCATTCTGATTCTTACTACTTGTGTCGCTGTGAATATTTGGTGAAAAGACGGTTATTAACGCTTACATAAGAAAATATTCATTCTGATATTGAAAAATCTCTTTTCTTAAGGAAAAAAAAGAAAAAAAATTAAACGATCTTCCGTATATAATTTTATTGATTACAAAAATAATTTGATAGTTATCTATATTTATAAGCTATTTAAAGTTCAAATTTGAAAGCCTTAATTATTCAGAATAAGAGTGGGATCAAAGGAACCAAGTCATTTTTCATCAGATCAAAGCAGCAGCGGCTCCAGTCTAGAGATTTGGGGGGGGGGGGGCAACGTAAGCCCTTAGGGTTATATATATATATATATATATATATATATATATATATATATATATATATATATATATATATATATATATATATATATATATATATATATATATATATATATATATATATATAATAAAGAAATAAACATCCTTTCATTTTAAATTTAAACTCATTTAGTATTAGGTCTAGGCCAGTAGCGTAGCGAGCATAACTGGCGCCCGGGGCACGATACCTTTGTGGCGCCCCACCCCCTGAAAAACATAGTAATATAATATATAGACCCTATATTGGCGCCCTCCATAGACATAATAACATAATATATAGACCTTATATTGGCACTCCCCCCCCCGAAAAGCATATAGTAACATAATATATAGACCTTATGTTGGTGCCCTCCCCTAAAAACATATAGTAATATAATATATAGACCTTATATTGGGGCCCTCCCCTGAAAAACATAGTAATATAATATAGAGACCTTATATTGGCATCCACCTCGAAAACATATAGTAATATAATATATGGATCTTACATTGGCGCCCCTCTGCGAGTGGTGCCCGGGGCGTAATAGACCCCCTTCCCCCCCCCCCTTTTCCTACGCCACTGGTCTAGGCAGGGCCGGATTTAGATGAAAAGAGGCGCTAGACTATTCCACTTATGAGGCCCTTTCACCCCTCATTTTAAATTTGTAAATTACATGAGAGATAATAAAATACATCATTACTGTGATATATATCAATATATTAAATGAAACATGTTGTTATCGGTCCAGTGTTTTAGTGTTCACTGTTTTTAGAATAGTGTAAATTTAAATTTTGCTAGCAATTTGAATGTAGGCCCCTCTTGATCTTGAAGCCGTATGCTGAAGCTAGTTAGCCTATAGGAAAATCCGGCCCTGGGTCTAGGATTATATAATTTTAGGCTATGAAAAAAAAAAAAAAAATTCGCCGGGCATTTTCGGGCGGAGGCAATTGCCCCTGCTGCTCCCCCTGGACATAGGCGTAGCGTCGGGGGGGGGGGGGGGGGGAGCACGTAGCTAGGGGTGTGCGGTCCGCACCGGGTGGCACATATTTTGGGGCGGCATATTTTTATTTAGTATTAGTTGTAAAAAACCACTTGTTCAATTCCTAAGTTTACTATTCGATTTCTACGAATTATGAATTACTATATGATTTTGAATATTTCTCCTCATCGTCAAGTGAATGTAGGGTTGAAAATATTATTTCTAAAAATTTTGATTGACTTAGAATGGGCGGCAAATTGGAGACCGCCCCGGGCGGCAAAAGTTCTAGCTACGCCACTGGACGGTTGCTAAGTTGGACTCAAAGACTGTAATCTGCAGGAATGGCGAGCCGTTCTTGTCGAGAAAATATTGGCCACCGCAAAATATTGGCTTCAGTAATACTATTGCCATAACATAGCAACTTTTTCCCCCCCTCCAAATATGAAGGAAACTAGCACTGGTCTAACAAGTATGAAAAATAAAAAAAAGCTAGTAGCGCCATCTATTATTTATTTACGTACTCACAGACAGCTGTCCAACAGTACCAACTAGCTTATTTCATACAAACTATATATCCCGCAAATATCGCTGACGTAAGATAGTGGTATACGTAAAAAGGGTAAGCTGAGGTCGCGTAGAGGCTATATTATATATATATATATATATATATATATATTTCGAAATGCAATGCTGAAGGAATTATGTGGAAAAGACGTGATTTGATGAACTTTGTATGACGAGCGATTAAGGTCGCTTGAGGCTGCGGTGCCTTAGTAAAAGTATCTACAACTGAATTGTTTAAGGGCGGCAATTGCATCTCTTTACAGAAAGTGAGCTACCAGACAGAAATACTGGAGTGCTATGTCGGTATATGGCAAACGCACGAATCGAGGGGAGAATTTCGAGATTGGTTTAGCCTTAAAAATATGCAACAATTTGTCAAGTTACGCAAATAATATAGCAAGGCACTAAAGCTGATAATTTTTCTGCGTGTGGCAAGGCAGCACGTTACATCAGTCACATTACACTGATCATAAAAGCTTAGCGGGAAAGCACTGCTACAGGGGAAAAAAACGAACCATTACTAACAGAAAACTAACGTGCTCAGGATCACTTGACTTGCGAATTAGTGGTAAAGTGTTGCCGAATGTTGTTCTTCGATGTTTTAGGTTCTGTCACGTGTTGGGTTTTGTAACGTTCCCCAAATACGATAATTCCCTTAAACCAGTGGCGCACTCAGGGGGGGAAGGGGCCCTGCCCCCCCCAAAGAAATAGAAATTGCATTATGAATATAGATTTTGCATTATAAATATTTTTATCCGTTCAACTCGGCCTCCCCCCCCCTAAGAAAAAATCCCGGGTGCGCCACTGCCTTAAACTACAACGTCTAATATTACTTTTGTATTTGATATGCAACAAGCCCTGTTGATAAATTACAGGTAATAATGTGATTTTGATGAAGGTTCCGTACACTTTTGGGAAGAGGGATGAAACAGAATGAGGAAATAATGTTAATATAATACACAAGAGAATAATTCAAATACTTAAAAAATACTAGTGCGTTTTACAACAGGTGTTATTACTTAAGTCTGCTGTGTACTAACCCTATTGGAGTCCCTCAGATCTATGTTAACCTATGGAGAAAATGTGTCCAAGGATAACCGACTTGGATTTAAAGTTTTTTTTTTTTTTAATTTTACACCTTGGGGCATTTTTTGTTTTTAAAAATTACAAATAATATTTTAAAATTTAAATTATTCGGGGAAAAATCTTGTATAGTGTGCTTTAAACGCTCCGAAATTCCTTTGGTAGATGGAATTTATAAAATGAATCCTGCTGCAAGGTGCAGAAAAGGGCAGGCTATCTGAAAATACCATTTTTATTGGATTATCAGCATTTATATAGCTGTAAATAGAAGATAAATGTTCTCCTTAGGTTAACATTGAGAGGAGCGAATCCAATAGGGTTGGTATATAGCAGCCTTAACACTTTTAAAGAGACCAGTAGAGGCAACTAACAATTTTTTTTTTTTTAATTTTCTATAGCTCTTTAACCCCTTAACGATCCTATAATTTTCAAGAAAACGGCAATAAAAGTGCCTATTTTTTCCGGAGGATTCCATTTATATCCTGATCTGCCATATCTAGCCCAAAGAACCATCCCCAATTACATTATAAATAGTCTGGTGCTGCCATCTGGTATGTAAATTAGGAAATAAAAAATTTTCAGGGTAAATGAAATGGATTGTTTTAATCTTTTTGGTGCGTTACTTTTAAACACTCCAGGCCGGAAATATGACGGGCACGAGAAATAGAGGGCGAAAACTCCCCCCGTAATTTTGATGGGTGCGAGAAGGAAGGGGTTAAGGGAACAAGGAACCTTCAATCTCGTCCTTCTTTAATTTTCAATATTTTACTATATATACACCATGAGTATAATTAGCATTCTTTTCTACTGCACTGAAGATATTTAGAATCCACAAATAAGTATTTTGTGGATGAATAAGACCTGTTTACCAAAAAATTCTTCAAAAATGCTAGAACTTTACAAAAAGGTTCCATGCGTAATCATTTTTTTCCGATTTCTTCCAAATTTCTCAGAATTATTAATTGAAGTGATTGTCACAAAACTGTGCATAATTCTTTGAAATCACAGATATGTTTCAAATTTATAGACCATAAAACAAAGTAAAAACCTAAAAAAAAACATTAAAATAGCAGGCAGAATAGAAAAAAAAATATTTAAGTCTTTAGATTCATACAAAAAAAATAAATAAATAAATAAATGCACATTTATATTTAGAAACACGTGGTAAACGTATAATACAAAATTTAAGGATTTTAATTAACCCTTAGCTTACGGGGCCCATTTTTCCATTCCCTCTTTAGAACGGGAAATTTCATACCCAATTTCGGCCATATATATATATATATATATATATATATATATATATATATATACATGCATGTGTATATATATCTATATATACATATGTATATATGTATATATATATATATATATATGTATATGTGTGTGTATATATATATATATATATATATATATATATGTATATATGTATATGTATATATATATATATATATGTATATATGTATATGTATATATATATGTATATGTATATATATATGTATATATATATATATGTATGTATATATGTATATATATATATATATGTATATATATATATATATATATATATATATATATATATATATATATATGTATATATATATTCTTGGGATACATGCTATCCCACCCCGTAAGGTAAAGGATATTATAGAATGCGCATAGGGCATTTTGAAAAACGTTAGAATTTTTGAAATTTTTTTTGAAAAACAGGCATCATTCTGCCAAAATTTCCTTATTTTGAATTTTAGGGGTTTTCAATGTAGTACATTAGAAAATAAATTATCCTCATTTTGTATATCGAGTTAAATATTGTAAATTGAAAAATTCGAATTTGAAGATCCCTTGTCCCTTTAAGCGATTGACATGAATTCCCCATCTGTATTACGCAGAACATTAAAATTTATCGAAAGCTGAACCCTTTGCTATAAATTTCGATCCATAATCGAACGGGTCAATTATTTTTAACGAGGAAATCAAAGCGTTTTTGTTTTAAAAATAGACTGCGGAATTCTAGACACACAGTCTAACTTCTCCACCAATTAGTTCCGACTGCAGAGTTATAAACTGTGATTCCCCGTAGCAGATATATTCAGAATAAAATTAAGGAAAATGAAAGCCTGCTGCAACATAAACACTTATGAATAAAAACCACCGCAAGTCATCTTTTGTGCCAGCAACCTCTACATTCCGCTCTAACCAGTCGATGTCTTGCAGAAGGGCGTGGTAGGGGTCACGTGACGGAATGCCGACCGGTGTCGTCCGGAGACACGAGGGAGAAGAAAAAGATAAAAAAAAAACCTCATAAAAACGTAATTATGATGATAATGTTGCTAATAAAATAAGCCAGCGCGACTTGAGTGGAATCTTTTTTCTTCCTTCCATATTTATACATTTTTTTCTTTTTATAGATTCATTTATACATTTGAGTCCTGAAGTATGATGGAACTTTATCGTAGAAGGATATGCCAAGCAGACGGTAAAATGGGTTATATATCCGTCATCGGCGACACTTCCAATACTCATAACCGCAGACCTGCCAACCTCAGTAAGAGCAAAATCCTGGAATATTCTACCGTGCATAAAATAATCGATATAACTCAAAACAGTATAGTAAAAAATCATAAAAGAATTATTACATATACTTCCTTGTAGTTTATAGGGTCTCTTTAATAATCTCTATATATAAAACAGTTCCGTAACTGACTCATTCATTCATTCACTGACTGACTGACATACAACGCACAGACCAAACCGTTGGACCTAAAGGGCTGAAATTTTGCATGGCGATTCTTCTAATAGTGTAGGGGTGCACTAAGAAAGATTTTTCAAAAATTTTTCTTAGATTTCTTTAAATTAAATTTTTAAGCTGTTTTTTAAACTTTTTTTACGTTTGCATTTAAAATAATACATTGAGGGTTATAAAATTTATATCACGAGAAAGATCATAACAATTCCTTCAAAATGAAATTTTTTTCGAATTTTTACCTCCATTTCCTGATTTTTGGTGAATTTTTAAAGATTAATTTTTAGAATTTAATTTATTAAATGCTGATCACGTGATTTCTTTTTCTGGTACTTTAAATAAATTTATCGTCACGTGCAAAAAAAAAAAAGACAAAAAAATATTTTTTTCTTGCTAATGCGGCAGACGATTTGACTTTATTTTGTCTATAAAAATATCCCTTACGATTTTTTTTATAAATATGTTTTTTTTTACATCAATTGTATACATTGATCGTCGTATTTATTATAAATATATATATATATATATATATATATATATTTTTTTTTTTTGGGGGGGGGGAATTAATTGCATACATTGACAGTTGTATTTAATTTCAATGTACTCCGTAGCGAAGCGCGGGTTTTCAGCTAGTCTATATATATAAAACAGTTCCGTAACTGACTCACTGACTGACATACAACGCACAGACCAAACCGCTGGACCTAAAGGGCTGAAATTTTGCATGGTGATTCTTCTTATAGTGTAGGGGTGCACTAAGAGAGATTTTTGAAAAATTCTTAGATTTTTAAACATTAAATTTTTAAGCTGTTTTAGTAACTTTTTAAAAGTTTGCATTTAAAATAATAATTTGAGGGTTATAAAATTTATATCACGAGAAAGATTATAAAAATTTCTTTGAAATGAGATCATTTTCGAATCTTTACCTCTATTTTCTGATTTTTGGTGAATTTTTAAAGATTAATTTTTCGAATTTAATTTATTAAATGCTGATCACGTGACTTCTTTTTCTGGTACTTTCAATAAATTTATCGTTACGTGCAACAACTAAATAGACAAAAAAATATTTTTTTTCTTGCTAATGCGCCAGACGATTGGAAATTATTTTGTCTATAAAAATATCCCTTATGATTTTTATAAATATATATTTTTTTTCCTACATCAATTGTATATATTGATCATCGTATTTATTATATATATATATATATATATATATATATATATATATATATATATATATATATATATATATATATATTTATTTATTTTTTCTGGCATTAATTGCATACATTGACCGTTGTATTTAATTTGAATGTACTCCGTTGCGAAGTGCGGGTTTTCAGCTAGTATTATATAGTTCAAAATATTTCCTTACTGTTCAAGCACATCTTGAAATTATAATATTAAACAAAAGTTATATATTTGGAATAAGTAATCATACATTGTAATGTACATCTAATTTACACTGGCAGGGACCCCAGCATTCTATTTTTGAGTAAATCTATTTCTTTATAATGTTTAATTAATTGCAGAAAATCTCGGAATTTTTGCAGCACTTACTGTAGCTGATTTTGCTCTGTTTAAAAAATTCATTGTTAAGTTGTTCTTCATACCAGCGTCCTTGTGGCTTCAATTTGCATATTAGCAAATTTACTAAGGTTTCCCTTGAGATAAATGACCTGAACTGAGTAGATATTTTTGTTATGCAACTTAAAAATCCGGTAATAATAGTGTCCATTCCGGAAACCCGGAAGATGCATTAAAAATCCGGCATTGCCGGAGTAAATCCGGAAAGTTGGCAGGTCTGATAATGTATGTAACAAAGCCCGTGATAGCTCCAGAATAGGAAGTGGTCTCTAGAAATATGTCAAATCTAAGTAGGAGTAAAAGCAGATGAGACAGGCACTAGTTACAAGATCATACAGAGTTACATTCTTCCTTCCGTTTAACCAGAAACACTTACACTTGCACGATTGTATTTTGCTAATGTTTCAATGGGACGCTACCCGTACATTGTCTATCCCCGTAAGGCCGTCTGCACACGGAGCAACTCAAAAGAAACTGATAACCGACTCCAGTCACAAACCAGTCCGTGATGAGTCGTAACCTATGTAATTGAATGGAGCCACGCACACGGCGCAACTGGTTACAAACTCGTCCAGTTTCTTTTGAGTTGCTCCGTGTGCAGACGGCCTTAGTCCTACCAAACGGCAACACGGCATTTAGCTTGGTATTAGTTATTGGTAAGGATGCGTAATTTGGTAAGGATGCGTAGACAAGGGTTACTATAAATTATCAGGATACAATGTATTTTTTTAATGCTATGGCCGTCCCCACACTCAAAGGAGACTGAACTGGTTAGCGACTGAAATTGCTTATCGGTTGCAAACTCGTTAGTGATGCGGCTCCGCACACGGGCCGACTCAAAAGTGATTCAAATCAATAGTTTGCGACCTGTCATGGAAGGAAGAACATCATTATTCCTGGCATCATTTTTAGTTAAACTATTATCAGAAATTAATTTATTTTGAAAAATCGTCACAATAGATTGTCTTTGATCAATCGTTTAAAAATGGACTGTATATATGGGCGCACATATTCCATACAGCAAAAAACGTTAGAATCTCATTTCATCGGTAGGCAGAAGTCACGTGACTCGTGAACGTCATTTGGCTGATTGCCAAAAGAGCGGCTGTAACATAGATTGTGTAATAACACGCACAACGCAAGAGAAACTGGCGACTGAAGTTGCTAGCGACTCGACACGTTGAGTTGCCTGCGACTGATTACAAACGCGTTGCTGACGGGTTTGTAACCAGTTGCGCCGTGTGCGTGGCTCCATTCAATTACATAGGTTACGACTCATCGCGGACTGGTTTGTGATTGGAGTCGGTTATCAATTTCTTTTGAGTTGCTCCGTGTGCGGACGGCCTATGTATCATTATTGGTTGTAATGAATAAATTTTAAAAAAATGTTTCAAATGCAACCAAAAACGTTGGAATATTTTGGCACACACAAAAAGTGTTGTCAAAATTTAATTTGTATTAGATATCATTTTAAAATATTTGCATCACCGGAGATAGGAATCAATACCAAAAAGTAGTGAAAATCATAACAATATGAGGTATAAGGTGAATTAATGACAACATGCAACATCATTAATTCAAATTTCAAAGGAACAAAGCAACATCCTACCCTTTGGAGTTCGTTTTACAGTCAAAATGTTCTTTAGGGAAGAAAGCTACCCAGGTGTACGGAATTAGGGATGCGACATCGACAACAAAACATCGATGTTTTGAAACATCGATATTCAATATTAAAGCATCGATGCTAATAAAACATCGCCTAAAAACCATCGATGTTTTTAAACATCCATTTTTTTTTTTTTTTTTTAAACTGATTTAGTAACCTTTAACACTAATGTTTCTTCGGTTGGTCGTGGGGTAGGGGGGGGGACGGGGATATAATTTTACTCTGATTGGGCTGACACAAACTTGGTTTCTAGAGACAGCGCATATCACAGAATTTCCATTATACAATTTATTATTTTTACCAAAAAATTGAGGAAGAAATTATTGCTATAAAAACAATTGACAGGACCAAAGCCTTAAAGAAAAATTCGCGATGTTTCCCAATTTAAATTGGTCGAATGTGAAAAATTATTGTAAATATCAAGTCATATTTATTTACAGGTTGGAGATTAATTTACATCCAGGGGGGCTTAAATAATTTAGTATAAAAAAATTCTGAAGTTCATGACTGTAACACAAGACAAAAGGATTGATTTCATATCAATAGAGTATGAGGTAAAGTCATTTAAAAGAATTTTTGAGTTTACATTTACTGAGTGTGAAAATTATGATAGGTGGTCAATGTTTTTTTAAAAATTATGATGCTTTTTCATTAAAAACAAAACCATCGAGAACAAAACATCGATGTTAAAAAACATCGGCTTCAATAAATCGATGTTTAAAACATCGACATCGATGTCGCATCCCTATACGGAATTAAGAAATATTTTACACGTTAGCTTTTAAAACAATTTCGATTTTTGTTTTAAAAGGGAATATCTGGGAGGAAGGGTGGCAGGTACGAGTTAAAAATACTTTTTTGGGGAAAAAAGAGAGAATTGAAACATCTACGAAAAGCCAATACGCAACACAAAAATGCCTTTTCTCCATAAAGTAAACTTTTGCCGAGTCATTTTCAAAGTAGACGTGCTTTGAATAAACTCATGAAAGACTGTTAAGGGACATAATTCTTTTTTTAATTATGTAAATAACCCTTCTTTTCCTGACAAATGTTTTGACTTGCACATCAAGGATTGATCAAAGCTTGCACATCAAAGCTTCCACATCAAAGATCACGTTTGGATTGCACATCAGAATTTACTGAAGTATTTAAATCCATTATCACGGAATATCGGTGTTCAGACAACAACTGAAAATGCAGATATCGCTGACAGGCTGATGTCTTTAAATATTAAATTTCGATGAGTCGATCATAATTTTCGGTCTTTAAAACGTGCATTGCCTAACTTTCTGCTTTAAAAAAAACAAACAAACCCCCGGCATAATTTAAATTTAATAGCTGTTAATTGACTAAGAGCAAGTAACGATGCCATTAAATTCGAATTAAATTATTTGAAAACCGTTTTGTTCCTTTCGGCTTTGTCTACACAAGCGATTGAGCGTTTTGTCTGAAATGATCGATCGATTTTCAGTCTGAAACTAATGCCATTCAGTTGGCAAGAACAACACAAATAGACAAAAGTGTGCATTCGTAGTAAGTAAAAGTTCGAAAGTAAAAACAGAAATCGTATAAACTTCCTTGTATGACTTCCTATTTATAATTTCATCACTCAGAGGTCGCATCATAGCCAATTTCTCAAGGTGAAATTTTAAGAAAGATAGCGTGTGTGCATCCTTTTTGCAGAGGGTCAAACTTCTCAATAGCCTACGGTATCTGATCGGTCCCAAGTATAATCTTAAAAGTGAATATTTAACATTGCTTGTCCTGCACCAAATATTCTGTAATGTTTACGTTTTTATCTATATCTATCTATCTATCTATCTATCTATCTATCTATCTATATATATATATATATATATATATATATATATATATATATATATATATATATACATATACATACATATATATATATATATATATATATACACACATACATAAGATCATTTTCCAAATTTTCGTTGATTACATCTTGATTCAGATATTTTAAAAGTTTTATTCCACGTCTTTTTAACGTAGGATTACATTCCTCCATAACGGTTCTTCGAAAAGGAAAATTTCAGACGCTAAAACTGTCTGACCGTACCTCACGAGTTATAATTTTGGTAGCGTGCCAAACCCAGTCAGTATCGCTAAACCATTGCCGGGGTAAATCCGGAAAGTAGGCAAGTCTGATGAAGAAATATCTAAACTTATTCGTTATTTCACGTGTAGGGGAAACTCTTGAACCTAGGGCCACCATGCTTTATTTAAATAAATATTATTTTACAGCATTTTTACTCATTGGAGTGAGTGACATCACTGTTTCAAATCATAACAGCCATTTTTCATGAAAGCAAGAAGGAGCTATAGTTAAATAGAAAAGGTAGTCTTGATTTGACGATCAAAACTAAATTTTTCACTCCAATTTGAAGTCTTATTTTGTGAAAGTAAGTGCAAACTTATGTTTTAATGTAAAGCAGATAATTTTTGTAATCATTAAAGGAAAAAATGATATAAAAACAAAGTTTGGTTTCTGCAGGTCTTTGGCTACGGAAGCCATTTTGCCAAAAACAACAACATCTTGTACCTAGGGCCATGGCCTCTGGTAGAAAAGAGATGGACGAAAACTTGGCAAGTGTAGAATTCTCACTGATGCCCCCGAGAAAAATGAAATTCAAGCACAAATATTGAAAAAAGTAATCGTTAAAAAAAAAGGTTACGAAATCTGTGTTTGAAAGAGAAAATTTATGTGGGATCATTAAAACGATGGAGAAAAAATATGCATTAGAAAGTGATGAAATAATAAACATTTCTTCCTTTAAGACATTGCCTACAATTAACATTTCTTCCTTACGAAGATTTTAGAAGTTGTGCATGAAAGAAATAATGCATACAATTTTTTTTTTTTTTTGTTGTTGTTGTTGTAAACAACAATTTCAGTTTTTGGAAGTAACTGGCCCTAGGTATAATAGTGTTATTGTACCTAGGGCCATTTGTAATTTTTTTTAAATTTTCAATATCATTTACAATTTTTTTTTCTACACTTGATGTGATTTTTATTTAAAGAGAATAAAGCACGTAATGTATACAAACAAATTTTATTATTGTAAGTTAGTTATAAGCAAAGATACTGCCATTTGAAAATAGCCGGCCCTAGGTACAAGAGTTTCCCCTACTGTTCCCCTGAAGTCAAGCTGTCAAACTTTCAACAGAAGTTTCAGTTAAAGAGTGCACTATATTTTTTATTTAAGGTTTTTTGACCTAGTATGTCATGCCTAAAATCACATCCACTTCATCCGAAAGCTAATTCAGAGTTTAAACGATCTATGAACATCAGGATAACATCAGAGATAAGTGGAATAATTTTTTACTCTCGGAGACAACAGCATCCGAAGGAAGGAAGGCAAAAAAAAAAAAAGCGACCCGAGCTTTAAATATAATCTCAACGGGGTGATCAATAAATGCCGTATATACGAGATAATAGTCATAGTAAATGGACTGAGCACGTGACAACCATCTGCATGCCAGCGAAGATGAAGCACTTTTTCCCCGAATAAATCTATTAAAAAAATTGCGATTGACAGAAACAAAGCGCTCCAGTAACCGAAACGATTGGGAATCAACAGCGAGATGAATACCTGAAATTCAGAAACGCTCGTTTGCTTAATTATCACAGAGTTTAATTGAAGTCTGAGTGGAGCAGCAATGATCCAAACAATGTCTAATTAAGTCGAGTTAATTGAAAGCCATACATTTCTTTTGCTCTTTACTAACTCGGGCCTGTCCTGTGTCACTCTTTGCTTAAATGAGCAATTTGGAGTTAAAAAGGGGTTGGGTAGAAATTGAAAACGCGCCTCTCCTCTGATGCGTTTCCTGAAACCACTGCCTCGACAAGGACCCTTCACCTTCCCGCATGTAACAGGGTGTAGCTAATTTTTAATGACTCTGAACATTTTATTCAATTCCTACTATTAGTTCACACTCTCTCTCTCTATATATATCTTGTTCAAATTTTCAATCGTTAATAAAAGTACTTTTTATTCATCCACTCAAGTTCAAATACATTTTTTTAAACTTGTAGGGGATGAGACTTGATGTTAATACAGGTTTTTCAAATATTAATTCATTAATTAAATTTAATTAATCAATTTTAGTTTTAGACCTAGAGCGTTTCTTGCTCTTGAATAGTAATTTCCCTCTTGTTACTGTGTAAACGCAGGGGGACTGCGGTATCGCGGGCTCCTCCCGTCCTGTAGGTTGCGGGATCGAATCCCCAACCTGACAAACTTTTTCTCTCTCTTCCCCCCCCCCCCTCCTAATCTCGCACAGTAGGCAAGGTTCTGGCAGGCAATCCTTTTTTTTCAATTCCTACTATTAGTTCACACTCAAATTTTTCTTTGTTGACCTAAGTAGGAATTGACTTTAAACAAATTTTTTTATATATTACTTGTTAGATTAGAGTCATTTGCGCGCGAATATGTGGATCTGATATTTTAGAAGTTGCAAGGCAACGTTGTTTCCAATGCTTCAAGTTTCTAATGCTTTGACAATAGTATCTTAATTTAACGATTTTCTTCGAGAGCTGACTGAAATGTATAAAAATGTATAACTATTTTCGATTTAACGATAGGTTCTTAATATAATGAATATAGTGATATTTAAAATATTACTTGCAAAAGGGATTTTGTAAGAAGTTTTGCGACTATTGACTAGTGAATCGATTGCTTGCAATTTTACTTTCTTTTGTAAAATTGTATTTGGAGAAATAAGTGAACTTTAAGCAGAATTAAATTAACTTTCAGTTATTTTCAGTTAATTTTGTTTTGTAGACTGGTGCAGCCCTCTATTGGCCGGAACGTGAACGAAAAGTTAAATGAATGTTAACTTCCAGTTAACTTCATTTTCTTTCAAGTTGATGGGATAATTCATCCAAAAAAAAATTATAAAAAAGTATTTATTAATGCATAGAATTGTCAAAGTTTATAAGATTCAACAGAAAATTTAAAAACATGGTATATAAAAAGTACTTTTTATCTTGTAATTATTTCATCTATAACGTCCAGATGAAAAACATGTTCGAATTTCTTTCGATTATGAAAACTGCTGTTAACGAAGATCTTAAGAAAAGCGAATTTACGAATAGTGGTGGATAATCGGAAGCAAATGCTGAACCACCTGGCATTCCTTATACTCTAGAATATGCGCCATTTTCTTTTTTACTTGAACAAATGATTTAAACAGTTTGTTTTTAATTCACAACATAAGTGATTAGACACTTCAGTTTTGACCCGTCTCTGATTAGGTCAGGTTTTCCTCTTTTCTTCAAAATAAAATCAGTACACAGAGTGATTTATAACCAACCCACATTCTGCTCATTACTTGACAAGCTGAAAATCATGGCGGCGTATCAGCTCACCTTGTAAAGAACGGTGGTTCCTGAATTCCGCGTTGGAATTTTTCGGTGTTGGTCCACTGAATTTTTTTTCTGTGCTATTTTCCAAATGACATTTCAACAAAAGCATATTTTTAGACCTTGTATTTTACATTTGAGAATAGTCAAATAAAATCTGAATTTGTAGTGTCATCTAGTCTTTCACGTGATATTAAACAATTGACATATCACTGTAAAAATGAATTTTGAAAAAAAAATATTTAATATGCATTGCATAAATAGATTTACCCACAGATGCAAATATATAATTTTTTCAGTGCGACCGCCACCCATCAAGAGGACATTTACCAATTTACAAAACGAAATCTGTTAGCTACTTTATCACGTGGAACTCGCAGTTGGTGGACCAAGGTTACTTACTCCCTATGAAAGGACAAAACCGGAAAATTTAGGTCTCAGCAGATTTTTAGTTCAGGCTGATGGGGTAGAAGCTAGCTCTACTAACTTTCATGCAATTTGGGCGATTCTAAGATGCTAGTAAATAATTGAATAATTACAAAATAGAAAGAGCTTTTTATATACCATGTTTTTAAATTTTCGGTTGAATCATATAAACTTGACAATTCTATGTATTAATAAATACTTTTTTAAATTTTTTTGGATGAATTATCCCATCAACTTGAAAGAAAAGGAAGTTAATTGGAAGTTAACTTGCATATAACTTTTGGTTCCCGTTCCGCCCAATAGATTGCTGCACCAGTCTACAAAACAAAATTAACTGAAAATTAATTTAATTCTGCTTAAAGATGGCTAAAAGTATTAAAAAATATGCATTGTCATCGTGTTCTGAGCTATTCTAAAAGTTTCAAATGTCTATCTAGTCGGAAAGTTAGTTAAAAATCGATTGCAAGATTTGTACTTGACAAACACACAAAGAAGAAAGCAAGTTAATAAAAACATGGTAAAAAATACACGTACGCTTATGTGTTAACAGACAAAACACTTAAATTTCCCGTCACCCGACATGGAGATGCTGAAGATCTGCAAAGTCAACGAACCTTTTAACTGTCTGTTACACTTAGAAATTTATCCTATAAATCTCCCCCAAAAGGCTTTCTGCCATCCAAAATGTTGTTTCCCCGTGTTTTAATGGGCGTTATTAAAATAATTAAGAAAAGGCTTCACATAAAATCGCTTTTATGTGATAACAATTTACTTTCCAAAATCATTGTCACTTTTTCAGCACATTAATTTACCGTTAGTTTGGCATAAAATTGTTTTTGCTAAAAAGCAGCAAAGACAATAACTTTCAATCCTACACAACAAAGTAAAATTTCTCCAATTTTAAGTTCGTTTCAGATAACACAAAATTAAAAAACCTTTTGTCTGAAAGTAGAAATAACCTTGCGTATGCGTAAATACGCATAAGGTCTCGAAAAAAAAAATTTGAAAAAAATGAATTACTTACATTCATGTCCATACCCTCCGATGAACTCCATTCTGATATAGGGGAAGACCCGCTTCCGATCTAATATAAAAAGGAAGTTTATTAGAAAATCATGTAAAGCTAGACCATAAATAACAAGATATTAATCAGGACAAGAATAATAGTAATAAGCATATAAAACTCTGCCAAGGGCAAATTGTTGTAAAGGCGCAGCAGAGTTTGGGAATATTTGATACAGAAGAGAAATTTTGAAAAACGATCTTAAACAGTTCATACTTGTTAAGACTGCTATGTACTAACCCCATTGGATTCGCTCACCTAAATGTTAACCTATGGAGAAAGTTTGTCCACGGATTGCCGACTTGGATTCAAAGACTTAAAATAATTGTACTCCGTCTTAGAGAAAGAAATTTTACATTTGTGTACATTTTTCGTTTTTTTTTAATGCAGTTAATATTTTAAAATTTAAATTATTCGGGGAAAAATCTGGTATAGTGTATTTTAAACGCTCATAAATTCCTTCGGTGGACGAAATTTATAAAATGAATCCTGTAGCGCTTTTCGGAAAAGTTCAGGCTATCTGACAATACCATTTTTAATTTGATTAGCATTTATGCACTTGTAAATAGTTGACAAAAATATATTTTAAATAAAAATTTAGGGGCAGTGCTTAATCCCCCCTATAGAGAGAGAGCCATTACAATCCCTCAAAATGTCAATCCCAAGGGGGGTGGAATTCTCGAACTGTCAACTGGACTCCTCCCACCGCAAGAAGAGGAAAAGGGAAATACGATTTTTTTTTCTTAGTACATAGCAGACTTAGGTTTTATGGCAATATTTTTCCAGTTCATACGGAATAGATTGAAGATGATTAGCTAATGATTTTCCAATCTCGTTATGAAGAACGTATGTCCTATCCAATGAGTAGAAAATAAGGCATTTGTTATCAGATTCTTTTATAATCTAATATATGAAATATTCCTATCACTCACTGAAACCACTTACAGTTCAATGAGATATAATCTACTTCTGGACAATAAAAATGTGTTGCAGTAATAGACAGACTACATTAAAATAATTCATTTATATACTCAATAAATTCATCGACCATTCTTAGATATAATCATTATCCGTTAAGTATATCTTCGTAGATAATGCGTTCCTAAAGAGACAATGTCAAGTTCACGAAGTGTAGTTAATAATACGTTGTCCCTCGGTGAATTTCCTCCAAGTAACCTCTGCGATTTATAAATGTTGCTTTGAAAAATAAAAATATCTTTTCCCACAGGAGTATTTTTGTTATTTAAAAAGCCCCTGCTTGTTTTCTTGTTATACCACTTGGATGAAATACCGAAATTTCAATTCCTTTTTTTTCCTCTTCGGGATCGATAGCTACAGTTTAAAATTTATACCGCAAGAAAAGGGGTAAAATAACCATCTTAAATGGAAAGTAAGGAAATTGTTGTAAACTTGACACACAGCAAAAATATATCTGTGCTTGCTGTGAAGTGATGTAATCCAAAATGGGGTAAAATGAGTTATCAAACCAGGCATGTTTGAAAAATCAAGGGCTACTGCAGGGGGCACATCAAGGGCTACATCACAATCAAGAGCTACATCACTTCACAGCAAACACAGATATATTTTTGCTGTGTGTCAAGTTTACAACAATTTCCTTACTTTCCATTTAAGATGGTTATTTTACCCTTTTTCTTGAGGTATAAATTTTAAACTAAGCTAAGTCCAATTCCACTCCTAAATCCAGAGTGTCCAAAATTTATGCATTTGTACAATAAAGTCACTTTATTTTCAGTATATTTTTGGTAATTTTTAGAAGAGTATTTATAATTTTTATTTTTTTAAGAGTAAGGTTAAAAAACTAAAAGTGTGCAAAACAGCAAAAAATATATAATTTGATCTTGCAATTAAGATTTTGATAAAATAAAATAAAATTTTTTTTACAAAAATTCAACATTTAAATTTAAAAATAAATAAAGCCTTTATTTTTTTTAATTCAACATTTAAATTTAAGAAAAAATTCAATTTTGAGTAATATTTACTTTATTTTATTCTACTCCTAAAATTTCACAGTGAAATTACTACGGAAATTGGTAATTTCTTAAAATTTTCCATGCACAAAAGAAATATGAAGGCATTTAAGGCGAAAATTTCTTTTACAAATAGCTTGTCACTTTAAATTACTTTTACATTAATAGGTGGCGCCACTTAAAAAAATTCACGTTCCTTGTAAAATATGGCGTAAAAAAATATATAAAAATGAAAGCAACTAAGAAATATATTTTATCTCATTTAAAATACGCTTAGGATCAAATTTTATGCAATTATCGAAATGAAAGCAACTAAGAAATATATTTTAGCATTTATCTCATTTAAAATGTGCTTAGGATCAAATATTATGATAATTACCAATGCAAACTGAATTGACCAATCAGCAGCCGCCAAACGATGTAATGGCATGAATTCATGTAAGGAATGGTAATATGCAGCCCGGACACCCTGTACTTTTTTTTATTCATCAGTGAAAATTTGGGATATGTGAAACAAAACACAAACATGTTAGTTTTCAATCCCGTTTCACTCAAAACTACGATTTTGGACATGACACCGTTCACACAGAAAACACAGATATATTTTTATCTCGTATATGGAAAAAAAAAAAATATATTGTCTACGGGGAAGCTTCTAAAATGAAAGGAGAGACAGACAATTCGCAATCCTTGTCAAAAGAATTTTAACGAACTACGGACAGATTACAAGAAAATGAAAAGGGAAAAAAAAACTATGTAAAATTTATAATTTTAGGCTTGTTTAAAGAGAAAGGAGAGGGCTGAACTTTTTTTTTTATGAGTGAGTCAAAAGAGAAGTTCCAGTAAATAATATCAAATCCCGTGTACAAAGAGGAAAGCTATTCATACGCAAATATAGCATTCTGTTCAAATTTACGTGGGAAAACCATTGCAGCTTCGAGGTAGGTGGCCTCTGCGCACACTAAAACTAAACAAAAACAGTGATACTCTTTGAGGCTTTAACAGTTGGAGGGGGGAAAATGATAGAGGGGGGCAGAATGGTAGCAGAAGATACTAGTATGGAAGACGTGACCACTGGAGTCACAAGATATCACGCGAACTACACACGCATTGAAGAGTCCATCTATAAATAATAAAAACTCCGTATTGTTTGCTATAGGATTAATGAATACCAGATGGGCACAAAAAAAAAAAGCACAAAAAAAAAAAAAAAAAAAAAAACGGGTTACATGAACCTGAAGACGAACTAAATTAACCGGATCGTGAGCGAGGTTCGATTTCCGCTAATGAGGGTTTGATGTTGCTGGGGCTGTGTTGACTTTATTATTAATATATTTATTATTGTTGGAAACAGTGGGGATAATCATTAACACAAGTTTACGAAGTCGTGAAATTAATTAATTTGCTTCGATATTCTATCAATCAAGCAACAGCTTGATTGATGGATCATCAACAGAGATAAGATTTCTGGGAACGAATTTTTAATTTAGGCTCGGCTAAGATTGATTTCGGGACTTTCTGGTAATTATATTTTAATAGCGAGAGGAAATTTGAATACGGTGAGCAACGTTAATGGTAAATCGGAGGTTTCTTTTGTGTAGATAGCTTCCATTTAAAACACTCACCTTGATGGAAGACGGCAGAACGAAAAATCGGCAAAAATAGTCTAATTACCATCGAAATCTATTATAGTACACATGAATTAGCATTATCTACAATCTCTCTTTCCGGTTTTGGTAATGATGTAAACGCTTAAGGTGGATGGAACAGGGCACTTAGAAGTAACTCGTCATCAATGACTAGACCTGCCAACCTCAGTAAGAGCAAAATCCTGCAATATTCTACCGTGCATAAAATAATCGATACAACGCAAAACAGTATAGTAAAAAATCATAAAAGAATTATAACATATACTTGCTTGTAGTTTATAGTGTCTCTTTACTAATATTATATAGTTCAAAATATTTCCTTACTGTTCAAGCACATCTTGAAATTATAATATTAAACAAAAGTTATATATTTGGAATTAGTAATACATTGTAATGTACATCTTATTTACACTGGCAGGGACCCCAGCAGTCTATATTTTGGGTACGTCTATTTCTTTATAATTATTAATTGCAGAAAATCTCGGAATTTTTGTAGCATTTACTGTAGCTGATCTTGCTCTTTTTAAAAATTCATTGTTAAGTTGTTCTTCATAACAGCGTCCTTGTGGGTTCAATTTGCATATTAGCAAATTTACTAAGGTTTCCCTTGATATAGATGACCTGAACTGAGTAGATATTTTTGTTATGTAACTAAAAATCCGGTAATAATAGCGTCCATTCCGGAAACCCGGAAGATGCATTAAAAATCCGGCATTGCCAGGGTAAATCCGGAAAGTTGGCAGGTCTGGGTGAGCAACGTTAATGGTAAATCGGAGGTTTCTTTAGTGTAGATAGCTTCAATTTAAAATGACTAAAATACACACCTTGATGGAAGACGGCAGAACGAAAAATCGGCAAAACTAGTCTAATTGCCATCGAAATCTATTATAGTACACATGAATTAGCATTATCTACAATATCTGCCTTTCCGGTTTTGGTAATGATGTATACGCTTAAGGTGGATGGAACAGGGCACTTAGAGTAACTCGTCATCAATGACCCTAGAGTACATATCCTGAGTAAACGCTAAGTCCAGAGCTCAGTGGCAAAGACCAACTAAAAACGCTATCAAGCAAGGTAATTTTTAAATTAAAATGTTGCATTTACTTCCTTCTGGGATCCCAGTTTCCTTTATAGATACTGCTAAAGAGGCGATTAGTTTAAAATGGGTGGTGTAATATTCAAAGTGATTAGTCATTATTTAATGTCTCGGTACAGGAAAATGTTTATGAGGATAGATTTATCTTCTGTTTTCTTTATTTTAGCGTGTCACATTTCAAGCTGATTAAGGGAAAGAAGAAAAAAACACGCAAAAGAATATACAGATTTTTACTAGCTTTCCTAAGTAAAATTGAATCAAATAACGTTACATTGAAGATCATTAAACAAAATTTCTTAATTCAGCGAGATAAACTTACACTTCCTGCTTCCTGCACAATCCACCCCCCACCCCCAAATAAAAAAGGAAAACAAAAAAGTTGCAGAATCAACGGTTTTAATGTTTACATAACGAAAATTTATCACCATTTAAGGAATAAGTATTTTACACATTTTTTATATTTTATAAGGAAAATTCCGTCATATCACAGTTTCACACTTAAGATATTTTTATGGACCAGGTGAGAGGATACAATACGTGATCTTATTTACGTGCTGACAAGTACAACCAGTTTTTAAATATTCTCTCCCACATATTAAAGCCTTCCATTCACGTGTTCATGCGTTTGCCAAGAAAGACTAACAACTGTTTTCTTATGCCTTTAAAACAGAGTATAAATAGCATCATTACTTCCTTTATAAACTCTAATTTAGAAATGATTACATCCCTACACCGGCGGTAACAATTTCAACAAATTTCTTTTTGATTATTCCGTAAGAAAAGATCAGCATATCTGGTTTGTAATCGAAAAATGCATGTCTTTCAAATGATATGATTGAGGAAAAGATCCTTTTAATCTATGAGTTTATTGCATTTAGAGGTCGGATAGTAATACGTTACTGGACGTATAAAATAAATAACTGCCTGGTTTAAATTACTTTAAAACCATAATACAAACAAATCTAATGATAAATTCCGCTAATTTCCCCGGATATCAGGATTTGACATTTCCTGAACCTTCACTCACTGATATAAGATTTGTTAAAAGCATTCTGTAGATGGTAAGAAGTTTTGAGAAGTTTCTTTAGGAATAAAATCAACACACTAAACCATAAAAAGGAAAATTTTCGATTGCCAAAGCACTTTTAAACATCCTTTCATGTCCTGAAATTCCCAGGGAAGGCGCGGATAAAACGAAAGTACTGCTAAATACATTTTTTAATATGCAACTGCGAACAGTAATTTTATCAATTATTATAAATCTAAAAAATAAACACTTGCAGCAAACGTTTAAATCATACGAAAAATACAACAAAAATTTAACATACGTATTGTTCTGTAAAGAAACCTGGCATGAGAATTTTTAAAAGAGAATGCCAGTAGTTTGATTTTATTTTTACAAAGTTCAAATTTCGGTGCACTCTTTTTCTCACGACTACAAATCTAAACAGAAATCTCTAGACAAAATTTACCAACGTGTCGAACAAACAAGTTTCGCTTGCTGAATCACGATGAATCACCAACTGATGAGATCAGTTGGATTCATTTTCACATCTTTCGCTCATTCCGATATGTCATCGACTGAAATCGTTCCGAACTTACCAATGAGAGTATTCATGTGACTAAAAGTTAAACTCTGGTTCCTTATTTGACTTTTCAAAATAAGGGCCTGTTCACATAGGAGTCCGTTGCGTTGCGTTAAGGAAAAGGTGACGTTGAGACGAAAATAAACCAATCATATGCTTCCAAACGATTAGCAATGAAATTTTTAACGCCTATGATTGGTTTATTTTCGTCTCAACGTCATCTTTTCCTTAACGCAACGCAACGGACTCCTTTGTGAACAGGCCCTAATGTGAAAGCAGACGTGCAAGATCGTTGTCTTTTTCCCGTTTGTTTTTAAAATTCGAATCGCCAAACTAATTGTTGTTAGTCCTTAATAAAGGATTTTCCCTGATGAAGTTTCAGCTTAAGATATCCAGAAAAAGAAGGGAATATCATCTTAATTTGAACTGCTTATTTTCCGCTCGCCTTGATCATCAGTTAGGGCCTGTTCACATAGGAGTCCGTTGCGTTGCGTTAAGGGAAATATGACGTTGAGACGAAAATAAACCAATCATAGGCGTTAAAAATTTCATTGCTAATCGTTGGAGTCCGTTGCGTTGCGTTAAGGGAAATATGACGTTGAGACGAAAATAAACCAATCATAGGCGTTAAAAATTTCATTGCTAATCGTTTGGAGGCCTATGATTGGTTTATTTTCATCTCAACGTCATCTTTTCCTTAACGCAACGCAACGGACTCCTATGTGAACAGCCCCTTAATTCATCAGTTCAAAGATGGCTGACGGGAAGAGAATTTCTGGTTTAATGCTCAACGTAAAAGCATGAATATTTCAAATATATATATAGGTTAAAGAATTAAATACCAAATGGGTTATATTAGATGATATAGTGAGCAAAATAAGCAATTTTAAAGAAGTTTCATACTAGGGACCATGGTAACCTACTATGGAATGTTTAGCCCCCATTTAGGGCAAACACCAGAGTACCTTAGGGTCTGTTCACATAGAATCCGCCAGCGTCAGCGTTACTCTTATCGACAGATTTTAAACCAATCATAGGCCTTAACAATTTCGTAGCTAATCGTTTGGAGGTTTGTAATTGGTTAAATATAATTCAATACGAGTAATGCTGACGCTGATTGATTCTACGTGAACAGGCCCTTAACTCTGCAACGAAGCTTTTAATTTAGGCTGAAAATTAATGTGAAGAATGCAACTTTTCCCTTCCGTATACTCTTTCGGTGTCTGGTTAACTGACAGCAGTGAAATTCAAATATGAATACTACTAATTAGTGTTATAAAGCTAACTTTATTACTAATGTCCCCCCCCCCCCCAAATGCGGAGACACCTTTATTACCAAGGTTTAGAGCAAGAAATAATGTTAATTCATGGGTTAGAGCGCCCACATCTATATATTTAAGTTGCTAAGCTGACTTTTTGGGCAGTTCGTGAGAGAAAACTGCTGCATCAATTTACTTCATTTTGGTCTTAAAAGAAAGATTTTAGTCTGCAGATGTGTCAAATTTAGTTTTTGTAACTGCAATTTTTATTAATGAGCAATAGCTTACAATTAAAATTTTATTTCTGCGCATGCTCAGGGGCATGTTTCAATCTGGCTTTAGAAACTCACTGTTTCTGCGCATGCTCAGTGACATGTTTCAATGCCGAGGAGTCTCTCTAGATCTCTTTCTGCCATTTTTATGATAATTATGCTTGTGAACTATAAGATCATACCTGATAGAAGTTGTTTATATCGCGCTGTTTAATTAGAGATAATTTGCAATTAAAAATTTGCTTTCTGCGCATGCTCAGTGACATTTTTAAATCTGGCTCTAGATACTCCCTAAGCACGAGGCCGCTTAAACATTAATTTGTTTCTGCGCATTTATTATGATTTTCAACAGTTGGCAATGATGTGTTGAGTATAATTTGTGTATAATAGCATTTATTTACTATCTAGCCGTCATGTTTTGACTGGTATCGACTAGCTATAAATAAAGTAACATGATAGTAACATGTTATAGGAAATCATAAAAATTTCAAAATTATGATTTCAAGGCTTTATACTAAACTAGCTGAAAACCCGCGCTTTGCTACGGAGTACATTCAAATTAAATACAACGGTCAACGTATGCAATTTTATGCCAAAAAATGAATATATATATTTATAATAAATGCGATGATCAATGTATACAGTTGATGTAAAATATCTATCTATCTATATATATATTTATAAAAAAATCGTAAGGGATATGCATTTTTTTTGGATAATATTTTGGATAATTCCTTCTCTATCAAATAAAACCAAAATTCTTGAGGTTTTGGAAGTTCCCCTTTTTTGATTTTTCGTGAATTTATTTTGAATTTGGTGTTTATTGCATCAGGCATTTACAACAAACATTATATAGAGATTCTGAATAATTCAAAAATATATTTTCAAAAAAAATGAGTCTGACAAACCAGTCTGTAGATGGATAGTTCTGATATATGTTATTTTAAGATAAACTCTGCGTACCATATTTCTATTTTTGATAATTTGAAATTTATCAATACATTCCTTGCCTCGCAACTGTCAGTGAATTTTTTTTTTTTTCCGTGTGAACTCATTTTACTTATTGTTTTTATATTTGGCCTACACTTCGTGTTTATTATTATTACGGAATTTTTAAAAAATATGTAGGACGCATTTTAGAGTTCTATTAGGTAAAATTATATGTTCCTTTCACAGAAAATAGAGGTATGTAGCTATTATTTGTGTAAGATATCTAAAAAAAACATTGGATAGACCAGTTTACAGTCAATATCATTTAAAAGAATTCTCAAAAGTAAAATTCTGGGTTACAGTTATTAACTCATAAATTGTTATTACTACATTTTTGCTTTAATGAAATGAATATGCATTGCATCAAATAATATTCGTCAAAAACTTTTTCTTCTCAAAAATTAGTAGGATGTTTTTCCTCTTCAATGCAAATGTCCACTTTTCCCAAGAATAGTAACTGGTTAGGTAAAAACTTGCCGGAAAGGGACTTCATAAGGCTTACTTTTTCTCTAATAAATGTAAAATTTAAAAATATTATTTTAGCCATAAAAATAACGGTTTGCAGCGGTTACTCTTTAGAGTAAAAAAGGGTTAATATCATTTTGTCAGTTAATTCCAGATCCTAAGTAAGTAAAGTACTTCACTCAATTGAAATAGTAGTTATAAACTTCAAAAAAGGTAAGAATTTTTTTTTTCTCTATTACAGACCTCCCAACCTCAGTAAGAGCAAAATCCTGCAATACCGTGCATAAAATAATCGATATAACACAAAACAATATAGTAAAAATTCATAAAAGAATTATGACATATACTTACTTATAGTTTATAGTGTCTCTTTAATAATATTATATAGTTCAAAATAATTTCCTTACTGTTCAGCACTTCTTGAAATTATAATATTAAACAAAAGTTATATATTTGAAATTTGTAATCGTACATTTTAATGTGCATCATATTTACACTAGCAGGGACCCCAGCAGTCTATATTTTGACTACTTCTATATCTTTATAATGTTTGTTTTAATTAATTGCAGAAAATCTCGGATTCTTCTAGCATTTACTGTAGCTGATTTTGCTCTTTTTAAAAATTCACTGTCAAATTGTTCTTCATAACAGTGTCCTTGTGGGTTCATTTTGCATATTAGCGAATTTTCTAAGGTTTCCCTTGACATAGATGACCTGAACTGAGTAGATATTTTTGTTATGTAACTTAAAAATCCGGTAATAATAGTATCCATTCCGGAAACCCGGAAGATGCATTAAAAATCCGGCATTGCCGGGGTAAATCCGGAAAGTTGGCAGATCTGTACTATTACCAAGCGGGCATTTTACTTTCCCTTGATTTTGTTCCCCATTGCATATTAGTTTACTTACAGCGATGCTGAATTTTTTTCCCACTGTAAATTAACCCCGTTTTGGATAAGGCCCTAACACCGCTTCGTTCTTTTTTTAAAAACGATTAATCATGTAACGTCTGACAACTAATCCTGGGCCTCGAATCGCGGATTAGTAAGTCCAGTTATGCTTCGCTGACGAGGTGCGGAATTCTAACTTTGAATGCTATTCCCTCCAAGAGTTCATCTTTGAAAGTCAATTAATCAGTGAGGCCTCAAAAGTCGCCATTCTTTAAACAGGGAAAAATTATTAAACGTTAAACATGAATTTCATGTTTAAAAGATTTAATTTATTATTAAACTCGTAAGCACATTTATTTTATGTTCCTCAAAACCTTGCTTTATTTAATATGCCAAAACACCCAGTTATAAGCCAGTTAATTCGAAACAATTTTTGACTTTCTAAGATTTTGATAGGCAGCCCTTTATTCGATACGTCAACCACTTTTATAGGCTGTGAAAAAAATGAGTACATGTCGAATTTTCAAGTTTATTTTGAGATAATTTAATAAAATACATGTATCTGTTCCTGGTATACATGATTAAATTTAGATTATTTTTTATTTTTCGAAGTAACGACTCTGCACTACATAAAAAATGCCTTCGATGACTATTACTTGACCGATTTCTCATCTTCAAAATCACACAGATTTTTTTTTTTTTCATTTTCCTGAACGACGATCCACATAGAGTCACATTACGGACTGTGCTCCATATTTCCTCATATTTTGCAACCTAAAGGGTTTGCCATAGATGAACCGTTCCTCCTTCAGCCAACAGGTGGTATCAATGAAATCTGAAGTGACCTTATTATCTTTCGTCTAATCATAGAAATGAATACACAATAAAACATAACAAAAGAAAACCTCGATACTCGGGTTATATTTTAACAAAAGTTATTTTAATCTGATTCTGAATCATGCCTGTGTTGGTTTGTCTTCTGAAGCACTTTAGTCGGTTTTCGATACACGAGAATATCATTCTAAAGTCGATTCCGATCCATGCTGACTATGGAATTGATAGCAGAGACTCCAGTGCCAATGGCCGGCGTTCTAACGATTCGATAATCCCGGTCACTTGCATCTGAGATGTGCATTCTTGCAATTTTGGCGGTATTAGGGCCTGTTCACATAGGAGTTCGTTGCGTAGCGTTAAGGGAAAGATGACGTTGAGACTAAAATAAACCAATCATAGGCGTTAAAAATTTCATTACTAATCGTTTGGAGGCCTATGATTGGTTTATTTTCGTCTCAACGTCATCTTTTTCCTTAACGCAACGCAACGGACTCCTATGTGAACAGGCCCTTATACGCTACTTTAGCTGTGCTGAATTGCAGACTCCTTGCTTCAGTCGGATGTACTTGCATATTACCCTTTCTGCAATCTCACAGATTTTTCATATGGTAGAACAATGTATCTGTATTTGAATTTTAACTTCCCTTATTTTATTATTTTACTACATCTGCAGTTTTATCTTTCTGAAATTTAGATATGTAGCCACTATATATAATGTAGCCACCACATCTGAAAGAAATTCGTTGGTATTCTCTCGTGATATTCTGTCCGTCTACCCAAAAAACGCAGATTAAAAGGTCAAGAACTAATGGTTACACATGTTTTCGATTTTAAATGGGTTTTAAGCAAGTTGCGCGACTCAGTTCTGGGAAAAAAGTTTAATCAGTTCTTTAGCATTCAACCTGGTCGCCTGACTCAGCGATAATAGTGCGCTACATGTATATCTAATCGGATGCCACTAACATCAAATATCTTCGCTGAAAATAAATCATTCTTAAAATTACAAATGCGGCATATTTGTGGTGCGGAATATATTAAATATATATGTGTAAGGGAACCCCGACTTCTGTAAACTAGAATCTGAATTATGTGAAGCATTTTGCGTAAATTCCAATTCAGGAAACAATGCACGAAGCCTACGTGATTCTCGCAAAGCACGTAGCGATGCCAAAGGCTGCATGAAAAAAAACTTTAAAAAAAAAGTAATTTATGATTACAAAGTATATATCGTTCATCGTACATGTTTAACCTTTCTATCCGAGAGAATTCGCCTCCCCCCCCACCCCCTCTAATTCTTTTGTATCAACTATACTCTTTCTACTGCAATTTCAATACGTATGTTTCGAGTTGAGGCGTCTGTTCCTTCTTGAACCAGCTGCTAAAGTAATAAATATCTGAGCTTTATTAAGAGGAAATGGTAGGCAAAGTGTTTTATTTTCTTCTTACCCAGAGAGTACATAGAGAAAGGGTTATTCGAAAACCGGAAGAAGACTTTTCGAAGCTGTGTTCTTGAATTTATTAGCTGGTGGAACGTTATAAATCACGGGTGATAGCAGGAATGTTGTAATCCTATGTTAAGAATTGTTCAGAAAGCCGCGGCATTAAAGTGCTTTTTTCAGTTTGGAGAGCCGTACCTGACGAGCGAGAAAAATGACGTGTTTCCTCAGCAAGCCCTAATCAATCACCGCTCTTGTATGCAAAACTGGACAGTGACGTAAATCAGTTAATTCATTACTTTCTCAAAAAAAAAAAAAAAAAAAAAAAACTGCTTTTTTTAAGGACTTTTGAAAGCTAATTCTAGAATTTTTAAGGCTGTACAGCTCATAATAATATTCCGAACAGTTGTAAGGTATGCATAAGATTCGATTCACAAGAATCGAACTTTTGAGTGAATAAATTAAAAGAAACTGCTTGAGATATGCTAATTTCGGCATACGCGCTTGGTATAAATGCCAAGCAGCTTGATTAAAACAAGTAATATATATAAAAAAAATTTTTTTAAAGTCAATTCCTACTTAGGTCAACAAAGAAAAATTTGATTGTGAACTAATAATAGGAATTGAAAAAAAGGATTGCCTGCCAGAACCTTGCCTACTGTGCGAGATTAGGAGGGGGGGGGGGGAAAGAGAGATAAACAGTTTGTCAGGTTGGAGATTCGATCCCGCAACCTACAGGACGGGAGAAGCACGCGATACCGCAGTGCTACCGTTTACAGAGTAAGAAGAGGGAAATTACTATTCAAGAGAAAGAGACGCTCTAGGTCTAAAACTGAAATTGATTAATTAAATTTAATTAATGAATTAATATTTGAAAAAACTGTATTAACATCAAGTGTCATCCACTACAAGTTTAAAAAAATGTATTTGAACTTGAGTGGATGAATAAAAAGTACTTTTATTAACGATTGAAAATTTGAACAAGATATATATAGAGAGACTGTGAACTAATAGTAGGAATTGAAAAAATATATATGGTTTGTGAGTATTGCAATGTGTATTTTTATTGAATGCTAATATATATTGCGTACAAGTAGTACGTATGCTTATTGCTGTAAAAGCAAATTCTATATGTGCAACGAATTCAATAAACACTGTTTCATGTATAAACTGTGTTTGTATCCAATTCATTTAGAGTACCACTTCAAATTATATACACCCAAGAGCGGGTAGAAGTGAGCTATACTCTATGCAGTTAATTTAACTGTCTGCTAAAACAGGACTATTACTGTACGAAATTTCAACAAGTAATATAAAAAAAAAATTTTGAAGTCAATTCCTACTTATGTCAACAAAGTAAAATTTTATTTTAGTTACTTTTTGGCGGGGAATTGGGTTTGGCGGGGAATTGCACTGATATTGGCTCGATTCTGTGAACACCATTATTGCCGAGAAATTTTTTTCTCCCATATAAAACTAAAATTAATTAATTTAATTTAATTAATGAATTAATATTTGAAAAAACTGTATTAACATCAAGTGTCATCCACTACAAGTTTAAAAAATGTATTTGAACTTGAGTGGATGAATAAAAAGTATTTTATTAACGATTGAAAATTTGAACAAGATACTATATAAAGGGAGAATGTGAACTAAAAGTAGGAATTGAATAAAAATTACTTATTAACAGCAATTTAAGTTCATATTTTATATATAATGGAACACCAATAATGTGGAAATTCAAAAGCTAATATTCAGGGTCCATTTTGGCTCACAAATTAGCATTTAAATTTCAATGTAGCATACTATTCCAGCTATTATGCTGATGAGACTTGCGAACGTGACAGGCATGAATGAATATTTTCCTATTAAAGAATATCTATTTATTAAAGTAATGTCTAAGGTTCTAGTGCTGGAAAAAAAAAATCCCTACATAAAAAAAAAATTTGGGTCGTACGATTGGATAATCATTTAAGATTTTCCATATTTTAATGAAAGAAACATTTTAAAGAATTTTTTCTATTGGTAAACGAAATAAAAGCATTCGCATATTTGTGGTTTACAAGGAAATAACAATACCTGTCAAGCCATTAATACAAGGAATTAAATAACACGGGTAAAAGAAAATCAGCCCACTTATAAAATGTGTGTGTAAGGGAAGAATATTTTTCAAATGATATTTAATATTTTCTTTCTATCAATCATGCCTATGTTGATGTTTACGAGATAAGTTATGGTTACAAACATGAAACTTAAATTAACGGAAAACATGCATGTTTAATTAAAGAAAAGCTTACCCAATTAAAGATAAATGTACTGCGGAACTCAGATTTTTGAAGTCGTCATTTAGAGCCTTTTTAGGACAAGTTAAGGATAGTTTTTGATCCTGTAGTTGATTTTAAGAAAAACTGTTTAACCTTTTCCTTACGGGGTGGGATAGCATGTATCCCAAGAATACAGGCCCCGGAGTGAATGTATATATATAGTATATATATATGTATAAATATACATATACATATATACATATATATGTATATATATATATATGTATATATATATATATATATATACATATATACATATATATGTATATATATGTATATATATATATATATATATATATATATATATATATATATATATATATATACATACATATACATATATACATATATATGTATATATATATATATACATATACATATATACATATATATGTATATATATATATATACATATACATATATACATATATATGTATATATATATATATACATATACATATATACATATATATATATATATATATATATATATATATATATATATATATATATATATATATATATATATATATATATAACCCTCATAATGGCCGTTCTTACAAAGGGGGTATGAAATTTCCCGTTCTAAAGAGGGATTCGGAAAAATGGGTCCCGTAAGCTAAAGGTTAATTGTGCCGGTAGTTATGAAAGTGGTCTAAGTCATATATTTTTCGTTTCGAGGTATTTGAAGGTTTTAGTCTGAACATGATCTGAATTATCTATAATGACTCAACAACCAAATCAGTCTAACGGTTCAATTTTTACAATTTTGCAACGATTGTTTCAGATTACGATGCGAAATAACTGATAACCTTATTTTCTTTTTATTCTTGACTTTCATATGGCCACTTTCGGAATCACTGGCACAATTATGTGTAATTTCAACTAAATTCAAGATGTGATAATCATTTAAGAATGAGGACTTCTTGAAATACAGTCGAACCGCGTTATAGCGAACCCGGTATATAACGAACTCACGGATATAACGAACGAAAATTTTCGTCCAGACGTTTTCCTACTGTACGTAATTTAATTAGTATTGTGTCAGTTTAATGTAATCGATTATAGTCGATTTAATTCATTAATGATCATTTTTAATAGATTTTATCTTTTTTAATACAGGTGACCCTCCTGTAACACGGTAGATAGGTTCCTAGAAAATGTCGTGTTCTGTGAAACCGTCTTATATGAGACCCAGAGACAGTACAAAAAGGGGGATTACGTTCCGAAAACTTATTAAAAACAAACTTTCTTTAAATTCCATATAAGCCACTTAATTTGCATTAAAAATATAAATGTATGTAAAACACAAAACGAAAAGAAACAAAAAATATAATTTTCATTTAATGCGACCTTAATTTAATAAATTTCTTCCTCGTCACTGCTCAGTACAATCAAACGAGAACGTTTTTTCGGTTGAACGATATCACCTTCACTTTCAGAACCTTTTTCTTCATTTAGATTTTTTGCACCTTCTATCCTCTAAGAAAAAATCTGTAATTTTGGTTTGTTTTCTGGTTCTTACAGGGTCATTGTAGATTTCACGTTATGGAGATAGATAATTTTGCAGCTCCCTTTTGAATTTTTGGCTTCTTTCAGCGGAAATATCTGCATTCAAGAAAAATGATTCAAGATTTTCAGTTAAGCTTAGGCCTTCTCGTAATTTTATAGAGTTATAAATGAATAAATTATATTTTTTAAATACATTTTCACGTAAAACCACTATAGTTCATTATTCCTTCCCGTCATTATTTAAAGGTTATTTAGTTTTTAAATGTGTAAAACAAAAATCATGTTATCTAGTTCTGCAGAAGTACAGTGTTGTACAGAGGTTTTCGCAATTTTTTTATCGTGTTAGAGCGAAACCGTGTTACAGGTTGCAGTGTTATACGAGGGTTCCCGCAATTTATCCTATCGTGTTAGAGCGAAACCGTGTTGTAAGATGTCGGGCTGTAGGAGGGCTACCTGTACATCATTATTGAATACATTTGTGTTATACATTTTGTGAACTCTAGCATTTTTCTTAACGGTTCGGATATAGCGAACAAAATTCTTTGGTCAATTGAAGTTCATTATAACGGGGTTCGACTGTATAAGTGTTTCGAATAAATGAACACAATTATTTAAAATTTACAAGATTTCACTATGATTCTATAGTACGGATAGGAGAAAGAACTCGTATATTATTGAAACATTTGTAGAGTATTACTTAGGGGCACTCTATTTGAATTTGATACAAACACAGTTTATACATGAAACAATGTTTATTGAATTCGTTGCACATATAGAATTTGCTTTTACAGCAATAAGCATACGTACTACTTGTACGGAATATATATATATTAACATTCAATAGAAATACACCTTGCAAATACTCACAAACCAGCAGAGAGTCAAACCAGCAGTACTGCCACTTAAACTTTGGGCCCCCTAAGCACTAGCGCAGGATAGCACCTGGAGCTGTTTACCTCGTAGCTCCCTCTCGCTTATCTATCAACTTTAACAACCCTTTTCAACCTCTGTATTAATCAAGCTGCTTGGTAATTATACCAAGCGCGTATGCCGAAATTAGCATATCTCAAGCAGCTTCCTTAATTCATTCACTCAAAAGTTCGATTCTTGTGAATCGAATCTTATGCATACCTTACACATTACATAAGGAAGACGTTGTAATTCGCAATGAAAATGTAAAGATGGCAATAACGGAGCATGGCATCATTTTCTTAATCACTGCCGCATTGCAGCTATGTCGTTTCATGTCCTACTCTGTGTCGTTACACGGTGGCGACACGTGAAAACACTATATATAACAAGCATATTTTTTTTCCCCTTCAGCTGTCATTGATCTATTTTGTAACGTACTTATAACGTACGGAGTTTCGTTTCCGATGTTAAAAAGGAGCTTCACCTTTAAATGTTGGTAGTAGCATTTTCATCACGCGTGTGACATTGGCGACGTGCTGCAACGTCCGAACGATGTTTCTGCGGACATGCCTGTTGTTCGGGAAGGAACTATCAGTTATGTCAGTACAGTGATTTCCGCTCATAAGAATCACGTTTGTTATTACTGTTTTTGATTCTTATAAGCGGTTGATTCTTATAGCCGAAATTTAGGTTTTTGGACCGGAACACACACACTTATATATACATATATTAGATACTTTACCATAAAATACTCTTTAATTTACGCTAACTATCTTTTATTAAAATTATTTTTTATAGTTTTAAAAATAAAACTTAATTTTTAGACCTATAAGTAGATACACATGATTATAGTAAGAGAAGAAAAAAATACAATATTTGTTACAAGTTACAACATACCTGCTTAACAGTTTTAACATTTCAACTACAGGAAGGGAGCGAGAAAAAGTTTTCTACGGTAGTTTGACGTAATGAAGTTTTCAGAAGGCTGTTTATACCTCTTTCAATACTTATAGTCTCAGACGAAGATTTACTCGGACGGGTAAAGTGGAACTCGGGTCAAGCTAATAGGACAGTTTTGTGGTAAAGCGTTTAAGGGGAAACTATTATGTTATGTCTAATAAAGAAAGGGGTGAATTTTACGACTATATTCCATCCCATCTTATCAATCTTTCTTTAAAAAAAAAAAAGAAAGAACTTCGTGCCTTTTGAGGGTTTAAGTAGTTTTTTTGGAAAAATGAAAGGAAAGCGAAGAGTGTAAACTGATTCTTAAAACCGGTGGATTGATTCTTTAAAGCGAAAATTTTAACATGGAAATAATTCATTTGTTTTTGTTTTTGGGATATTGATTCTTATAAACGGTTGATTCTTATAACCAGTGATCACTATAAGCGGTGGTTACTGTATATAGAAAAAAATAAATTCCAGGCTTTGAACACGTGAACCTCATAAAAAATGCATGCAATTTTTTCTCTAAAAAAAAAAAAAAAAAAAAAAAACATTACACGCGACTACATTTTCACTCATTCCGTTTTAGTCGCAAATTTCGTTGTTTGATGCGCGCTCATGAGAGCCAGCTTAGTTAATTCTGTATTTTCTGTTTCAGGTTTACATATTTTCCCTCTGTGATTACGTGGTTGCTATGTAGAATCACACCGTATCGTAGCACATAGGTTAAAAATAAATGTCATGAATTTTTTTTTTTAAATGTCACGTTTAGAAATACAGTGGTGCCTCGACTTACGAGTTTAATTCGCTCCATGACGGAGCTCGTAACTCGAAATACTCGTATCTCGAATCAATTTTCCCCATTGAAATGAATGGAAATGCCATTAATTCGTTCCGGCTTAACCCCAAAACACCGTAATTTTTTTGTTACATATCTTCAAATAAGAAAAATGTGCTTATAAGTGATGAACATTGTATAAAAACGCAATGCAATAGAATGTACTGCAATAAACTTGTTTTATTAAGTGTAATGTAAAACAATTACCTTGCAGATCAGACTTGAAGATGTTGATGAAAGAGGAGGAGAAAGGCTGAACTGAATAATTAAGTCTTATTCGTTGTTTTTTGACCAAGGTCATCCCATCCCCTAGACCCCATGGGGGTTCCAGTGTGGGGGAGGGAATTGAAGCTATTTCTCTGTGAGAAAGTTGGACGCTGTCCGGTTTCAGATGGCGACTCAAGTGTGGGCAGAGCAAACTGCCTCGGGTGATAATTGTTGAGTATTAAACTCTTGGTTTAAGACTGGATAGTATTCTTAGAATAATATGTATGCAACTGTAAAATAATTGTACATAAAGGTTGTAAATATTATATGCTTCTTGTGTTCTCGTTTGATGAGCAAGTAACATGGCGTGTGCTGCGCAAACTAGCAGTGGGGTATCTGAAGCTTGCTCGTAACTTGAATTATAGCTCGTAACTCGAAGCAAAAAATCTGCCGGGAGAATGCTCGTATCTCGAAAAACTCTTAATTCGAGGTACCACTGTATTTATCGTGAGAAAAATTATTATTACGATTAAAACAGTCACGATAAGAAATATTTATCGTGAAAAAATTTTTTTAGCACGATTCGAAATCGTCACGATTAGAAATATTTATCTTAAAACATATGATTATGCTAATCATTAGCATCATTGGAATACATGAATCACTAATTGCTGATTTCGAATCAGAGAATACACAAGTTCGTGGAATATCAGCTAAAGCCTAAATTAAAAAAAAATCCTTATATATTTATGTAAGTTATGAAGTTGCATTTTACAACTGAACAAAATCCCCAACGGTTTGTGTGTGTGTGTGTGTGTGTGTGTTAGTTAGTGTGTTAAGCGGGTCCGGGACACATTCTAAAAAAATGTTTATTTATTGAGTTAAAATTTTGAATTTTTTTGTGATGGTCAACCATATAATTTGTAAACAAAATCACATCATAAAATTTCTCAAAAAGTTTTTTAAAATTTAAATTTAAAATTTTTTAATAAAAGTGGGGTAATTTAAAATCTTTAACATGGTATATAAAAAGTTCTTTTTATCTTGTAATTATTTAATATTCTTAAATTGCTTAATAGTAACAAGTAAGTTTTAGATTGAATCGTGATGGAAATGTAGTTCTTAGAACTACCTACTACTTCCTCAACATAGTTATTTAACTTAATAGCATATACATTTTAAAAAGTTTTATTGATGCTGAGCGCGTTGAAAGTCGTGTATCATATAACTGGCATTCAGTTCCATTTATGTTTCAACGCGTTGATTTTAAATATACAAAAAATATACCCGCAAGCCAAAGATAGATTGATACTTCAAGTAGCTTAAAATGCAACATGTGCGCTCTCTTTCTAACATTATTCAAACATTTAACTTTTATTTTTGACATAAGGCAGCTTTAAGACGAGCTATAAAATAAGTTATACAAAACTGCTACAAAATAAAGTCGAACCATATCAAATAAAAAGAATTGAAAATTGATTTTTCGTGTGCAGGAGAAAAAAACAAAAAGAGTAATTTTTCTCCTAGAAGCACTAAATTTTTCTTTTGAGTTTTTCGTGCATCATCTATTTACCCTATAATATAAACAACATTTCACATTAGCTTCTTAAAGGAAAATGTTTAATCTTTTGCGTTTCTGCCTGTGCGTGGCTTCAGGAACAAAATAAAAAGACAAATAGTTTACAGAGCATGTAGTTTCAATTTAATCCGCTTGATGGGGTCTTCTCTCTGCTTATACAGGATATTATTATGGGTGGAAATTGCATCGGCTTCAGCGGGGCTAAACCGGATATAGATCTTCCAAGAAAAGAAAAATTTAATGAAATTCATCAGTCAATGTTTAAAATGGCTAGGAAGCGTGAAATTTTCATAACTTGTTTTCAGTGATCGATAGTCATATTGATTGGATGTTTATCTCTTTGATTGTTATAAATTTAGGATATATATACTCGATATTATTTTACGCTATGACTTAACAGATCGCACTTAAAATTCCTGCTGATTAAAAGCCTTCTTAACTACGGTCATTAATTACTATAGCGCAGACTAAGCCTTAGGGCAGGGGAAAACGCACACATCTTAAATTAGAGAATAGAAAAAGAAAATTCCGGTTAGAAAAAGTTTTGGATGACTCAAACTTTTAGAAGATTTTCTCGATATATAATTTAACAAGATTAATGTTGTCTTTAATTTTGGTTCCTACAGTCGGGTACAGTTGGTTTCTACAGTTTAGTACAGTCGGTAGCTATGTGTATGTAATCAGTATAAGGTGCGCAGTTTTTAGTCCTCTCAGAGGTTTTATAATACTCTAATGAAGGTAATATCTTTATTAGCGTATTATAAGTTCTAATACTACCTTTATTTGAGTACTGTAAACTCGGAAAATATCTTATTAGAGTACTTTACGTAAAAGTTACGTGAAATTTTCATAACTTGTTTTCAGTGATCGATAGTCATATTGATTGGATGTTTATCTCTTTGATTGTTATAAATTTAGGATATATATACTCGATATTATTTTACGCTATGACTTAACAGATCGCACTTAAAATTCCTGCTGATTAAAAGCCTTCTTAACTACGGTCATTAATTACTATAGCGCAGACTAAGCCTTAGGGCAGGGGAAAACGCACACATCTTAAATTAGAGAATAGAAAAAGAAAATTCCGGTTAGAAAAAAGTTTTGGATGACTCAAACTTTTAGAAGATTTTCTCGATATATAATTTAACAATATTAATGTTGTCTTTAATTTTGGTTCCTACAGTCGGGTACAGTTGGTTTCTACAGTTTAGTACAGTCGGTAGCTATGTGTAATCAGTATAAGGTGCATAGTGTTTAGTCCTCTCAGTGGTTTTATTATACTTAATGATGGTAATATCTTTATTAGAGTATTATAAGTTCCAATACTACCTTTATTTAAGTACTGTAAACTCGGGAAAAATCTTGTTAGAGTACTTTACGTAAAAGCATTGCAGTATTTAGTAATCTGAGACTATATACTGTACAGATTTTACCTATTACATAAACATATATTATATTGTAAAGTAGCAGGGGTAATATAAAATTTGAGAATTATAAATGCTCCAGTCCAAAAAGTGTTACTATTTAATTAACTTATAAACTAGCCCAAGTGTGTACACGCTCCCTCACATACAAATACTATAGTTAACTTAAATCTGTAACCTTTTACAAAACAACATTATTTAATTTTCTTGCCAGTCTTTCATTATTTCGTCATATGGGAAGGGATATATAAGGGGATGGCCATCAGAGAGGGTTGGGCCATCCCCCTTATATATATATATATATATATATATATATATATATATATATATATATATATATATATATATATGCATGCGAAGTGGAGATGTCCACGCGTCGACTTCAACCAACGATAGCGCCCTCTGTGGCGAAACGAGGAGTGAGGCAGAAGACGCGATGCTGCTGAACGAGAAACGACTGAGCAAGAGACGCGACCGCTATGACGAACTCTCCCCCTTTAAATTTCTAACTGTAAATGCTGCCCCACTGTAAATAATGCCCTAGACTAGATTTAGATATCATTAAACGTTTAATATCGAGCCCGTGTTCGTGTCTCTGTGTCCACACACACACACACACACATATATATATATATATATATATATATATATATATATATATGTAATATAATCATTACATCTCGTTCTTAAAATGCAACCTGAAAAGGAAAACTAGCTCAAATTTACATGGCTGGAGCTAGACTCAGCCTGAAAGTAATTAAAATTTTGAAGCAGTCGGGTCGAATCATTTTATTAGGAGCGATAGTAACATACGTCCTTTCATTTCAGATGCTCGGAGCGAAGTGCAACATCACCTTTCAACCTTACGCGCTAGAAGCGAGGTACATGTGGCTGTTGTTTTGAAATGTCAGCGGAATTTCGGGCTCGCAATGCGAACTCACGCCTTTCTCGGGACGTATACACGTGTAGAAATGCAACGTTTGCTATTTTATGGGAAGTTCTGTTGCTATGGGTTTTTAAAGCGTTAAAGTAATGTTACTGGGGATTGGATTTAGGAAAGGGAATTTAACTGATAGAATGGAGGGCCTAGTATTTAATTTATTACATATATATATTAAGGGGATCTCCCCCCTCTCTCTCACATATAAAATGTAGAAAAGCAGCTGATTGTGAATGATTTTGTTTAAAAACATCCATAAAAATTTAGTTTGAAATATTAAATAACAGAGTTTACCAAGTGCTAAAATAATTATAAACTTTCAAGTTTTATATTAAACAAAAGAACATAAA